>OZ010795.1:432819826-433419826 GCA_963932465.1 Maratus speciosus | reverse complement strand
GCAGACCTATCCTTGTCAAGATATATTGATGAAGATCGCTGAGAGCAGACAAGTCTTTGTCCGGGAAATTAACTGATGCAGAATTTTACAGAAGTATTCACCTGATTTGGAGATGTAAGCTCAGTGGTTAGTGATGAGATGCGAATGCAACGAAGATATGATATATCAGCAGATTTCGCCTATGAAAGTGTACATTGTGGAGATGGAGCTCTAATTTTCATGCGTCACAGAGTATCTAAAGAAAGTGAAATTGGTTTGTGAAAGATCCCCATGAACTATATATATATAAAAAAAGGAACTTTATGCCCCGATGAACTTACTTGTGTTTAGGATTCCATGAACTATGAGTGAACTGTATAATTTGGATGATTACAAAAAAGATCGAAGTCTATTTGGGTGAGAAATCCCTTATATTTTTTTCAATATATATTCGTGGCTATTGTTTTCATGTTTTCTTATGATGTGTACATTTAATATTAAGCAACTAATTTTCTAAATTTCCACTAAAGTACATGATCTTATGTCATTGAATATTATGATTGTTTATGATAAAGATTTTAATGATAACGGGTATATTATTTTTCATAAATAAAATTTTGATTAAAATTTTGGCAAAAGCCCTATCATCGGATCGTGCTGTGAACAAAAAGGGCAAGCATAAGATAACATAAATTAATAAAAAAAAATAAGTAACAAAGTATAATTTTGATGAAAGTTTTGCTGTTCTAATGAGAATGGAACTATGTTATATTCTGATAAAATAGTGGATAATTTGAAAAGATTATTATGATATAAAAAAATCATATTTGAGTTATGAATTTTATATAAATGAAAATAAAGTTTGTTTATGTATGTATACTTATATGTCTTTCCTTTGAACTCCTTCCTTGTTCCCTTTTAGATAATATTCATAATTTATGGTATCTAATATTTTGGAATTATTAGAATTGGACGTTTCTCTATGCAACCTACAAGTTCGATATTTCCATTTCAACGTTAAATAAGTCGTCCTTGAGTTATTGCCAAAATTAATTTTATTCCAAAATTTTCTTCTCTCCTAATTTATTAAATAACATTATCCCATTAGATCTTTTCACAACGCAGATCGGGATAACTGTTTCTATTGTACTAACCATTTTACTGTCGCGTGACCCTGTGTGTTATGGCGTCCAAATCGTCACAACAATATCCTAAATATTTTTTTTTCTGAGATATGAATTCTGATATGTAAAAAGCGAAAACAATTGTAAGAGGGCGCCATTTCTCCTTCCAGGTTTGGACTTTTGCACTAAAATATTTACAAAACATCCAATGAAAAATATTAATCTAATTTATATATTTATAACTTTGTAAAAACTAAATGCAGATTCTTTTACTTCCGATGACAAAGGAAGAAATATGTTTTCCACAAAGAGGCCAGCAGAAATATAAAACATATATCTGTATTCAGCAGTCAGTTGAGGCGTCAGTGTGGAGAGACGTAAACGTTTTATCATTTGTATGTCTGTTTTGCGTTTACTGCATTTAAAAGCAATCCATTCCTTCCTTTACTATTATGTTTGTTTATGTATGAAATTAAGTGTGCAATGTTTTCGATTTATTCCGTTGATTCGCTGTTAAACATGAAATACTTTCATTCATTTTCATATTTTTACATGGGAAGCTAGATTATTTTTTTAATTACATTGTCCACTGGAAAAAAGATAATACATTGAATAATTACTTTAAGTATTAAAATTCAAATGATAAATTTTCGGCATATGCATCCAAAACATTATCAGTTCTGTTTAAAGCTTTGTCCTCACATTTGGCAAATATTCTAAATCAGCTATATCAATTTTGGGGTAATTTTGTTCACCTATTAAAGATATATATATATATATATATATATATATATATATATATATATATATATATATATATATATATATTCAATCAAAAGTGTTTATTGGTGTTTTTTTTTCTACAAATATTTGTCAACCCTGTATGAAACAACAGATGATCTAATATAATTTTCTAAAGTTATTCCCTAACAATTTTTAAAATGAAGTACTGTATATTCTGGCGAATAATGTACACATTTCATACAAGAAAAGTAATGGAAATTTACAGGTGCATATTATACGGCGGATATATAAAAGAAACACTAAAAGATGATGACAAGAACTAAGATTTCTAATTTACTAGAAATTCTATTTATCTGTAAAAAAAAAAAAAAAAAAATCGCTACCAGGTTTGTGGTGGCGATTTAGTTCGCCATTAAACACTAGTTCCGGATTCGCAGATAAAAAGGAAAAATACCCCAGTAATACATGCCGACATAGATGTTTTTATTTAGATGGAAGCAATAACACAATCATAATAGAGAACAGAGTTATATCCAGTTGTTTAAGTAGAAACATGGAGATGTATGGAGATATGCGGAGAGGTGCTCCGTAACTTTAAAAAGAATAACCAGCGGCCTTTTATCGGGACCTTACAGCAACCGACGGAAAAAACCAACTGAACTGTTGCGCACTGATTCACCTGTCTTGGCGTAGTACATTATCGCCAATTTACAAATTTTTTGACGCCGGAATGAAAAGAGACAAAGCATTAGAGGGAGGTTTAGCAGAATATACTGGGGCAGCCCCTTCCAGAAATAACTCACCGGGATGTAAAACAACCCCTTCTTTATTTCATGAGTAACAGCGACATAAAGTCTGTGTTTTGTTTATTTTAACACCAATGAATTAGCTTAAATATGATTGTGCAATCTTAATGAATGCATGGAAAATGCAGAGAAAAGGCATATGTGCAAACATAAATAAAATATATTTGAAGACCCAATTCCCATAAAATAATTTTATTTTTTGTTATTTCTTTTTAACCGTCAAATTCTAGTTGCAATTAAGAATGGCTTATTAGCAACGCATATAAAATACGATAAAAGAAAGTGTAATATTGAAAAGGGCATTAGATTTTTGTGTATTTATTTGATTACTTTTGGACAAAGAGCGTTAAGAAATAGAAATTAATTATGCGAGAATGGAATTTTGATAACTGGAAAATAAAATCATAAATCTGTGTATTTGAACGTCTTGAATTAAGTTCGTTGCGAAAAGGAGAGAGAAAAATAATCATGTAGATAAAACTACGTATTGTGTTTAAGAAATGACGTAATTTAACGATTTCACTTGTATAAAAAAAGGGGGGGGGCGCAACGTTTTAAAAGTAAAAAAGTTATGTTCCAAGTAGATTTTGAGTAAAGGGGGGCTGGAAACCGATATGCGCAGACAAAGCTGTCACAAGATTATATGAAATTCAATACTTGTATTACACTTTGGAGTGCACTTTATTTTTTTTTTTATTATGTACCTGATGAAGCTTTTATTGTAATGATTGATATGCACTCTATATGGCAAATACACTTAATAAAAAAGAAAAGTGCCCAGCTAAACTGATGGCATTGAGCTCACAGACTATTCACACTAATTGTATATTATACTCTTATTTTAAAGAATAATGCCACTCAAAAAATAAGTGAAGGGGAATTAGCCCCCGTTTCCCCCTTTATACTTAACCAGTAAACCTCCAAATATAATCAGGGAAGCTCCTTATCATAATAAACCGGTATACCAAATTTGAAGCAAATCGAATAATCTTGCAAAAAAAAAACATTTATCTAAATTAAGGGGGTGGACTAACCCCCCTTTATCCTTAACCAATTAATCGCCAAAACGAATCAGGGAAGCTCCTTAACATAATAAACCGGTATATGAACTTCGGAGCAAATCGAATCATTCTGCATGAAAAACCCATTTATCTAAATTAAGAGGGGCGGGCTAACCTCCCTTTTCCCCCTTTACCCTTAACCAATGAACCCCAAAACTAATCAGGGAAGTTCCTTAACATAATAAACCGGTATACAAAATTCGGAGCAATTCGAATCATTCTGCATGAAAAACACATTTATCTGAATTAAGGGGGGTGGACTAACACTGTTTTCCCCCCTTTATCCTTAACCAATGAACCCCCAAAACTAATCAGGGAAGTTCCTTAACATAATAAAACGGTATACCTAATTCGGAGCAAATCGAATCATTCTGCATGAAAAACACATTTATCTGAATTAAGAGGGTGGACTAACCCCGTTTTCCCTCCTTTATCCTTAACCAGTGAACCCCCAAAACTAATCAAGGAAGTTCCTTAACATAATAAACCGGTATACCAAATTCAGAGCAAATCGAATCATTCTGCATGAAAAACACATTTATCTGAATTAAGGGGGGTGGACTAACCCCGTTTTCCCCCTTTATCCTTAACCAATGAACTCCCAAAACTAATCAGGGAAGTTCCTTAACATAATAAACCGGTATACCAAATTCGGAGCAAATCGAATCATTCTGCATAAAAAACCCATTTATCTGAATTAATGGGGGGGGGGTGGACTAACCCCGTTTTTCCCCCTTTATCCTTAACCAATGAACTCCCAAAACTAATCAGGGAAGTTCCTTAACATAATAAACCCGTATACCAAATTCGGAGCAAATCGAATGATTCTGCATGAAAAACCCATTTATCTGAATTAAGATGGTGGACTAACCCCCCTTTTACCCCTTTATCCTTAACCAATGAACCCCCAAAACTAATCACGGAAGTTCCTTAACATAATAAACCGGTATACCAAATTCGGAGCAAATTGAATGATTCTGCATGAAAAACCCATTTATCTGATTTAAGGGGGGTGGACTAACCCCGTTTTTCCCCCTTTACCCTTAACCAATGAACCCCCAAAACTAATCAGGGAAGTTCCTTAACATAATAAACCGCTATACCAAATTCGGAGCAAATCGAATCATTCTGCATGAAAAACACATTTATCTGAATTAAGGGGGGTGGACTAACCCCGTTTTTCCCCCTTTATCCTTAACCAATGAACTCCCAAAACTAATCACGGAAGTTCCTTAACATAATAAACCGGTATACCAAATTCGGAGCAAATTGAATGATTCTGCATGAAAAACCCATTTATCTGATTTAAGGGGGGTGGACTAACCCCGTTTTTCCCCCTTTACCCTTAACCAATGAACCCCCAAAACTAATCAGGGAAGTTCCTTAACATAATAAACCGGTATATCAAATTCGGAGCAAATCGAATCATTCTGCATGAAAAACCCATTTATCTGAATTAAGGGGGTGGGGTGTGGACTAACCCCGTTTTCCCCCTTTATCCTTAACCAATGAACTCCAAAAACTAATCAGGGAAGCGCCTTATCATAGTGAACCTAGGAAAAAATTTTAAAGCAAATCGGATGTTTCTATCAAGAGTTATCGCGTTACGTACATACGTACGTACGTACATACATACATACATACATACATACATACAGAACGGGCGGGCACATTAGCTCTCAGGCTTTGATAGCCTGTGAGCTAAAAATGTAAAAACAAAATAAATGTAAATATTTATATACGGGATATAGACCTGAATATCTGGAATAATATTAACTTTTGCATTTTAATAATTTGCATGAAAAATTCCTATTTTGAAAATATTTATATAATATTCAAAGTAATGAAAAATGTTTCTGGCAACAGTAAATTATAATTTTGAAAACAATTTGCTTATTATTTAAAAATTCAATTTGCTTCCAACAGTAAAGTAAAAATGTACAATATATATATATATATATATATATATATATATATATTATTATTATTATTATTATTATTATTAAAATACGTTAGGACTGATTAAGTAAGAGCAGTTAATCACGAAATATCACAAAGTTTAACATTCGAATTAATATTTCATATATATAAACATTTAATGTATTTTACATTAAGTTTTTATTTAAATAGTAATATTACCATTAATGATGTGTATTAAATTACATTTATCAGCTACTGTTTTTCATAGTTAGCTGTGTATTACTATCAATGTAGATTAACATTTCGAGTAAGAAGTGAAGAGTATTCCAATACAATCACCCTTTAAAATGCAGGCGTCAAAGCACTGAAATATTGAAACAGCACAGGCATTTGAAATACCGAATGCAAAATGTATTACACATATGGAAGGCAGAAAGAGTTTAAGATGATTAAATCTCTCCTTATACATACATATATATATATATATTACAAAAATTCTATTTAACCGCGTTTTATGTGAAATTCTTTGAAAGTTAGATTTACAGATTTTTCGAGAAATGTTATACGTTTATTATCTTTATTAAAAATACATTATACATATATATAATAATAAATTGCGTAAGTAAGATATTTTTATACATATTATAAAGAGTAGTTATACAAATATGATTTTAACACTTTATGATGAGGCCCCAAAACTGCAGATTGTCTAGTTTATTTATTTTCTTTTGCATAAACTTTATCTTTAATAATCAGTGAAACCGCGGTTTTTGTTCCTGTAACGTGGCCATTATCGCTATCTGCATTTGTAACATAAAACAGATACATAGAAAAGCATACTAATAATTCTATGCTTTTGAATATTCCTTAGTTACAAGAAAAATTATACGGTTTATTTTTCTATGTAGAACAAGGAAATAATTAACATAGAAGTGCATCACATTTTCAGGTTTCGTTTTATTTCATTTATCAAAGGAATTTGTATTTTGGGGGGAATAGTTTATTAATATATATCAGTGGCGTGGCGTCCGGTCATCGCTGGATGCGGCGATGACCAAGCAATATTTTAAAACTCTTAATAAGCTTTTAAAACTCTACGATCCAGTTTTAGCAGAACATTTGGAGTTCATGTATAAGTGAAGGTAAGATTTAAAGTTTCTTTTTTGAACATTCAACCATTGAATTTTAGAGTTAATAATTTTTCACTACAAACTTAAATAATTGCGATGACCACCAAAAAGTTTCACGCCACGCCACTGATATATATATATATATATATATATATAAGCTTTAGAAAATGATACCCCATTCATCTTCATACGATAATCTAATTATAGTTTAGATAATGCTTAAGAAAGTTTTAGAAATGAGTACATACTGGAAATTGGAACTGCATTATTATATTTGATAATATACCTCTAAAATGAATTGTTATAAGCCAATATGGTAAATAGACGACAATAAATGTAAAATTTTTCTGATAAACATTTATATTAAAGTTTTATGTACGTATAACATAAAACTGTTTTTTTCTGTAAGCTGGGATAATCATAAAAAAAAAATGGTAATGTATCGTTATTTGATATTTACAGAAATAATATGGATTTTAACTATTTAATGTAAATAGACATATGTACATTAAACGTTACAATTACGTCTTTATATGTGTAGAGTATTTTGGGCGATTACACCCGTGTTTATAAAGTGGAGTAATTGTATAATGAAAAGATATCATTTCCTCTTGTTTGTGTGTATATTTACAAAAATAAGGCTCACTTTGTTGGTTTTTTAAAGAATGAATATATATATTTGGAAATAAGAAAACTAATTTTAAACTAAGAAGATTATTAAAACGTGTCGTGTTTAAACAGGAAAAGTATATTATTTTTATAAATGCAGGCGGTGATAAAGCATACGATTTAAATATGTTTTATTGTACTATAATTAAAAAAAAAGCATTATTTCTTTTTACAGAACTATGATATAAAAAAACTAAAAATATTTTTTAAATGATTTTTTTCAAACATAATATCAAAGATTTAAATTTTAGCGATAAGTTAATGTTTTTTGAGTTGCACTGAAGCAGCTGCGTATTTTTTAAGTTGTTCTCTGTTTTTTTTTTTTTTTTTTTTTTTTTTTTTTTTTTTTTTTTTTTTTTTTTTTTTTTTTAATGCAACTCTCAGAATTAATTAAACCTGTTTACCAGGAAATTTATCCATGCGGAAATGAAACAATATTCATCATATTTTTTTCAATGTTTTCTTGTTTTCGAATTCAGGGTATTATGAACACATTGTGTTACACATTTGCTGTACAAATTATTTATATATTTTTAAGGATTATGAAATGTACAAATACGTTGGCGATTTTATAAAATATTTAGATTACCACAAATCTGTAACTATGTTTTGTTTAAATTAGAATTAATTCTCACACTGTTTAATAGTTTTTAAAAGAAAATATTCTGAAGAAAATTAAATACTGTATCTTACCCACTAGGTAGCATTTATTATTTTTAGATATATTGTGATTCAGTATTGGACTGATAAGGCATCCAACAGAAATATTCCAAAAAGTAAAAAATATAAGCAGCTTTAGTTACATAGTATCTGACGCTTTGACAATAACTATATAATGAAAAATAGAAAAATATTTATTCAGATTTAAATTTATTAAATTGAAAAACCCCTACAGATCCACCTGAGGAATTAATAAAATAAAAAATGAATGTGTATTAATGTTATAAAGGATGAAATTGATGCACTTGAAACACAGAATTTAATATAGATTATAACTGGTTGAGCATTAGAAAGCAGCTATTCTCTATTAAAAAGAAACATTTAAATTAATATTTGAAAGTATTTAAAAAATATCAATATTTATAATATTTTACTGATCTTTATTATGAGATTTTCATTTTATATATCATATACTAAATGCTAACCTTTCTACTAAACCTAAATACAAAATTAACAATATTCAGCTCATAATTATTTTTTGCAATCAAGTTATAAACAAAATTATTTTACAACACACAATAAATAATAAAAGAAATATATATCCTATATAAAAAAATATTATTCACAAAACGTATAAGTACAATCTTACTTTAGAGGGTAAAATTTATAACTAGGACTTCCCTTTGAAGGATTAGTCTGAGCGATATTTCTGAGAAAATAGATTTAATAATAACATGTGGAAGCAAAGAAAGTGTGATGTTATCTTTAATTGTTCATATACTGCGATAAATTAAGATGATGAAAATAAACGAGTCGTAGAATTACAAAATCTTATATATAAATTCGTATACACTGTTTAAAAAAATAGGAAAGCAAACAATGCAAGACAGACATGCATGGATATAAAATTGTAAGTACGCAATATATTAAAAGTAAAATAGAAAATGAATCTCTAAATTATTTTATATAGTAGTTGTAACTGTATAAAATGATGTCAAAAGCACAATAAGACGCTCCGCACCAATTTGAGTAACTTTAAATGACAAATATATGATGTTTGAAAAGAATGGACTATACTTTATATAGTGTGTTCTCCCCCGAAAAAGTTAATATTGTACAATATCTGTTTTTCACGCATGTAATGAGGTTGTGGTTAAGAATTAAGGAATTCTCTCTTCTAAATCTGATGTAGTATAAAAGTACCGAACGCATCAATAGTGGCATGCAATGCATCGTTAGAGTCTGTTTTAGATATGCTCTATCGGATTTAAATGATCAGTGCTTGCTGGCCACTACATACGCTGTATTGTTTTGTTTTCGAACATATTCTGCACAAGTTGAGCTGTATTTAGCATGCATTAAATAAAAGAAATCGTCAATGATTGCAGCATAAAGTATGACACAAAATCTGAAAATATCGTCTGCATAATTTTTGAGCTTTCAAAATGTCATTTGAAGTAATTTACAAATCTATACATATTTTTCAGCAAATCATGCAAGCTAAAATACGCGTATATGAACCCGATTACGAAATTTCACCAGAACAAGCTAATATATAAAAAAATCTACTAATGACAATTGAGAATATGACCTAATGATAAAATCTCTAGAAAAATGAATCAGAAAAAAAAAATCATATCAAATTTAAAACGGCACTTTCCGCTGTTAGTGGCCTTGGCGAGAGAGAGAAAAGCCTTGAGAAGGAACACTTTAACAAGTACTTTCGGGCAACCTACTCACTGTTTCATACAGGTCTTTATTTAATATTTACACAATTTATTTAATGCTAGGTAGGTATCTATCTGTTTAATTGCATTTAAATTGCATGTTTTGTGGAGGAAATGCGGCATTTTGAAATATTTAAAGTTTCTATACCTAATAATTTCAAATTAATGTTAATTGAGAACGCTTTCCGTTCATTTCATCTTTTTAGATTTAAAGTTTTTTAGAAACCATTCACAGAGACAATTTTAAATTTTAAAACTAACCCGAAGCAAAATTTCAAGGTATTGGGCTCAGCAGTAACACAGAAATAGAAAATTTTCGAACGTTTTTTGTTTGTGCAGTGTTTTATATAGCAACATTAAACTGTTCTATTGCGAGAATTTAAGTCATGATAAATACAGCCATGTCATTTTTCCTGTTTATATTCCTAACAATTCCATGTACTTTGTTACTTAGATTATCTTTAGATTTTTTTTCGCTTTGTTTAGTCTTTCGATTTTTTAGAATTCATTCTACTACGAGCATTTACATTATATAAATTACTGCCATGCCAAAGTTCTAGTTTTTAACAGTATCCCAGAAATTTTCGTATTCCAAATGAATCGAAATTTAGAACCTTTCTAGAAATTTTTATGTTTATCTGTCAAATTGAATTTTCGAACCTTTTAGAGAGCGTTCATAACGAGTTTTTACATCTTAAAAGTAACCATCACACTGGATTTAAAGTTTCTAACCCAATCACTATCACAGAAATCGCAATTTTAGAATTTCTTTGCTCCTGCAGTGATGTAGGTTGTTGCACAGACATAAAATATAGTCTTTTCTTCGGAGCAGAAATGGAAACCAACATTTTTTTAAGTGGGCTATGTAGTTTCAGACTTAACACCTCACAAACGCGCAAACATTATTAATATTATACACTTTATAATATTATATCGCTTTATAATATTAGCATAGATGTACAAATACAGAAGCCGTTTATCTGTTACAAACTAAAGTTTCCGGCGTTGCTCAGAATTACAAGAATGTTTGTTCTAAAAAATTAATTTCAAAATTTAACATACAACATAAAACAAACATTAGAACAAGTAACAAAAATCATGCGTACAGCATAGATTATGAAACACTTTCCAACACTCCTTGAAAGTTTTAACGAAACTTCGTTACTTAGGGAAATAAGGTAAATAAGATAACTAAGTAAACATTTATAAATCTGATTTCAGTAGTTACCGCCCATAGACAAATATGCATTCCAATTCTTTTGAACAGCCCTGTATTCGATCTGTATGTTGATATATATACTATATAATGGGAAAATTTAGTTTAGCAAGAAAAGGCAAATCAGGTTGAAATTCATCTTTCAGCAATTTATACTAATGGATGGAAACATACTTAAATACTTTTGTACAGCCCTGTAGTTTACCTAGTACCTTTATTACATGCCACTATTTAGCTAAAATTTAATTCAAGCTAAAACACGCTTACAACTACTGAAATTACATCTCCAGAAATTATCACCCATAGACGGCCACGTATCCAACTCTTTGCGGGGCCCTGTATGTCATTTTATATATATTCTACAAATATTTATTAATAAACTAAATTCAGTTCAGCGTAAAAATGCATAACTCCTTTCAAACCCACCTTTAAGCAATTTATGCTCATACTCAGTAAACTTTACGAATTCATTTTTGTATCCCTGTATATGAACTATTGCATTTATACGCACATTATAGTATGCATAAATATAGTGAACAAGTAGGTAAGTGTGATCACAGATCGCACAGAGGGCTTCGTTTAATATTCCATTCAAAACACTTTATCCTTTTGAAAAACCTCTTAGATCCACATTTCGCAACCAGGGGCGCATTCTATTCTAAACAAACCTCTAAACGAACGAAACTCCGTTTTATAGACTATCCGTAGATATATTAGTCGAGGGGATTGGGCCGATAGCACCCGAGATAAGAAGGCGCCCCTAGCGGTAAAAAGTGGAACTAAAATATGTAAGGCTATAGTGCATAATATGAAAGAATGGTGAAAGGGGTGTCGGCAAAAGTTGGAAAAGTGCTCCCCGGGTGAAATGGGCGGAGGTTAGAAAATTTGTTTAAAATACCCAAGTTAGAGCCCGGAGGAGTAAATAATACAAGACTTTTTGAATATTTTATGATTTGCCGAGTGGTCTGAGGTATTCAGCTATACGTATGCAAAAATTCATGTCTCCAACTTAATTAGGGGGTCTCTTAGAAAGAATTTCTTAAAATACATATGTGGTAGCTCAAAGGGTTAAACGTAAGACTTTTTCAAAATTTTATGATTTATCGCCTGGTCTCAGATGTTCTGCTATAAGTATGCAAAGTTTCAAATTTTCAGGTAGAAAGAACTGCTTAAATTACGCATGTGGGAGCCCAAAGGGATAAATGCACTATTTTTTCAAAATTTTACTATTTGTCGTATGATATGTGGTGTTCAGCTATAAGTATACAAAATTTCACGCCTCCAACCTAAGTATGGGCTCACTTAGAAAGAATTGTTTAAAATACACATGTGGAAGCTCAAAGGGTTAAATGTACGGTTTTTTCAAAATTGTATGGTTTGTTATTTGATGCGAGATGTTCAGCTATAAGTATGCAAAATTTCACACATCCAACCTAATTAGTTATTCACTTAGAAAGAATTGCTTAAAGTACCCATGTGGGAGCCCGAAGGGTTAAATGTACGACTTTTTTCAAAATTTTATAGTTTGTCATCTGATGTGAGGTGTTCAGCTATAAGTATGCAAAATTTCACGCCTCCAACCTAATTAGGGCTCACTTAGAAGGAATTGTTTAAAATACACACGTGGGAGCTCAAATGGTTAAATGTACGACTTTTTCAAAATTTTATGATTTGTAGTTTGATGTGATGTGATCAGTTATAAATATGCCGAATTTCACGCCTCCAACTTAATTAGGTCTCACTTAGAAAGAATTGTTTAAAGTACATATGTGGGAGCCCGAAGGGTTAAATGTACGACTTTTTCAAAATTTTATAGTTTGTCATTTCATGTGAGGTGTTCAGCTATAAGTATGCAAAATTTCACGCCTCCAACCTAATTAGGGATCACTTAGAAAGAATTGTTTAAAATACATATGTGGGAGCTCAAAGGGTTAAATGAACGACTTTTTCAAAATTTTGTAGTTTTGTCATTTGATGTGAGGTGTTCAGCTCTAAGTATGTAAAATGTCATGCCGCCAACCTAATTATGGCTCACTTAGAAAGAATTGTTTAAAATAAACATGTGGGAGCTCAAAGTGTTAAATGTACGACTTTTTCAAAATTTTATGATTTGTAGTTGGGTGTGATGTGATCGGCTATAAATATGCCAAATTTCACGCCTCCAACCTAATTAGGTACTCACTTAGAAGGAATTGTTTAAAGTACACATGTGGGAGCCCGAAGGGTTAAATGCACGACTTTATTAAAATTTTGTAGTTTGTCATTTGATGTGAGGTGTTCAGCTATAAGTATGCAAAATTTCATGCCTCCAACCTAATTAGGTATTCACTTAGAAAGAATTGCTTAAAGTACCCATGTGGGAGCCCGAAGTGTTAATAGTACGACTTTTTCAAAATTTTATAGTTTGTCATTTGATGTGAGGTGTTCAGCTATAAGTATGCAAAATTTCACGCCTCCAACCTAATTAAGGCTCAATTGGAAATAATTGTTTAAAATACACATGTGGAGCCCAAAGGATTAAATGTACGACTTTTTCAAAATTTTATGATTTGTGGTATGATATGTGGTGTTCAGCTATAAGTATGCAAAATTACAAGTCTAAAACATGTATAGTTTCTGAGAACGGGCTTTGTGACAGACGGACAGACAGGCAGACAGAGGAGCGAGACGAATAGGGTTTTGTCAGATGTACGAAACCCTGAAAAATAAAGAAAATAAGAAAAAATGATGCTATAAAGCAAAATATTCTATTAAACATCATATAATTGTTTCTAATTTTCACACGCGAAATATAAAACATGCTTTTGGCGATTAAAAAATGCTATTGAAAGATTATCGCAAAATCTCAAATCAAAGTTTTTATACCTTTTTTTTCTTTTTAATGGAATAACAAACAGATTTCTTTTCCTGTTTGATTAAATTTAAATTTTTTATGGCACTTCATTATTACTGTGTGCGTCTTTTTTTTTTTTTTTTTTTTAACTCCATATGTTCAAACCAGTTGTCTACGAAAACATCTACCAGTGAAAGTGACGCACAACAAATATCTGTGACGTATGCAGATAAATTTTGTTTTTTTATCGTTTTTTTTTTTTTTTTTTAATAATTTTTTAGCGGTTTGGAACTTATTTTTCATAGTAGGTGCATTCAGTAGGCGACCCTCATAGGTACCTTCTGGTGCAATCAGAAACGAAATTCGGCAAATATTTTTTGAGTTATACTTGACGAAAGTTTTTATTAGGGCTTTTTTTTGTAGGACATGGCCTTAATATCAATCGTAGCTGTAATATTGCGTTGAGTATTAGCTTTCGCTTCGTTCAGACAATTACAATTTTTTAGCAAGACAGTTAAACTCTTAATTTCACGTGTTATTGGGATGATCCACTGCATAAAAAATATGTAAACACCACATATGGTGACAATATTACTGGGGATCTTTTTATCATTGAGAATGATAAATTACAAAAACTAATGCTTTATGGTACTACATTCCGACTTCCATATGAAAATAATATTAAAACAATTATATTGCAGATTATTCAAGATTTAGAATTATTTATATTAAAACTGCTATAGATTATAATAAACCTATTGAGTTTTTTAATGAAATGAAAAATAAAGCTATAGCTCAACTGAAAAATGAACTATTAAAAATATCAAACATATTAAATATAGAAATATCAAAAGTTTAAATAAAAATAATAAGGATGGTCAAAGCAAATACATTATCATTTATGTAAATAAGTCACCAAACAATTATGCTATTATTTTTAAAGTATACTATAAATAATAAATCCACAATGCTGTTAACACCAGTACTTTTTCACGGAAACAATGTTAAAAACTGAGATTAGAAATAGAAAATTATTAAATTATCATAAATTATTGAAATTTAAATGTAAAAACTTATATTATCCATATCTTGTTATCATTTCAAAATCTCATAAAAACCGAATAAAGTTCTAAATGTCACTATTGGCTGTAATACATACAATAATTCTGCAAGTAATTTATTGCTGAATATTCTTACTCAAGTAGACAATATAATAATTAAAAATGACAATCAGCATTGCTTAAAAATCAGTTCTCAGCTTATTAATAAAATGCAAAATATTAATACTGCAAAA
This sequence comes from Maratus speciosus, assembly GCA_963932465.1. Classification (NCBI taxonomy): domain Eukaryota; kingdom Metazoa; phylum Arthropoda; class Arachnida; order Araneae; family Salticidae; genus Maratus; species Maratus speciosus. The sequence continues at coordinate 433,404,663 of OZ010795.1, read as the reverse complement.
CACATAAAAACATTAGATTTTAAGGAGTTTTTTAATAACATAGACATAAAAGATCTACATAAAAATATGTCCTTACATTTTAAAATATACCAGACTCAAGTAAATTTGAAAGATTATATTTCCGTTGGATTCTTAAAAAGATTATTTAACTTTACCTTGCATCATAATTATATTATCTATAAAATACTATTTACAAACAATGTAAAGGTAAATCACAAGGTGCTATGGCTTCAAGTATGCTTTCTGATCTTATCTATATAACTATGAAAAAATATTAATAGGCAATAATGTTCTTTATGTCTACTATCGTTATATTGTAGATAGAATTATTTTTTTTATTTCAAAGACTCTAATATATCATAGTTACCTACTAATTATCCCACACAAATTACATTAAGTTAAATGATATGTTAAATAATATAATTAACTATCTTGACCGAAAAAATAACACTTAATAAATAATTAAACTTTATTAAATGATATTTGACATATATGATAAGCAATCCGATTTTCCATTTAAGGTAAATATTTTTACATATTATTATTCATACTTACATAACCATGTATATAAATTATTTTACTAAATTATCTACTCAGAATTAAATATTTATGCTCAGAAATAAATAAAAATAAAAATATTAAATTTATTTGTGCAAGCTGAAATATGGATATCCTAAATATCTGGTAAATTCAATAATCAAATGATTTAAATAATTTTATGTTAAAAAATATATATGTAAAGATTCGAGGAGTTTGTGTTCGTGGATTGTATGGCTTATATATGGGTGTATATATGTGTTATGTATATACATTTATATATATTATTATTTTTAAAACTACTGTGGTCATTGCTGAGTGTTTACTTTATCTAAAGGATTTAGGATAATATTTCTTAAGGTTATTAGATTTATTCTTTATATGAATCTTCATTTAAATCAAAATGGGATTTATATATAAATATTAAATATATACATTATTTATCAATATTTTTCAGAAGCAAATAATAAAAATAAAAGTGTTAATCTTATAGGTTTTTATTATTTTTATATTATGAGCAATGTAAACTATACAGTCATTCAGGGTAACGTTGAACCATGGGGTGTAACTTTGCACAACCTCCTATTTTTCAATATTTTTTACTCCAAATGACTAAATAAACTCCAGAACTGAGCTGTGTTGGCAAGGTTCTAAAATGGGATTTCTACTCTTTATTTTAGAAAATAAATTAGCAACATTATGCGCTATTAATTGCATCATCTAACCCTTTTTGTGAAGTACTGTTTTCAAGCTAATTTTGAATGCTGTTTTGAAGTTGTTGTAATCCAATTAAATTTTCATAGTAAGTAACAATATACGCATTTATCAGACATATTATTGTCTAAATGTTATAAATGTGAGAATATTTTGTGATTATTTATTTATTAATAGTTAATAAAATGTAAAATAAGCAGGCACTAACATTTTATCACATTTCCAGGGTAAGTTTGAGCCGGCTCAAAGTTATACTGATGTTTATAATTTACTGATTATAGATGCTACTGTCAAAAATTTCCCATATTTGCACGTATATTTTATATAAATGTCGAAAGTGAACATTAGATATAACATATAAATATTTTCACAAATATATGTAAAATGCATACAATTCATTTAAAGGCGTTTTTCGGGTCGGAGCTACTCAAATTTGGCATTTTTTATTCTTGTTTGAGTAATACTAGTATTAGTATGCATTACTGTAACTATGGATATATTATTAAGATAAAACGTTGAAAATTGTTTTCCACTGCATTTTTATTGTTTATATGAACAATAAACAGGTTTTTTAAATTTCTCAATGTTCATGGTTCTCTTCTTCCACTTTTCTTATGCCTGATATATTTGTTGTGATATCATAAATTACACAAATCTTGTGATGTTGGGAAATGTAAATTCGGAGTCATTACATATCTGAAAACATTTTTGGTGGTTTAAAGTTGTCCTAACTATAATACTTTTTTTATAATGAATTATTTTAGATAATATTTATCATATGGTGTAAAGTTACCCTAAATGGCTGGGTAACTTTGAACCATGCTAAAAATTCATTTTTTATTGCTTTTATCCTTATTATTCCTTAATTTTTGATAATCACACAATAATTTAGGATCATTTCTTCTCTTTTACGCCCTTAGTTGCAACAATATTCTTAAAATAAGACTGTGGCATATGAAAATAGAGAAAATGAGGATCAAAGTTACCCTGTATGACTGTACATAACTTTATGATGAGTAATTTTATTGCTTAGATTATTTCATGAATTTTCCTGAAATATATTACTAAATAAATACAGTACAGTGTATTATTTATCACATGTATTTTAGTGTAATAAATATTTAAAATTTATTTAATATCATAAAGTAAAATTTCTAATCTTAATTAAAATTATTAATATAAGATATCTTACAGGGTCAATCCGTTTCAAGTGGTCCAGCACTGGTTGCACGGCCATTTAAAAAAAAATCTGAAATTTTTAGTACAACAACACTAACATTATATAAGTTCAAAATGACTATTATTTTAATTTTATTAATTTTTGTTTGTGCATGGCGGCCATCTTTGTTTCATCCTCTGCAGCAATTTTCTCACATGAAGGGTTTACGGAATTGTAAATAATTCATCGTTTATTTTTCCAATATATGTGCGGATTAAAGCAATTTGTGCAGAATACATTGGGCTAAAGATTTGGTAATAGAGTAGTTTCCGAAACTAACTGATTATTAGTGAAATTTAAGCATGAAGTTTTTTCTCCAAAATTTGTCAGTTTTCAAGAGGAATTTTTTCTAGCAAGGACAATTGCCAACATGACACATTATTTTTGTTTACAAATAGGCCGAAAATACTTGTACTCACACGCCGAGTTCCAGATCTAGGACTTGCTTTCTCTTCGCTAAAAAAATTTCCAAATTTTTCAAAAATGTCAGAAATTGCACTTTTGAGGCTCTGATATCTCTGGTGGGAATGGCGATAAAAATCTGAAGTTCTGGTTTCTGAGAGTATTGTATGGTAGTGCTATGCACAAGAAATTTCAGGATGGAGATATGACTACAAGCTGAGATATGGCAAGGGCAACATGTCAAAACAATACTGCCAAAATATTGTTTTGTTGTAATCACAGGTAAGTATTTATCTCAGAGTATGATTTAATTTTTTTTTGTATCTTTAAATAATATTAACAGAAAATAGAGCCTTTTGCAAAACTTAGCAATTAATTAAAAAAAATTATGCCTAAGGCCTACATTTTGTATGGTTTCAGTAATTTTTGTTGTAATTCTAGTAACTAAAAGAAACCACAGCACTTTCACATAAAGAAAAAAAAATATTTTTATACAAGACCTGAGACAAAAACAGAACAGGGAAAGAAAAAACCTGTTAATGTTGGCATACTTGTTGAGACATGATCAAACGTGTCAAAACACATCCCTGCTTGTTGGGTTAAAAACCACAATTTTAATGCTACATGCCAGCCCCTGAAACTTGTTCCTACCATAAGTATGTTCCTGTAAATGAAACATTATATGATGTTACCATGCATTAGCCTCAAGTAATTTTCAGAAAGTAAAGATATCCAAAGCCCTTTCAAAATTTGTACTGCAGAAAAATGACATTTTTGCATAAGAAGTAAGCTAGGAATTATTAATGACGTGACACTTTTACATAGTGATTTCAAAGTTTATTTCTATGAGCCAGCAGGGCCAATATCTTCAATCAAGTTATCAAGAGATGACAAGACTTGTTTCCTACAAATAAAATTTTAAGAAAGATCAAAATTATGGTTTTTAAACCAACAAGCGAGAATGTGTTTTGACACGTTTGATCATGTCTCAACAAGAATGACAACATTAACATATTTTCTCTTTCCGTATTCTGTTTTTGTCTCATGTCTTGTATAAAAATATTTTTTTTTTATGTAAAAGTACTGAGGTTCCTTTTAAAAGATAAATTACTGAAACCATACAAAATGTATGGCCTTAGGCAAAATTATTTTTTAAATTAATTGCTAAGCTTTGCAAAGGGCTTTATTTTCTGTTACTATTATTTAAAGATAATCAAAAACATAAATTTAAGTGACACTCTGAGATAAATACTTAGCTGTGACTGCAACAAAACAGTAGTTTGGCAGTATTGTCATTATTGTACGCATTGTCACATTGGCAGTATTGTTTTGACATGTTGCCCTTGTCATATCTCAGCTTGTAGCCAAATCTCCATCCTGAAATTTCTTGTACATTACACTACCATACAATACTGTCAGAAACCAGAATTTCAAATTTTTATCTGGTGCCCTACCAGAGATATCAAAGCCTCAAAAGTGCGATTTTTGACATTTTTGAAAAATTTGGATTTTTTTTTTTTTTTTTTTTTTTTTTTTTTTTTTTTTTTAGCGAAGAGAAAGCAAGTCCCAGATCTGGAACTCGGTATGTGAGTAAAAATACTTTCGTCCTATTTGTAAAAAAAAATTATGCCATGTTCACATTTTTCCTTGCTAGAAAAATTTCCTTTTGTAAACGGGCAAATTTTGGAAAAAAAAAACTGAAACTTTATGCTTAAATTTCACCAATAAGGATTTGTTTTCGGAAACTACTCTATTACCATAGTTTTAGTTTAATGTATTGTGTACAAATTGCTTTAATCCGCACTTGGATTGGAGAAATAAACGATTAATTATTTTCAATTCCGTAAACACTTCTTGTGAGAAAATTGCTGCAGACAATGAAACAAAGATGTTCGCTGTGCACAAACAAAAAATAATAAAATTAAAATAATAGTTATTTTGACCTTCCATCATGTTATGGTTGTTGTACAAAAAATTTCAGATTTTTAAAACATTGATAAGCAACGAATAACGGATTTTGTGGACCACTTGAAATAGATTGTCCCTACATTATTTCAGTATATTATTTAGACTAATTATTTATTTTAATGATACTTTAAATATATTTTACATTATTTAACTAATATAAATTAAATACATTTAAATTTGTTTCAATATCATTTTAAACAAATTTCTTTTAAAATTATTTCACATAATTAATTTACAGCCTGTTACATTCTTTCTGTTTAATTATTAATCCTGAATTTATTACGCAGTTTTATTAATTTTTTCGTTATATTTCATGGAATTTAATAATTTTGTTTTGCTATTGTTATTCTTCTCGATTTTAATTTACTTGTAAATTTTGTTGCATAATAGATTCGGCAATTTGGAATAGCTCTTAAATGCAGTGCATACTTATTTCATTTAGAAATCAATAACCACAAATCTTATATTTGTGGAATATTGCCTCTGAAGAAATCAGGAATGCCTCTGATGCCTAATGAAAAGTTCCACAATATAAATGTTATTCATATTCTTGATATACCTTTTTCTTTGCATTCCTTTTATAAATTTCTACAAATTATAATATTAAATTATTTAGGTTTTTCAATATTTTGAGTTTTCCTTATGGGTTCTGTATGCCAATTAGCTTTAATATATATATATTATATATATATATAACTTTCTTATATCTTTAAGAGAAAAAGCATTTGATTCGTGAAATTTTCGGTTTTCGAAGGATGTCTGCCAATGTTTGCCTGTGAGTCTGTCTGAGACTCTGTTTGTCTGTGTGTCTGTGTGTGACACAAATTTTGTGTCCGTTCTGTCTCAAGAACTAATGCACTCCCTGATATAAATTGGTGCTGATTAGTTTTTGGTGCAAATTGCTAAACAGGTGGTGCTGCTCTACTGCACTTTTCACGATTTCCTCAATGACTCTATTTCAAGTACTAAAGTACGGATTTTCATTAACATTCAGATTCAGTTAGTCCTTAGTATGAGTTGATGTTTACTATGTTTTTTTTGTAAATCGCCCAAAAGGTGGCGCTGCTGTGCATCATTTTTCCTGATTTCCGAAATGGTTCTATCTCAAGACCTAATGCGTGGATTTTCATCAAAAGTCAGATTCAGTTAGTCCTTGGTATGAGGTGGCACTGACTACGTTTTCGTGTAAATCGCCCAACAGGTGGCGCTGCTATGCTGCATTTTACCTGATTCCCGCAATAGTTTCATCTGAAGAAGGGATGCACGGATTTTAATCAAACTTCAGATTCAGTTAACAAGATGATATAATTTGTTGCTTATTAGGTTTTGATATACATAGACCAACAGGTGGTGTTGCTATGCAGAATTGTTTTACGATTTCTGCCATAGCACTACTCAAAGACTAATGCACGTATTTTCACGAAACTTCAGATTCAGTTAGAAGTTGGCATATGTTGTTGCTGATTAGATTTTGGGGTAAATCATCTAACCGGCTGCATTTTTTCAGGAAGTATTAACATGTATGAGGTAGTAGAAAGTTTTGGGATTGCAACATCCGTCTAGTTTTATAAAGGTTAATGTATTACATTTTACATGCCTTCTTCATTTAGAATTTCGGTTAATATCGTTACATAAACTTGTTAAATAATTTATGATTCAAAGGTTAAACAAATACCAACTATCAATGAAACGCATGTTAGGTTCAGTTATTTTATAGATGTAAAAACAAACGCATTTCACATATAAATCTATCTCAATTTTAGTTAAAAATGTAATTGTTCTATAGATATACTTATAAGTATGTCTAGAAAGTATTTTCATTAAAAAAATAATCTATACGCAGCAACAATCATCCTATTTCTAATTGAAATTGGAAGCTGACTGGACATAGCCAGGCAGTACAAAACAACCTCAACCACTGTACTGGCCACTGTATTGTTTTCTGGCCTAATTTCAATAAGCATCCAAGATAAATAAGAAGTAAGTTACAACACTTTGTTGTAACTATGAAAAACTGTAGATATATACATCCAAAAATACGCAACTGGACTTTATGCAAAATAAAAAATAAATAAATAAATAAAGGTTTAAATGCGAATCAGTAATGATAGAACACAGAAATCGACTTCCGTATCAGTCAAACACGAACAAAATTTAAAACGTGGTCAGTGCAACTCAGAATATGCAACGACCTATAACTTAACAATTGTATATACTAAAAATGACAGAGTGGGAAATAAGAGAGTGGAAGACTGTAACATAAGCACGGACTAATTCAGGCCATTTCGCTACTTTTTTCGGATTGATTTTTTAGGATTTTTTGGGATTTCTTGATTGACACCCCTTTTTTTTAAATATTAAAATTCGCCTTATCTAATGACATATTAATTAAGGCGAAAACAAGGTGAATTTTACAATTTCAGAAAAGTGGTGTCAATCAAGAATGTAGCGTTGCGTATTAAACAAATTAATAAACTCACATACTTAAAGACTGTATTTCCATTTTATTGTTGACAAAGCGAAGCGATGCGTTGCACTCATGGCAAGACAAAAACATAAACTAGAATGAAGAAACGAATTACGTTTCTATGGTTACTTACATTCGCAGAAGAAGTGCGTTGTCAGCATTTGGCACATAATAACAGATAATTCGAACATACCCCCCGACATTGAAGGGTCAACTTCAATCAATTATACAATAGAAAATAAAATATTAACATTACAAATGTTTGAGTAAATATGATACAACACAATAGTTTTCTTTTAACAATGAATAATACAATTAAGAAAATAATACAGCAATAAAAATTAAGAAAAAATTCACAACGAAGCTCCCTCCTTATTTTTTTTCTTTAAATAGCTCGTAACTAATTCTCTGAAACTTGTTGTGGCAATGAAGCAATTTTGGATATACTTCTTTTACGTATTACTCTTGAGGATTTTATTTCTACTACCCTAATCTTACCATCTGTACCTGGGAAAACATTTGTAATGCGTCCTAGTAAGTATTTATTTGTAGGAAGATCGTCTTTCTTTATCAAGACTAGGGTACCTATGATTAAGTTACTTTTTGAAAATTGCCATTTCGAACGCTGTTGAAGCGTATTCAAATACTCTCTATTCCAACGATTCCATATCAATTGAACACATTTTGTAATTCTATGCCATTTAGACAGTCTATTTTCGCTTATATTAATTAATTCTGGTTCAACTATGGCTGTCATAGGTCTCCCGATTAAGAAGTGACCTGGCGTTAAGGCCTCTAAGTCATTCACGTCTGAAGACAATGGAGTGATTGAACGTGAGTTTAATATAGACTCTATTTGAGCAACTACAGTTAATAACTCTTCGAAAGTTAGCCTTGCATTACCTACTCTTCGCTTTAGATGATATTTTACCGATTTTATTCCTGCCTCCCACAACCCATCAAAATTAGGTGCTCAAGGAGGAATAAATTTACAAGTAATATTTTCCTCTAACAAATAGTTTGCCAACCTCTGTTCCGGACGTCTGAGCAAATTATGGAGTCTTTGTAACTCTGCGTTTGCGCCAACAACTTTTTTTGCATTATCTGAAAAGATTACTGCGCACTTACCGCGCCTAGCAATGAATCTTTTTAACGTTGCAATGAATGCATCTGTGGTCAATTCTGACACTAATTCGAGATGCACTGCCTTAGTTACAAAGCAAACAAAGATTGCCAGATACACCTTAGGAAGAATTCCCTTTCTTTGCCCCTTATATTTTATAAAAAAGGGGGTACCAAAATCTGTTCCCACATAGTTAAAAGGTGCGCTAGGACGTACTCTTTCTGTGGGTAGTGAACGCATGATTTATTGCACAGTTATAGGATTGTTTTTACTACAAGGTATACACTCATGCGTTATTTTCCTAACTAAATTTCTTCCCTGTAATGGCCAGAATTCTTGCCTTAAGTAGCATAACAATGCTTGTGCACCTATATGAAGATATTTTTTACGGTAGTAAATTGCAATTAGGCTACACAATTTACCCTTAACTGGCAGAATGTATTGATGTTTTTGAGCAAATTTTAGGTTGGAATGATTCAAACGACCTCCTATTCTTAGCACTTCATCTGCATCCAAAAAGGGGTTTAACAATCGCAATTTACTTTTCTTAGAAATTAGCTTACCTTATATTAATGCAGTATATTCTGCCTTAAATTCACTTTTTTGAACCGCCCGTATCAAAAATGCTTCTGCTCTTGATAATTCATCTACACTTATGTGTCCCTTTCTTTTTTCAGTTGATCTTTTCGTATTATCTAAAAACCTGAAAATATAACTCAAAACACGTAATATTTTAGTATAATTATTGCTAATACTTAAAATCTCATTAACAAATTCACCATAATTAAAACAAGTTAATGTAGTATTTTTTTCCAGTTTTAACTCTGAAGAAAACTCAGTAGTGTCTTTCACATGTTCGAAGTCAATGTTTTTATTGGATGTGATGTCACCTTCTCTTAGGAAGGAGGGGCCATGCCACCAAAGTTCACAATCAATTAACTTGTCAAATGTTAGTCCTCGAGAAACCAGGTCTGCTGGATTGTTCTCTGCGCGTATATGTTTCCATTGATAAGTCTGGGTGAATTCTTGAATTCTGTAAGCTCTGTTGGCCACAAAGCTTTTACTTACATGAGGAGAAGTCTGTAACCATGCTAAGACGATAGTTTAGTCACACCACAAAATTACCTTATTGATATGCAACTTTAATAGATTCACTTACATACGAGTTGAGACAATAAGGCAGCTGCGGACAACTCAAGTCTTGGAATTGTCAAAGGTTTCAATGGTGCAACCTTAGACTTGCTGCACAGTAAATTTAAAGATGTATTAAATTTTATGGGACAGCGTAGATAAATAGCTGATCCATATGCGAGCTCGGATGCATCTGAGAATCCGTGCAGTTTAATTTCCGAATGGCCTTCGTTTAAAACAAAACGATTGATTTTTAAATTGTTTATATGTTGAAGCGTTTTGATAAAGCGTTGCCATTCATCTTTAACATCATCTGGAAGTGGATCGTTTCAGTCTAACTTTAATAACCAAAGTCTCTGTATGAAAATTTTAGCCTTAGATATTCCAGGACCGAGTAATCCTAATGGATCGTAAATTCGAGCTATATCTGATAGAACAGTTCTTTTCGTGTACACAACTGGCTCCTTAACTGATGAATTAAACAAAAAGGAGTCATGAATTGGATTCCATAAGAGTCCTGGAGTTTTAGTGATCTGGTCCTCATCACGATCAATGAATGATTATTCCTTGTTACTAATTGCGATTTTTAAAAGTTCGGAGTGGTTAGCACACCATCTGTCCAATGTCATGCCGCCACGTTCATGCAATGCGATTAATTGTGCTTGCAGTTGTTGGGCTTCCGCTAAACTGTTAGCTCCTGTTAGCACATCGTCGACGTAGAAATTTTGGAGCACTGCACGTGATGCTAGCGGAAAATCATCTTTTTCATCAATTTCGAGCTGATTTAGAGTCCGCGTGGCAAGATATGGAGAGTTCGATGTTCCATAAGTAATTGTCCTTAACTTAAATGTTTGGACAAGTTCTTCTTCATCACATTTCCACAAAATACGCAATAAATCTCCCTGCCTTTCCGCAATTAGTATCTGGCGATACATCTTTATGATGTCGGTTGTACAGGCGTACTTGTGTGTTCGAAATCGACAAATGATATCGAAAAGCTCATCTTGAACTGAACCTCCGTTTAATAAAACATCATTTAAAGAAACACCACTAGTAGTAGCTGCACTACCGTCGATGACAACTCTTAATTTCGTGCTCGGTTTATCGGGTCAGTATACCCCATGATGCGGCAAATAATATGAAAATCTGGGATTAGATTCCAAAGAGATTTCTTCTAAGTGTCCCAAATTACTATGAAATTTTCATACAAGAATCTCATGGTTGGATTGTGCGTAAATCGCTTAAGAGCCCTGATCAGTAACATTTGAGATTTCCCTCTCCCATGTTAAACGAATGGCCGTGGAATGCATTCGTATTTATCAAATAACTCGTGAAGAAATTAATATTTTTAAGTCATTATTTCTCTATGCTCTTCTTAAAAGGTGTCGCTTTCCGTTTAGCTTGACAAAATAATTCTAAAATAAATACTTATTTTTTAATTTAGTGCTAAAGTCTTAAGAACTAAGCGAAACGTGTTTAACATTATATAGCTTCAAAACTATTTGGAGTTTTAAAATTTTGAAAAGAGCGTAAGAAATTGTACGCTCTGATCACTTGATACAAATAAAAAAAAATCGTGTAAGTTTATTTAAACTCCAGATATTTGAAAAACATTGGAAAATTTACTCTCCCCCCCGATCCATTTATCAAAACACGAGGAAAAGAAGAGCTTGACCTTTGACACGGCGGGTGATTATTTACGCTCTATCAAACAAGTGTGTGGGGGGGGTGGAAATGACGGACAATTGAAGTGGTATATTGGGGTAAAATTTGTCGTTCTGATTATTTTTAAAAAGAGAAAAATGTTATTTGGAAAACTGACAAAATGAATTTTATAAAATAAATAAATAAAACGCATAAATGTTACTTTCAAGGAGAATTGCATATTTTAAAAAAGGAATGCTAACTTTTTGTCTTTTCAACACCAAAATGAATAAAGATGAATAAATTGACACTTTTTGGGAGACAGAAATTAAAAAAGAAGATTTTTATTTTGAGTATCTTTAACCGGTAATAATTTATCCATGCCATACAATATCTATGCTCATAAGAGTTTCATCCTATATTTTAAAAGCACTTGAAGTTCGCAATGAAAAAAAGGGAAGGGGTGAACGGCCAACTGAATCAATTAGAAGAATAAACAAACAACTAAAATATTTGCATTTGTTTTTTTATTTATTTATTTTAAATGAATTACTTGCACCCTTTCACTATTCATTCGTAACATAAAGTAGGATTTACGAGTAATGTCGTGAATATTTTGTAATTTAAAGTTTTCTTTTCTCATAAATGTAAATTTAAAATAGTTGTAGAAATTAAAGGAACTATCTTAAATAAATCTTATGTTATTTATTCATTACATTCTCCAATTTTATTTTATTTTTTTCCAAATTATAAAGGTAGAAGATGTTTCATTAAAATGAGTAAAATATATTTTTTTCAGATTATGCTTTTCTGGACATCATAGACGGACCCTTAAACCTCCATTTTAACGTTTTTTTCTCATAATTAAAGAAAAATTTGAAGAAAAATTTGAATATGAGAATTTTTATAAAGCAGGACATAATAAATATAAATCTATGAAAAAAAAAATTGTAGGTTGCAATACATATTTTTCTCGAATATTAATTTCATAATTCATATTATATATATTTTTTTTAAATTACAAATTCAATGTATTTATGCTTCGGTTTTTTAGTATTATAATTAAACAGACAAAAAAAAACTATCACATCAGAATTGTAATTTCAGGAGATATTAATGAAAATAGGAAAATGTAATTTAATATTAGAATCTCTAAATTTTGAATGTTTATAAATCAAAAATTTATTATCCAAAAGACTTGAAATTTCATTTATAGGCATAGTTTGAACCGAAGATTTAAAATATATTGTCAAAATTGGGAATCACCACTGAAAAAAAACAAAGTTTGGTCTGGTTTTGATTTGTAGATGGCCCAAGGAAATTTTATACACATCATTTAAAGCAAAATTTATTTTCAATCGTTTGGTACCTGTAATTTTTTCCATTATAAATAATTGCAGAGTTAATAGGGAATGTTTACTTTTTTTTTTTTTTTTTTTTTTTTTTTTTTTTTTTTTTTTTTTCGCGGCTGCTTTGTTGAATCCTGCAGCACTATTTTCCATTCTCGAAAGAAATTGTAAAATATTTCATTTGATATGAAATTGTAAAGTTCATATTATAAATTCTTTGTGGAATTTTCAATCGCATAAAATGTCTAAATTGCAAGGTATCGTGTTTATATGAAACGACTGTTCTGTTTAATCCTTTATCATTTTTCTTCCATTTCCGAAAGAAACTATAAAATATTTAATTTTGTATGAATTTGTTAATTTCAAACTATAAATTCTTTGTAGATTTTTCAATCGCGTAAAATGTACACATTGCATCGCATCGTGTTCATATGAAAAAAAAAAAAAAAACTGTTCTTTTGAATCCTTTATCACTTTTTTCTTATTTGCGAAAGAAAGTATAAAAACATTTAATTTTGTATGAAATTGTAAATTTCAAACTGTAAATTCTTTGTAGATTTTTCAGTCGCGTAAAATGTGTAAATTGCATCGTATCGTGGTTATATGAAAACGACTGTTCTTTTGAATCTTTTATCACTTTTTTCTCATTTGCGAAAGAAAGTATACAAACATTTAATTTTGTATGAAATTGTAAATTTCAAACTGTAAATTCTTTGTAGATTTTTCAGTCGCGTAAAATGTGTAAATTGCATCGTATCGTGTTTATATGAAAACGACTGTTCTGTTGAATCCTTTATCTTTTTTTTTTCCCATTTCCAAAAGCAACTGTAAAATATTTACTTTTGTATGATATTGTAAATTTCAAACTATAAATGTTTTTGCAGAATTTTCAATCGCGTAAAATGTGTAAATTGCATTATGTCTTATTTATATGTAAACGGCTGCTCTGTTGAATCCTTCAGCACTTTTTCCATTCCCGAAAGCAATTGTAAAATATTTAATTTGGTATGAAATTGTTAAGCTCAAACTAATTTTCAACCAAATTTAACTCCGGTTTCAGAAAAATCGACAAACTATAGTAGAAACAATATAGTGGAGGAACAATTGGAATATAAATATATTAAATATTTTATTAAATATGAGTTGTTGTATGAAATAATTTTTATCTGCGCATGCGTGATCGATAACAAGGATAATTTTACATAATATAATAGTGAACTCTATGGAGCAACTCATTAAAAAAAATCTAATCAAATATCGTAAAAATTCAGAAAGATATCGGTGTTAGAGTGGCCAATTTTTAGTTGTTTTCTAAAAGCAGCTGAATGATAAGAGATTTTCCACAAATTGTCATTTTTAATTTAATTTTTTTTTCTTTTTTAATTGACGCTTTAGTTCTTCTTGGATAACCTCCAGAACGAGCCTATACCATGATCAAAAGAAGTATCAAAATCGAAGCATTTTTTCCAAATCTACTCGTTGATAGTCACTAAATACTAACTTCTGAAAGTCAGTTAATAAAAAATGAGAATTTGTGTAAAATCCCTTATCATTCAGCTGCTTTTAGAGAACAACTAAAAATTTGCTCACTCTAATGCCGATATCTTTCTGAATTTTTACGATATTTGACTAGATTTTTTTTATTAAGTTGCTCCATAGAGTTGACTATTAAATTATGTAAAATGATCCTTGTTATAGTTCGCGCATGGGCAGATAAAAATTATTTCATACAACTGCTCACATTTCCTAAAATATTTAATATATTTATATTCCATTTGCACTATATTGTTTCTACTATAGTTTGTCAATTTTTCTGAAACCGGAGTTAAATTTAGTTGAAAACCCTACATGTTATAAACAAAAAACATCCAAGAATTTTTAATTTTTTTTAAATAAATCGCTATATCTCTATTAATATACGTGCTATTCTTACACAAAAGAATACACATATTGCACAATGTCTGTTTATTTATATTCGGCAGCGATAGATAATTTCGTGCATTTTATTTTACAGGGTGATCCCAAGTATTATTTTTTTCTTCGATTTTTTGTTGCCCCCCTAATTACCCCACTTAATAAATCGACATTGCTAAATATGAGGTCATACCTGGTTTTTTTTAATCCAGAAATTCCTGCAGAATCTGTCAAGTATATTTCCAAATATTCGGCAAAATGTCTAAAATTAAAAGTTGCCGGTCATTAATGGCTAGATAGTGTATATATATACAGTGAAACCTCCTACAACGGTCACTCCGAACAACGGTAACCTCCGAATACCGGCCATGTTTTAGTATTACCGAATCTCTTCCATAGAAATAACATTACACTAAACCTTCGAACAACGAATTCCGAATAACGGCCACCCCACAGCTTTTTTTTATTTTTTCTTTAACTATAACTGACATTGAAAAGAATGTGGAGGTGGATTTTCTTATTTGAGATCCTTATAATTTCCTTACTAATCTCTAGTGGTTTCTTAGCAAAATCTCGTTTGTAAATAGGTGTGGCGAGAGGGGGTGGGCGAAATTTAAGTTTATGTGTGAGGAAGCAGTAGTCAAATGACTACTGTCAAATATACTCTTTTTGAATCGCGTGATGATATTTCTTGTCTATGTGTAGCACGTGTTTTTCACTAAAAGAATGAGTTTAAAGTGAAAAAAAATTAACTTTAAGTGATAAGTTGAAAGTTATCCAGGACAGCAAAAAAGGTGTAAGTGCATGAAAATTAGCTGAAATGACATTTGCGGAAGGACCCAAACAGATGACATTTTGAAAAAAAGTGACTTTTATTTAGAAAAAACATTTCTAGGTGTAAATTTGGAATATAAAACTGAGCGTCAAAAGAACTAGTTATGATGAGATTGATAAGTTGCTTTTGGAATGGCTTTCGAACTCTCAAAAGAAAAATCTCCCAATTTCTGGACTATTGTTGCATGAATGTAAAACCTTTGACATTACAGAGAAACTGGGAAATTAAGAATTTTACACTCACTCAAAATGTTAACGAATTCTACAACAAATCTGTGGAAATGATTATGCATTTAGAGAAAGAGATACGCTTTAAAATAAAAAAAAGTGCGAATAACTAAAGTAAAAACTCCCTAAAGCGACCACGTTCCGTTCGAATAAAAATGGGTTGCTCCGAGAGGTGGTTTCTTAATGGAGGTCATATTTAAATCTAGATTTGAATTGTTGAAAAAGGCTAACAATTAGTGTTACTAAAATTTATTTTCCACATTAGGGAAAAATATGAAAATTTAAGTATCAGAACAAAGGTTAATTGCATAAGTTAATTATTGCAGAACTTGAAAAACTGGTATTCGCTTTGATTTTACGGTTTTATCTCCTTTAACTTTTATTTCCAAGTCCTTTCGAAGTTCAGTAAATAAATGCAAATTTTTTTGACGGGAACAAATAATGACGATTTCATTAATGCATCTATTTCTTTGAGTGTTTCCTGACAGAATAGGGCAGGGGAGTTTATTGACCATCATCCTTACTTTGTCATCAGAGTTAAAATCATTGCATAAAAATGCACAAAGGGGTTTAAAAACTTTAATATTACTGGAATAAATAAAAATTCTAAACTTAGTTTAGAAGTTTGATGAATAATGTGCTCTCTAGAATTATTATTCTAATAAAACCTTCTTCAAGCGACCAGGAAAATATGGGAGTTGTTTCATTTTCTTCAAAGAAATGGGTTGCTCATGGGGGGAGTTCAACTGCGGTGATCTCTGAATAGAGGTAAATTTAGTATTGAGCTTATGGGAATAAATTTCGTTCCTTGAAAAAATGGTCGTTCAGGGAGGTGGTCGCACATGGAGGTTTCACTGTAATTTCTTTAGTGTAAAATAATAGTATGTATTTTTTAACTGTAAAAATAAAATAATTTTGCTCAGTTATTGTTATTTAAATGTGGAACCTCTGAATAACGGCAACCTCCGAAGAACGGTCACTTTACCCTGCTCCCAGTGGTGGCCGCTATTCAGAGGTTTTACTGTATATATATATATATATATATATATATATACTAGGGGGCTCTGCCCCCTACGAGCTACGCTCGCCAACCCCCGTTCAGATTCTAAAAGCATGCTAATTTCATCGGCTTTAAAAAGATTGAATTATAATTTAAAAAAACAGTGACGGTCTCCCTGTAAACGGGTTTTCATTCATTTTCCTTTGATTGGAGATTTTTAAGACGAAATCTGCCGCTGCTAAGAGATACAATGGCTTTCGTCTTTGATTAAAAACAAGAAAGAAAAATCATGCGTACGGCACAGATTATGAAACAATTTTCAACACTCCCTGAAAGCTTTAACAAAACTTCGTTATTTAGGGAAATAAGGTAAATAAGATAAATAATAGCCACGTGTAGATAATTTTTGTATTTGAAGGAAATATTATTCTTTGCGCTGTTTTTAAAATTGGCAACAGTTTAAAATAATTGCCCTTTTTCTAAAATGTGTAAAAAATCTCTCTCGAAATGCTGAAAATTTGAATTTAAAGTGGAAATAAATCCTCAAAAAATGAGTCAAATTAAAAAGATAATTGCAGTCTGCACATCGGGAACTTCCAATGTATAAAATGATCTAAAAATATTTAAATTCCTATGTATAGTTTTTCTCCTATAAAACGTTTTTAATGGAACGATTTTGACCATCTTTAACATTAAATATCTCTTTAAATAATTATTCGATTTAAAAACTGTCTGCATCAGCGTGTTTATCAAACATGTCTCTATAATACCACCGATTTTCATATTTTTGTATGAAATAGTTTTCTTAATATTAACGAAGAAAGACCCCCGGTCATAAAAAATATGGATGTCGATCTAGTAGGTGTATACCCGGATGATCTACGTAGATTTTCATTGGTCCATTTCCAAATCAAAACTTTATATATATATATATATATATATATATATAATTTTTTTTTACTGGGGGCTGGTTTTCGGTTCTAGGGGTCATGATCGGTGTAGATCTGCAAAAAGTTTTCCGAAATTTCAACATAGGTTAGTGTCCAATAGGTAATATTTCATACGAAATCTACCTAAAAAAATAAATAAAATAAAGCTTGTTTAACGACCGGTTTTAGTCAACAAAATTTTATATAAGTGCCAGAATAACAACCATTAAAAAAAAGTAGCACATGAGAAAAGCATATTCGAATATTTTTTTAATAAAATCTTGCTTATAAAAGAAAATGCTTAAAATTTCATCATATATGTTTACCCAAATGTATGGTATTATTAATATACCCAATTGTATGGTATTAGAATTATTATTAATATTACTTTGAAAATACGTATAAAGAGGTTTTTAGTTTGCAAATAATATACACTAGTTTATTACTGTGTATTAATTAGGTCTAAAACTTATAAATCCGTCGAAAACCGGGAGTCGATTTTTTTTCACGAATGCAAGGCTTTTTTCTTCTAAAGATAGAAGAAAGAAAAAAAATATATAATTTGAAATAGGTATTTAAAAAAAATAGGGAGTGTGACCATCTATGAGTTTTCATGTTACTTCTTTTTATTCTACTGACATGTCGAGATTAAATTATTTCAACAAATATTACATATACCTCAATTGTCTTCATAGTCATTTCCGAATTATGACATGCAATAATTATACGTTTTAATTGAAAGACAGAAAGAAAAGAAAAAAAGAAAAGATCAGTGTCTGGGGTTTGACTTTTATTTATTTAAAATAACTTACATATGTATACTTTCATTTTTAAGATGTAGCATAATGTAGAATTCAATTTCGTGTATATTTTGGAATTTAAAATTTTCTTTTCTCATAAATTTAAAATAGTTGTAGATGTTGAAAGAAATTACTTTAAATTAATATTATAAATTGTGCTACTAAACATTGCCCAATTTCTTTTAAATTCCAAAGGTAGGAGTAGCAATTTCTGGCTAATAGTTACTTTTTATTTACCGTATTTTATGGAAAAAACGCCGCCGCGGCGTTTACCAGTTTAAAAGTTAATTTTTTTCCAAGTGCGGCGTTTACGATTTTTTTAAAATACCAATTGAGTTTCCTTAATTTAAAAATTCATAAAAGTATTTAAAATCGGATTTAAATATTTTAAATAAAAGCTCAAGCATCTTAAGATATTAAAAACGAAGCATCCTACACTGCTCAGAAAACTTTGATTAAAGTTAGGTCAATGTGACGCTGTCGACAACAGTAGCGTTCCAAGGGATGCGGCGTTTACAACGGGTGCGGCGATTACGATATTTTCAAGCTTATTCAGGCCAATTTGAGAAGTGCGGCGTTTACGACGGGTGCGGCGTTTCTTCCATAAAATATTGTAATAGTCATCTACTCGTCAAATATTTCCATTGATAAGTCAAATATATATAATAACATTTAAAAGCTGAAGACAGCGATGTGTAGAAATTACTTAAAAGTGTTTTTTATATAATCTAACAAAAGGGAAAATTTTTTTGGCGTGGAAAAAAAATGTTTAAAGAAAAATTATTTCTCAAGTTCAGATTTTTTTTTTTTTATATATATATAATTCGGCATATATCAAAGCTTAATCTCCTACTAGCAGAATCTGAAAAAAAAAAAAAAAACGGTTTTTGTTAAATTAGTTTTTTTTTTTTTTTAAGGGGGGGGGGGTGCAGCAGAATGTAAATAAAATGATTAAAAAAAATAATAAATGCTTTAGAAATATCAAAAGATTTTTTTTAAATTAGTTTTCAAATTTGTAATGTTTTCAAAGGCATTTTATAACTGGGTTGAAAGAAAATTTTAAAAAGTTAAAATAATTAATATTCTAAGATTTTGTTTCTATGTCTTAAAAAATTTAAACTAAAAATGGATTTAAATAGTCAAATATATAGTTCTGCTTTATTAGATTTTTCTTATTCAATAGAATTGCATAATATGTTTGGAATTATTATCCTAGAACTAATTAGTGTTTTGTTGTTACATTATTGATAGTTTCGCATTTGATTTGTTAGTTATATATGAATGGGATGACTAATAGTATGTTCATATAAATTAAAGTTTTTCTCATCTCATAATCGTGTTCGTATTTTTTTTTTAAATAAATATTTTAAAAATGCATGCAAATATAGTTTTATAGTTTTAAAATGTATCCATTGCAAGAAAACTTTAAAATAATTAAATTTTCGCTAATCTCCCTGCATCTTCCTCACACTCTCTCTCTCAAAACAGGGATGAATTTCATTCCAAAGATAGTTTCGCATGTAGGAAGAATGAATAAAAAGCCTTGTTTCGGGGAAAGGGGAAAATAGCTAATTTATTTAATCAGTTTGTTTTTTAGTGTGGTTCAGTTGTTAAAATCAAAATGTTCCCTAAAGAATACGTATAATATAATAATATTACATATAATATAATACATACATATAATATAATAATTACATACATATAATATAGTAATATCTCCCTTGTTTATCCTGTCGTTGTTTTGACTCTCCTATATTAATTGATATTTTATGATATAAATGTCTTCGATCGTAAGTGAAAATCATTGTAAAAAATTAAATTAAAAAAAAATTGCAATCATTCATACATGATGTAATTACTTGTATCAAATATTTATTAAATCATATAAAATGAAAATCAATATAGGTTTTACCATAACTCATTTTGCAAATCTACATATATCTACAGAAAATTTTGTGAATGCTGTGTAAGTTCTCATGCTTTTCTTTGGAGTCTGTGTAAACGCGCAAACTTTTAAATTATAATCAAATAAAACTAGCCCTCCGACTGTCTTGGAAAAGGGCAAAATTGTAATGTTGTTTTCTCTGCATTTTATTTTAAATGTTAAAAAAAAATGATTCTTTGAACATTTTATAAAAAAAACTTAACAACGAATATGAATGCAATCCTTGGAAGTATTAATCATTGTTCAATGTATTAAAAATACATTAAATCAATAGAATTATATTACTTTAAATATTGCTTGTATTGCAGTGAAACCTGGAGCTTAGTGAACGTATTAACACGGGCTTGACAGTGAGGGGGCTAGTCAGGAAAAAAATCATTCCATGTCTTCTTTCAGAAACTGAAAAAGAATTCAGAAATATTTTTCCTATACTGTCCAAATCACCATTGGGGTCATACATTTTATCTACTAACCGGGGTGGACTTCACGGTAATTAAACTGTACCCGTCTACTTGACAGCTTGACAGGAGTTGGGGGGGTTGGCATCAAGCTGCTGTCTCGTAGAAAAGCGAAATCTTTTCTTACTGATCAAGGCTCTTAAGCAAATGATTTAATAGCTTATTTGTATTTTCTTTTGATTTTCCTAAGCATTCAAGTCCACCAGTTTTAATTGGCATTTCTACGTTATATCTGCCGTCTTCCCTTATAGTATGTGTACGCAGGAAATGGTCCTCACAATATTGCTCTTCTTTACTTTTTATAGGATTTGTATCATTAACCGCTTCAATTTCCCCAAATTTCTGCATAATATTGGATAAATCGTCCACAGATTGAACAAGACCACAATAATTACTGAAATTGTCTTCTTGTTGCATAAACTTTGAACCACTGGCATCATAGCCAAAAACTGTTTCTTGAAAACCAAATTTTGCATATTTATTTTATTGGCTCCCATTAAGTTAAAAAATACGTCGTTTGAGAATAAAACATGCATTGGACTGGGTTTATCAAATTGTGGATCAGCTAACTGAAATGTCTGTAATTGCGAAATGAATTTACTAAAAGAAGATGTAATATTCATTACAGTAATGTTTAGGGTTGAATGCGTGTTGTCAAATGAATGTGCATTTTCACCCAAAGTGGTGACAGACATCTGACTATTTGTGTAACTATGAGGAGGAAATGCGGTTGCGGTTGGCGACAAGTTACTACTAAGATTACTTCTGTTTTGAATAGGTATCGCCTGATTAGTATCAATACCTTCTTCACCGCGTTCCAGGTGAATCAAGCTGTGGTGACGCTTGCTACATCTTTTGCACGTACTTAAACTTTTACATTGACTAATGTTGTGAACAGATGATAAACAATTATAGCAAAGTCTTTTCGTTTTAACAATATTGAACCTTTTTTTAGTGGACAAATTCAAAAATTGCTTACATTTCATTAAAATGCGGTCACCCTTACACACTAAACAATTGTGTAGACCTTCTGCTAACAAAGTTAATGACTTAGAATTGCATGAACGTTTCTGATCCTTAATGAAGTGTTTTATGGAAGTGCATTTATGGATATTTTCCAAAATTTGAGAACGTTTCTCCAAACATAAAATTAATTCATCTAATTTTGATACTTCGTTTGCACTTATACTCATTTCATAATTTTTTCGAGTATCTTTTTGTAACTTTTGAAGAATGATGTTTAATATTAAACCATCGAAAGATTGTTTCTATTATAGTTTAAAACGCTTAATGCGCGAATGCTTTTTCTTACATTGTCAACTAAATTTCGTAGGTCTTTAGCGGAAGGCTGCGTGAGCTTATCTGCGTCTAAAAGTGAATTAATGTGCATATCTATTACTACTCTATCATTTTCGTATCTGTCCTTTAACGCTTGGAACAAAGATGAAAATGTATCTTCTGTAGTAATCATAACCCTTGCATCATTTATTAATGCAGCTGATAAATAATGCAATTTCTGAGCATCCGAAATATGTTCATTTGAGGTTATTAAGTGGTTAAATTGTAGCTTAAACGTATTCCACTCTTCGGACTTCCCGGAGAATTTCGGAAGTGGAATTTCAGGTAATTTAATGTTTATTTCGTTGTTTATTAGAGTAGGTTTTAATTGAAATGCACTGGGAACACTTTCTTCTAAACATTTAATTTGTTTTTCTATTTTAAATTTAGTCTTCATAATGTTATCATGATATTCCTCACTAGTGTTAACATCTATTTCATAATCTTTCTCTATAGTAATGGCAGATTCTATTTCATTACTTAAGTTTTTTAGCGATTGTTCTTTATCATTCAATTGTTCTAATATTTCTGAGTAATTATCAATTTCTAAATTTTTGCCATTTATTAACGTTTCGAATTTACTAATCAATTTTGTTACAGACGTTCTTAATGTGGAAAGTTTCTTTTTCAACTTTTGAATAGATTCCATTTCAAAAACGTATAATACAGCAAAGAAAATAATAAATATTTCCTACCTTTTGATGAGCAGACGATTTCTTCTTCTCATTAATCGAAGCATACAAGCTTGCGAAATCAAATTTGGATAAAACTTTGATGAATGAACTGGTGAAAATAGTTCATTTACAGCCACAGATTTTTTTTTTTTTTTTTTATTGCGAAAAGTACAATATCTTTCTCCGGCTCGACGATGACCATTTTGTAGCGTTGCGTATTAAACAAATTAATAAACTCTCATAATTAAAGACTGTGTTTCAATTTTATTGTTGACAAAGCGAAGCGATGCGTTGTACTCATGGCAAGACAAAAACATAAACTAGAATGACGAAACGAATTACGCTTCTATGGTTACCTACATTCGCAGAACAAGTGCGTTGCCAACATTTGGCACATAATAACAGATAATTCGAACAAAGAAATCTGAATTTAAAAAAAAAAGTAGCCCACTGGCACCACTGGACTGATTGTCAGTGATAAAGTCAATCGGTAGAATGTTTAACATAAATAAATTTATAGATACCGTACAACAAATAGTCAAAAACCCAATTAATAAATTTTAAACAATCAGTTTGAAGACATATATAGGCATCCAAGTTAATGAGCATGCAAACACCGCAAAAAGTCCACATAAAGCATTTGCTTTCACAAGTAAAAAACAATATAAACTTTAAAAATCTCTTAATAGTTAACAATTGACAGTTTAAATTGGACTGCCACGGCAGAGGCAGAGGCATACATATAATTCACACCAGAAGTAACGCTAATATACTACTGTGTTTTATCCAAAATTTTCACAGTACGCGTCGAATTTCGTCATACCTATACATATTCGCACTGGTAGAACCGGGTATTTGCACCCGGAGTGGGCGTATGTGTCTCTGGAAATATCAATCCTTATATCACACCCTGCACCCTTACTCAAGCACTTCATGTGATGGACTTAACAGTGTAAAAAGAGTAAATTTGAAATAAGCAACTCACTCAAAACAAACACCTACATGCAAAAAGTAATATTAATCAGATAGCTAATTGGCAACAAAAATTTACTTCACACAAACACGAGGTACCGGGTGTCACAAAAAGGACTGACTGATTTTAAAATTCAATAACTTGTAAACGGTGACAGATATTTAAAAATTTCTTGCAGGAGGGTTATGCATAAGGTCAAAAGTTTTTTTTACAGTGATTTTCAATTTTAATTCGAATTACAAACAATAGATGGCGCTGTAAGCAATAGTCGCTAAATACAGGCTCGATTTTTGGTCCTTTATCTTGTTCCATGCGGAAAAAGGAGATGGAAATGTATTATCCGGGCCACGAAGTACCGAAAATCGAGGCTGAATTTAGTGTCTATTGATCGCAGCGCCATCTATTGTTTGTAATTCGAACTAAAATTGAAAATCTCTGTAAAAAAACTTTTTACCTTATGCATAACCCTTCTGCAAGAATTTTTTTAAATATCTGTCACCGTTTACAAGTTATTGAATTTTAAAATCAGTCAGTCCTTTTTGGGACACCCGGTAAGTCCAAGAAAGAAACTGCAAGCCCATCGCTCTTGTTACGCATATCTCATATTCAAGATAGCACAATTTGAAATATATTATTATTAATAATAACTAGTAAATCTGCAGATCAGGTGCCTCAACGTCAGATCTGCAAATCATTGTTTTTAGACACACTCTAGTAATATTCAATTTCCTGCAAACCGCAATTTAAAGTTTTCAAATTACGTAATTATTTATAAGAATAAAAAATAGGAAGTTTTCAGACATTAGAAGCATTCAAATAAAAACGTTGTTATGGAAGGATATTTTAAATTTTCATGAGCTACTAATTCTGGTATTTTTTGTATATAAAAAAGTATTAAATGGGGCTCCGCCCCCCTGAACCCCCCGTGGTCTCATTAATTTACATATGTAACTTTTTATTGATTGCGCTAATGATTATGGTAAATCTTTTCACACTTCCGAGCCTTATTCTTCAATACTGGCGGGCAGAAAAGGATTTACATTGACGCAATTATATTAAAAGTTTAGGTTTTACGAACGAAAATGTAATTTCCTTTTGAAGAAAAAAAAAAAAATTCATTCATATTTTCTGAAATGAGGCGGCATTAAGAACTTACACTCGTCAAAAAATATTTTTTTCAGACAATCTAGTTAATGTTTGTTTTTAAGAATGAAAATATTTATTTCCCGATACAATGACGCACTGTAAAAAAAATTCCGCAACGTTCCTGGGAAAAAATGGGCAGCTGAGTTGCCCATTATTTCCAAGAAACATTTCTTGAAAATGACTGGTACTTTACTGTATATGTTAAAAACTTTCTACGGAAATGCCAGTAAGTTTCCTGCGAAATACCAGGAATATTTCTGTTGACAGCAAAACATTACTGACATATTCAAGGCTGGAGTAGCACAAGAGCGAAAAATGTCCAGACCAGGGATCGAACCTGGATACTTGGCGTGCCGTGCCAATGCCTTACCTGTTAGGCTATCCGGACCGATACCTGGCTGACATAATTCACTCTGGATGTTCGTTCCCTTCATTATGACATTACTGACATTTCACAGCATGCGGGATCCGCAGACGATTTTTACATTTCCAGTTGACAATTTTCGCTTTATTATCATTATTTGTTAGAATGAAAAAATATTTTGAAATTGACATCAAAATTATTATTTATAATTTACACGAAAAAATAAATTTTCAGTTAAAATTCAATAAAGTAAATATATATGTGATATATTGTTTCTGAACTTTGCTTAAAATTTAAAAATATATAAATGTAAATAATAATTAGAAAAAAAAAATCTAGACATAAAATATTTTGGATTTTCGTCAGTGATTATGTTAGTTTACAAGTTAGATAAAATACATATAAATTTTCATGAAAAAAAAAAAAAAAACCTAAACGTAATTGTATATTTTTTCCGAAAAAAAATCAAATTTGCAGCAATTCAAAGTGTCAAATATATGTCAAATTTAAATCAAATTGTAATAAAGTGTTAAAATATAAAATTAATTAAAAAAGAAAAAAAAAGTCAAGAGGTAGCATCGAACCCGGGCCGTACGGGTGGCGTGCAAGCTTTCTGCGTCCACACCACGAAAGACACGTTGAGAGCTGCAAACTAATGGGTATTTGAAACGTATGCTAAAACTCGGCATCTAATTTCTGAAAATCTAAGGCCCATTTGAAGAAATCCTTTCACAAGAATAATTAGAGATAAGAACTCTAAAACATACTTTAAATTAATCAAAATAGGTGAGAATCATATTTGATTGTCCCCTGGTTAATGCAGATCCAAATAATAGGTGTATTTTTTTTTTTTTTTTTACACAGTCTGCTCGTTAAAGATTTCACAGACAAGTACGAGAGATAATCTCTTAGTGATGTCACAGAGGTATTGTATTTTCATCTGAATTATCTTGACAATAGAGACGTAAAGGATTATGTCGTCTATTGATTATTTGCATTCCATATTGATTTTTTTACTTTCATTTAAGGAATTCGTTTTCGACACTCGCGCGCGAGCAACGGATTATAGGGGAAAAAAATAATAAATGGCGGCCGCAGCGTTTTGCTGTTTCCAACTTTTGTTCAGGAACGTTTCAGATAAGAAAACCAGAATTTCACAGGAAAGAGCTAAATTATTCTGAAAACCTGATAAAAGGCGAAACGTTCCTGGATTTTACATGGAAAGTTACCATTTTTTTTTACAGTGCGTCCTTTTCGACTGCGATAATTTTGCGGTGCATAATTTTGACATTTACTATCAATTTGCTTTTCAAAAGTTTTTTTTTTCTCATTGAAATTTTCGATTAAAATTTAAATATTTCTGTTAGTTGCTTCCAGACGATAAACCGTGAGATATTAGTAACGGTTTTTTTTAATAATAAGAATTAATATCATAACACAAGCCCCTTTTATTTCAACCTCAAAGCGTATTTGTTTTATTTTTGATATATGAGATCAAATTCACCTTTCCGTTGCTAGGAAACAGTTAAAAGAAAATTAAGACAATGAAATATGTGATTGAAAAAAAGTAAATTAAAAAAAGAAAATATTTTATATTATTGGAACACATATATAAAATCCCTCCATAAGATATACACCGAATTAAAAAACTCTGACAAATGTATACACAAAATTTCAAACTAATATGAATAATGTATGGTTCTAATTAGGAAATTCCATCATCCATAATTTATCATTTAAATCTTTCAATCATATGAGCCATTTCCTTTCAACAAATAAAAATGGAAAAATCGTCTGAATTGCTATAGGAAAGCATTAAGGCGGAAAATAAAATGTTCTATATATTCCAAACGAATGAACCAAATTTAACCAAAAACTATACAGCTAAATCCGGTAACCTCACCAACATGCATCCTTAATTTTAAGATAATCGGATGCTTTTTACAACAGTTATCGCGGAACAGACAGACAGACTAACAGACAGTCAGACTAACGGAAACCAAAACTTTTCGTGTCTCCACAGTAAGCCTTCACTGACGTTTCGGCAATAAACACAATATAAAATCAGATGCAAACTTCCAAGTCGGTGAAAAAAATTCCGGCCAGTATTCGAACTAGGCAATATACAATTCGAAGAAAATGAATAATTGTGTTAAAAATTAATCTAACTTATAAGATATTCATTTTTTTATTTAAATAAATTTAACATGTGTGAAATCCACTAGTTTCACAAAAAATTATATGAAAAATCAGCATCGCGTCTCAACAAAAAATATATTTATAGTGCAGTAGCCGTGTGGTAGTGTTAGCAGGATGAACTCACAACCATAGAGCTAACACATGAAATTTACAATAAATCTGTGTTAACGAACTGATAGGATCCAACATAAAACGACATGCTTGTGTGATATATTACTTACAAAAAATATAGATATACTTATTATCATTCAAAAATTATACGAAAAATATGAAAACCTCAATAGTCAATTTTTTTTTTATTTATTTAAACACTAAACCATTTCTGTAAATGACGAATTACATTTTTGCACTACTAAATCAGTTTTTTAAATAACGAATTACATTTTTGCACTACTAAATCAGTTTTTTAAATAACGAATTACATTTTTGCATTACTAAATCAGTTTTTTAAATAACGAATTACATTTTTGCACTATGCATAAGTTTGGCATATTATCGAATTGATCTAATTTACTTATTTTTACAAATAAATGAAAAAAAGAAATTATTATATCCTTTGAAAGATTATTTTTGTTGATTGGATAGCATTTCTTCGAACAAATTTAATAAAATCACAAATTATACAAAAGGTAAGGGAAAAAACCAAAATAGATGTTTTAATTATTTTTCATTACACATTATGTACCACACATAGGAATATTATTTCAAAATTATATCACTTTGCAATAAAAGTTTCGTTTAAGTTAATACATATATGCAAAGCTTAGGAAAATTGTAATTTTATAAGCGGGGTAATTCCGGGAAAAGAGATCGTACTTCGTCTCATGAATATGCGAGTTTCCTAGGTTGCTCTGAATATTTTAGATATTTGCTTGTAGAAGGAAATTAAAATTTACGCTTTAGGTGATGTTATATATTATTTAATTTCGGACTCTTACTGAAGCCGTATATAGTAATACCGAATATTCAGAATACCTTATCCTCACAGAATGATTAATACGATAATTTAACCCCCTCACTGACAAGCCCGTGTTAATACGTTCACTAAGCTCCAGGTTTCACTGCAATACAAGCAGTATTTAAAGTAATATAATTCAATTGATTTAATGTATTTTTAATACATTGAACAATGATTAATACTTCCAAGGATTGCATTTATATTCGTTGTTAAGTTTTTTTTATAAAATGTTCAAAGAATCTTTTTTTTAAGCATTTAAAACAAAACGCAGAAAAAACAACATTACAATTTTGCCCTTTTCCAAGACAGTCGGAGGGTTAAATGCAGATAAAACAGTGGTGAAAGTATATGTATTTATTTAAAACCAAGTATAATAAATATGGAATAATTTAATGTACTAAATCCCATTTAAAGTTCGAAGATTTGTTTCCAATATTAATTTCTCGTAAAAAAAGGAGTTGAATAACTTATAAATATTTTTATTACAGCTGGCGAATAAAAAAAAATATTTTTAATATTTTCACATGATTAAAACAATTGATATATTAGAAATATCCACTTAACTCCATTAAAACAAGTCTCAGCACATCAAAGAAAAAACTGATATAGCAGCGAGTATAACTATAATGACACATCATCCTAGACAATGAATTGAACATCGTTATATTTTTACACGATTATAGATCATATCTATTAAAACAAACGTTTCAGTTAAAATATTAAAATTTCATGAAAATATTAAAATATCTTGTAAAAATCCTAATATTTTTCGATGCCCTAATTTTCAAATAAAAATTTCGTTATATTATTTTTCAAAAAATGCAAAAATGTAGCAATGTTGTTCATTATATATTGCATTAATACGTTCTTCTATATATCTTATGCTTTCAATTGATTTAAAGAGCATGGTATTTCATTTTCTATGCATTTTAGATGAGTGTTAAATGCTGCACTTACTTCCAAAGATTATTATAAATATACCGATCCCCAAAATATAAATTACGTAAATATAACTGAAAATTAATATGATGATGCAAATATAACATTTTCTAATATCATGTGCTGAAATAGTTTCACATATCGCATTTGTAATGTAGGGTGTTTATTTATAAAGTCCCGGACCCATTTTGATGTCTAATAACTCATAAAATAATAAAGATAGAAATTAATAACATAAATGGTTAGATAGACTCAAAAAGTTTCATGACCTTTGCAATGAACTTCCACGTGTGCCCCCTTTGTCGCACGGAGAATATCAAGTCGATGGTTAATTTCACGCCAGGTAGCGTCAAGCATGTCGGCATCCACAGAGGCTATTGCGGTTGTAATTCTGGCTTTTAAGTCATCAATGTTCGACACTCTCCTCCTGTAAACATTATTCTTTACAAATCCCCAAAAGAAAAAGTCCAGCGGCGTTATATCAGGTGATCTGGGTGGCCAAGGAATTGGACCTCCTCGCCCAATCTATCTTCCTGGAAAATGGTCATTCAAAGAAGTACGAACGATGGTACCCCAATGAGGTGAGTACTATCTACAACAACTAGAACAACTAGCAGAGCTTCAGCCACATATAATTTTGCAACAAGATGGTGCACCACCTCATCGGGGTACCATTGGTCGTAATGTTAAGTTACAGGAGTTTTTGAAGCGCATTTATGGTTTTTTGAAGTTTAAATATAGAAATACTAGCTATTTTTGGTGTATAGACAATAGTAATGAGGTTTTAAATAAAATTAAAAAAACGCCCATAACGCCCACAAATTTGTATACCTATGATTTTGAAAACCTTTTTTCTAATATACCTATAGATTTACTTTATGATACACTAAAAAATATTTTTGATATGTTCTGTATTGAGGAGGAGCTTGGAATTAAAAGAGATTTTTTCTTGAGTTTATGTAATTTCTGTTTTTTTAATAATTTCATTACATTCAATAGCTCATTTTTCTACCAGGTATGTGGTATCGGTATGGGAACTAATTTTTCGAGTTCTGCTGCAAATCTGTTTCTTTTTTATTATGAATTTAATTATGTTTTAAACAGTAATAAGAGTTATTCAGTTTTAAGGTATATCGATGATTTAATAATATTCGATGACAAACTTTTGGTATCGATTAACGATATCTATCCTCCATGTTTAAAATTAAATAAGGCTTCTGTTGATAATTTACATGTTAATTTTTTGGATTTAGACATTTTAATTAAAGATAGCAATATACTAATTAAGCTTTTTGATAAACGGGATTTTTTTAATTTTAATACTCAATCGATGCCACACTGGTATTCAAATTTAAGTAAGAAGGTTTTTAATAACATTATTGTGGGACAAATTAATAGATTTTATAGAATTTGTAGTAATAGAGAATTTTTGAGTTCACAGATTTTTAAATTTACTACTAATCTTTTTTATAATAATTTATTTCCATACCAGTTTATTTTTCACTATGTAAATCAACTTGAGAAGAGTTTTCTAAAGTGGCAACAGCTAAGCGCCCAAACACCGTAATGGATGCCAAGGTAGCTGCTTGAATATATGAAGGGTGTGGATTAAAGTCTTTAAGAACGTCTGCATGTTGATGTGCTTCAAGTAGAAACTGCGGTGACTTGGAAAGAAAATTAATGATTATGAGGATAATGGAAAGACAAGTCTTTAGGACGCTGGTCTAACTTGGATTATGGCCTTGCTTGCAACTCCTGCTGGTGGAAAGAAGTGGAGCGTAGTGATTGTTTTAAAGGTAGCAAGTTTTTTTCAGGTCTTCATGGGTAAAGGTGGGGATATGGCCTTCTCACATGTTCAATACTTCTAATTGCTTAATGATTTAGTCATATTAAAATTTTTATTAATTTTTATTTACGTTTTATAAGCTAAATCGGTTTTCTTGGATTTTGAATTGGTTGGTTATATTTGTTTTTAAAGCAGTTTTGATTCGTTAAATTTTTTTTTTATAAAATAGCTTTGTTATGTTGTGTTTTTGAAAGTTTAAATCTATTTTTATACTTTTGGAGTATGTGGGTTGGCCATATCTTGCGAAACCCGTGATGATCCAATTTCTGTTTTTGATACCTGCTTTTTTCACTCCTCCCACTTTCTGAAGAGCAGGGAGTGGTTTGTTTGTTGTTTTTTCGTTATAAATTTTCATGGATTTTTATTGTTGTTTTGCACCCTCTTTTCATAATAATTTTCATAATCATTCACCTTTGTTAGAGCTATATATATATAAACTTAAAGTATAGTAATCACCAACAAAAACAAATTATATTGATGTAAAATGCGCGAAAAAAGCTGCAGTAAAACTTATAAATTCAATATAAACCGGTAAAATATTATATTTAGCCTGAACTAGCGCATCCTCCTCACAGAACAAGAAGAATATAACTGTTTGTAAAAAATTAAAATTTCAACAAAAACTAGGAAAAAACAGGCTGCGACCTCCTCGGCAGTGGGTTATATTTCAAAAGCAGCTGAGCATTAAAAAAAATGTTGATAAAATATGTATTAGTGGCAGTGGGTTTCGGCCAGAATAGTGAGTAGCAAAATCAAATGTTAAACATTCGATGACTGTTATCACATGTTCCCCCACCGGACCCTATGCCACATTATTAAATGAATGCCTCAACTGGAAAACAGTATAAGATGCCAAAAATATGTTCGTTGAAAAAAAACACACTTAACCAACTCAGCCACGTTGCCACAACCAAATATATAAAACATAAAACAAACTAAACAAGGCAAAATCCAACTTCCAATCAACCAATCCAAATTCATTCCAGGTCTGTTACCAATCGACACAGCACATCATCATAAAACCGTCCTTGAACAGGTTTCGGAAATATAAGTCATTCACTGACGTTGAAAAGCAATCGATAAATAATGAAAAAAATCTGCAAAATCTGAATATATATATTTTTTTATTTAAAAGAATATTGTTTTTGTAATATAGATAACTTTTAAAATGAAAAAAATTCCTTTTTAAACATATGTTTATCTGTACAAATTCTAAAATAATGAAATATTTGACTGATAATGTTATTAATGTACATACGTTTGTGAATATTGGAGGACCAGTGAACAAGCTGATTAACATTATATTGAAAACTATTACGTTTATTGTAGATTGAAATATGTACTTTGTTACCTATTAAAACTATATTTAAATCAAGGTAATCAGCCTCCATACAATTATCACCCGTTTTCTTTAATCTAAGGGAATCAGGATAAATTTCTTGAGAAATTTCATTAAAATCAAAATTGAAATTTTACACGATAAAATCGTCTATGTATCTACAAGCGAGGAATTGGACATAAGCTTTAATAATACTGTACTGAAACTCATAAAAAAATAAAAAATAAATGTTAGCAGTTGCAGATGAGTAGCTATTATACATACTAATACCATTGATTTGTAAGTAAATTTTAGATCCTGTATAAACATAATTGTTGTAAATGCAAAACCGACATAATTTATTAAACACGTTAGAGTTAAAAAACATTGGATTTAGAAACAAGCATTTAAAGTATATTTAAATGCTTTTATTTTAAATTTGAGTTACAAACACAATACACCAATCCCTGTCTTTACACATTGGAAGCTGCATATCTTAAGTGATTTTAAATCGTTTCAGGGTAGTTTCCTTAATAATTCATCTTACACTATCATAATTTTAGTATGAATATCAGAAATGAAATAACCAAATTGAAACGGATGTTTGTTTTCTGTCAAGTAGATAAAGCTGCTGGTAATTTTGCAGTTATATGAAAAAAAAATTATGCTGAAATGCTCAATGCAGAGTTAAATAATTGTATAACACTAGGGGGCTCTGCCCCCTACGAGCTACGCTCGCCAACCCCCGTTCAGACACCGCAGATTCTAAAAGCATGCTAATTTCATCGACTTTAAAAAGTATAATTTAAAATTATAATTTAAAAAAAAACAGTGACGGTTTCCCTGTAAACGGGTTTTCATTCATTTTCCTTTGATTGGAGATTTTTAAGACGAAATCAGCCGCTGTTAAGAGACAGGATGGCTGCTTTCATCTTTGATTAAAAACAAGAAAGAAAAATCATGTGTACGGCATAGATTATGAAACACTTTCCAACACTCCCTGAAAGCTTTAACAAAACTCCGTTATTTAGGGAAATAAGGTAAATAACTAACTAAACATTTACAAAACTGATTTCAGCAGTTACCATCCATAGCCAAATATTTATTCCAATTCTTCCGAAGAGCCCTGTGTTTGATCTGTATGCTGATATATTTACTATATAATAGAAAATTTAGTTTAGCAAGAAAACGCATAACAGGTTGAAATTTCTCTTACAGCAATTTATACTAATAGATGTAAACATACTTGAATAATTTGTTCAGCCCTGTTGTTTACCTAGCACCTTTATTACACGCCACTATTTAGCTAAACTTTAATTCAAACTAAATCACTCTTAAAACTACTGAAATCGCATTTCCAGAATTTATCATATATAGGCGACCATGTATCCAATTCTTTGCGTGGACCTGTATATCACTTTATCTATATTCTACAAACATTTCATAGAAAATTACATGCAGTTCAGCATAACACATTTTAAACACCCCTTTCAGCAATTTACGGTCATAATCAGTAACCTTTACGAATTCTTTTGCGTATCCCTGTATAGCAACTATAACATTTACACACACCATATAGTATGCATAAATATAGTGAAACATAAAAGCGCATATCATAATTAAAAATGCATTCTCTGCCATCGCCGCTAATATACAGTACTTCGGATAAAAAATACTTGTCTGAAATGTTTTGTATGTTCCTGTAAATGCTATGGACTTCGTATTATACATGAAATAACTTAAGTAAACCTCACCGACGTATATAAATTTTATTATATATGAATTTGTATAATTAAAATACGCCGCAAACAATTTCCCATAATACCATTTGTAATGGAATTATTTTGTGTAGCCCTGTAAATGAATGGTGATTATTCATTGCACCGCATATGCTATAATATTCTGCATATTTTAGTGCACTTCGTAAATGCATATATTTTATATTATGTTTGAAAGGGTGTAACATCTTTAAAATCCATTTGAAATTATTTTTTTCCATTGGATGTAATGTAACGGAATACTTTTGACTGTCCCTGTAAATGAACTAAACATGCTACAAACTTCATTTGAAATAGGGTCCGTGCTAGGCTAAACGTCAATAACCAAAAACTTCCGTGCGATCCGAGTATATTTACGAGAGTTAGAGCGCGAAAAGACAAACCGAAATCAATAACACTTTTCAACTTTGTTGGAAATTGTTAAAAATTAGTTAAAAATTTGAAAGTAAAGCTAATGTAAAATGAATTAAGTACAGAGAGTCTTTGTTTATCGGCACTTTTTAACAACGCTGTGAGAAAGTTCTTTTAAATGTATCGTTTTAAATCTGCCGTAATTTTCACCAAAGTTTCCTTTCTCTTTTTAATATTCACATGAAAATACTTTTGTTGTTAGAAAGGAAATATTATTTGCGCTGTCTTAGAATTCACGATAATAGTTGAAAAGATTATCTCAAAATATGAAATAAATGTCTCGTGCAAATATATTTTTTAATTTAAAGTGTTTTGCCAACTTTAATTTATTTGGCCTTTTTAAATACGACGTAATCTCCTTCAATTGTGACTTTTAACGCATAATAATGAATTTAGTACTTAAAAATTTTCTTTACCTTTTAAATCTGACGTTTAACTGTAGTTTTTATGATGTGATTTTCAATATTTTCCTGATTTTTAACACGTAATCACTTATTTCTTATTTGAAAGATTTTTTTTCTGTTTATAATTGCCGCATGTAAATAATTTTTTTATTTGAATTAAATATTATTATTTGCGCTGTTTTTAAAATTGGCAACAGTTTAAAATAATTGCCCTTTTCTAAAATGTGTAAAAAATATCTCTCGAAATGTTGAAAATTTGAATTTAAAATGGAAATAAATCCTCAAAAAATGAGTAAAATTAAAAAGATAATTACAGTCTGCACATCGGGAACTTCCAATGTATAAAATGATCTAAAAATGTTTAAATTCCTATGTATAGTTTTTCTCCTATAAAACTTTTTTAATGAAACGATTTTGACCATTTTTAACGTTAAATATCTCCTAAAATAATAATTCGATTTAAAAACTGTCTGCATCAGCGTGTTTATCAAACATGCCTCTATAATACCACTGATTTTCATATTTTTGTATGAAATAGTTTTCTTAATATTAACGAAGAAAGACCCCCGGTCATAAAAAATATGGATGTCGATCTAGTAGGAGTATACCCGGATGATCTACACAGATTTTCATTGGTCCATTTCCAAATCAAAACTTTTGTTATATATATAGAAGGATACTGAGTATGTAAATCTTCCGTGCAAACACTTATTAATAAGCATTTGGCCTTTTCTAAGCAAATAAAGATTCCTTTCCCACGAACTAAAAATCTGTCATTTCCATTTCTATTTCTTACTCCTACATTTCATAAAGTACCTACTAAATATAGATTTATTTGCAGTAATGTCAACAGTATAGGCAATAATTTTAATAGGAAATTTGAAGATTTACTATAAAAAGTTTTGAACATGTTAAAATACAAGTATAAAGACAATAATTCTTTCTGGATTATTTGTAATAGTTTCGAGATTGCTGAAAAATTAAAAAACAATAGCATTCATTCTATCCAAACTTATGATTTTGAAAATTTATTTATTACTATTACTATTAATAGTTTAAATGAGGCACTTTTTAAGACAGCGGATTTGGTTTCAGATGTTACGGATTTCAACTCTAACTTGTTTAATAAATTATGTCGGTTTTGCATTTACAACAAGTATTTTTATACAGGATCTAAAATATAGTTACAAATCAATGAAATTGGTATGGGTACTAGCTACGCATCTACAGCTGCTAACTTTTTATATATTTTTTTTTATGAGTTTCAGTACAGCATTAATAAAACTGATGTCCAATTCCTCGCTTATAGATACATAGACGATTTGATCGTGTTAAACTTCAATAGTGATTTTAATGAAATTTCTCAAGAAATTTATCCTGATTCACTTACATTAAAAAAAAAAACGGTTGATAATGGTTTGGAGGCTAATTACCTTGATTTAAAAAAAGTTTTAATAGGTAACAAAGTACATATTTCGATCTACAATAAACGTAATAGTTTTCAATTTAATGTTAATCAGCTTGTTCACTGGTCCTCCAATATTTACAAACGTATATGCATTAATATCATTATCAGTCAAATATTTCGATTTTTAGAATTTGTACAGATAAACATCTGTTTAAAAGGGAATTATTTCATTTTAAAAGTAATCTATATTTAAAAAAAAAAAAAAAAAAAAAAAAAAAAAAAAAAAATTACTTTAAATTTGTAAAAAAAAAAAAAAAAATCAGATTTTGCATATTTTCTTCATTATTGATCGATTGCTTTTCAACGTCAGTGAATGGCTCATATTTCCTAAAGCCTGTTCAAGGAAGGTTTTATGATGATTTGCCGTGTCGATTGGCAACATACCTGGAATGAATTTGGATAGATTGATTGGAAGTTGTATTTTGCCTTGTTTAGTATTTTTACGTTTTATATTTTTGGTTGAGGAAACCTGGCTGAGTCGTTTAAGTGTGTTTTTTTCAACGAACAAATTTTTAGCATCTTTTACTGTGTTCCAAGTGAGGCATTCATTTAATAATGTGGCGTAGGGTCCGGTGGGGGGAACATGTGATAATTGGCATCGTATGTTTAACATTTGATTTTGCTACTCACTGTTCTAGCCGAAACCCACTGCCACTAATACATATTATAGCTGACATTATTGTAAGGTTTCTGTGAGTAAATATTACTATATTAGGAGTGAAAATTTCAACCAAATGTTTAAATAGTAAAAAAAAAGAAAGAATTTTAACAATTGTTATAAAATTTTAATTTAAGAAGTAGACTAAAATATCAGAAAAAGCAAGTCCTACTAAGATTTAATAATAATATTAATCTACTTAATATCATTTTTAACTTGAAAATTACTTCATTTTCATTCCCACAGTTTTAATGTGTTTTGTTTGCTAACCAAAGTTCTTATCGTCCACAATCGACGTATTTATTGTAGTAAATCGTGCAGCTTTTGTGCAATCACCAGCAACAAACAATACATTGAAATCTGTCACCGGTCGAAGTTGTCTCCTGGTATAGTGCCAGATGTTCAATGCACTCACCCTCATTGACATTCCTTTTGTTTGCATCAGTTTTTTTTTTCATCTGCATTTCCTGAAAACATCTTATTTTCAGCTTTAGTTTTTTTTTTTTCAGCATTCTTTTTAAGTATTTTTTTCTTGTACATTTTGTGGATCAGTAACTCAGTAACATTAGTTGCACTCTATTTTCTTTTGATTTCGATGGCCTTAAATTGCTAGCAATGGGTGAAAGCTTTTCCAAAACATTGTAGATGTTACTAGATTAATTTTAACACAATTATTCCAATTGGTAAACAAATCATATTAGATGTAAATTTCCAACTGGGTGAAAAATGTCCGTACCAGGATTCGAACCCGGGACCTCCTGGCTGAAGCCGCCAGTGCTCTGCCATCTGAGCTATCCCGGACGATTCTGGTCGAACTTTTTCACCCAGCTAACCTTGAAGATTACAGCATCTGGTCTGAAATCTGGTTCAGCTCAACAGAATAAATCTCAGGTAATGGAACTCCAGAAATCGCTGGATACGAAATTACACTAGATTAATTTTAACACAATTATTCCAATTGGTAAACAAATCATATTAGATGTAAATTTCCAACTGGGTGAAAAATGTCCGTACCAGGATTCGAACCCGGGACCTCCTGGCTGAAGCTGCCAGTGCTCTGCCATCTGAGCTATCCCGGACGATTCTGGTCGAACTGTTTCACCCAGCTAACCTTGAAGATTACAGCATCTGGTCTGAAATCTGGTTCAGCTCAACAGAATAAATCTCAGGTAATGGAACTCCAGAAATCGCTGGATACGAAAATAATTGGAATAATTGTGTTAAAATTAATCTAGTGTAATTTCGTATCCAGCGATTTCTGGAGTTCCATTACCTGAGATTTATTCTGTTGAGCTGAACCAGATTTCAGACCAGATGCTGTAATCTTCAAGGTTAGCTGGGTGAAACAGTTCGACCAGAATCGTCCGGGATAGCTCAGATGGCAGAGCACTGGCAGCTTCAGCCAGGAGGTCCCGGGTTCGAATCCTGGTACGGACATTTTTCACCCAGTTGGAAATTTACATCTAATATGATTTGTTTACCAATTGGAATAATTGTGTTAAAATTAATCTAGTGTAATTTCGTATCCAGCGATTTCTGGAGTTCCATTACCTGAGATTTATTCTGTTGAGCTGAACCAGATTTCAGACCAGATGCTGTAATCTTCAAGGTTATCTGGGTGAAAAAGTTCGACCAGAATCGTCCGGGATAGCTCAGATGGCAGAGCACTGGCGGCTTCAGCCAGGAGGTCCCGGGTTCGAATCCTGGTACGGACATTTTTCACCCAGTTGGAAATTTACATCTAACATTGTAGATGTTATTAGAAAATTTATTTTAGTTAACAAAATTAATTTATTAGCAAATTAACTGTTTATAAATTAAACAAAATATATAAAGATTTAATTAATTTATTAACAAATATACTATTAATTTAATAACAAAAATAATTACATAAAATTAATTTAATAACAACAGTATTATTAATTTATTAACAAAAGTTTTACCTACAAAAGTGTTTATCTTTTTCAAATTAATTTGGTGCCAAATTTAGTTACAATAATTATTTGTTTTTCAAAAAAAATACTTCAAAATTGATTCATTCATATGTTTACACATAATTTGCAATTCATGCAAATTTACCTATAAACTGCGTAATCTCTCCTAGCACTGAAGCTTGGGGATATGCGCCATCTCTCCTAAGTAGCAGATGCACAAACTCTCCTATTTTGGTAGGAGAGATTTCGCGGCCTTTTATTTAAACATGGCCACTTCTAAAATGAATTTTTGGTGTTCGCATGCTTAGTCTATCTAGGTTAGTATCTCATAAGAAATCGTTTAAGTTCAAAATATTTTGTACTACTGACATTCTATAAAAATTCTTACTGAAAATTGAAACACTTACTTTCGAAAAACAAAACACTATAGCAATGCTTTATTCAAGACGTTTGGAACAATTAATGTGCACAATCATGTAGATGTTGCACCAATGCTGCTGTGCAACTACCTGGAGGAGCTGCGTACGCACTTTACTTCTTCCCCTCGAATCTCTTTGTGCGCGATCTCTCCTGGCTTATCCTTACGTGAAACGTCAGAAAACTTTACAGAAATATGGTAAAATGATTTATGAAAATTATATGGCAGTTTCATTTCTTTTAAAGCGGTGGTATTTCCGAAATACGACTGATAGCTTTTCTTGTTGCAGCAGACTGGTGACTTTGTAAATATTTGAAAATCAACGCGATAAAGCAGTCGGATTTTTCTGTAAATACTGAACGAGAACTACTCTTCTGGAAATGTGCTGATTTTATTTTACCATTTTTTTTCACTCTTATACTTATAGGTAGCTTTAATTACAGTACTCCGGGCATGTACTAGAATCAAAAGGTAGCTTTCCTCTTAATTATGTTTTAAGAATTCGGCAAATTTTACTTAGACATGCCCAGCTAAAATGCGTTCTAAACGGTTAAGGAATATTCCCTACTTTCATCAATACTGAATTTGAATTGTCATTTTGAAAAATCGATCAGGCATCTCCTAGTTGGATTAATTTAAGGTGACCTATTTTGATCGCCAAATTTGGCAATATTTCGCCACATACCTATCATATTACCGAGGACCAAACCAAATAACTGCAACTGATATTTTAAGAGCTAGCAACGTAAAAAAACACGTGGTTTTAGAAAGGCTCATTTTTCTATATGGCCTTCCGTTGAAAGTTGTAGTATGTATGTGGACATTCTGGCTGGCGGCAGACGTTGCGTTTACCTTTTTAATGCAGAATATGCAGGTGAAAAAACTTCAACGTTATGTCATTTTAGCATTCATTTTTGTTTATAAAATCTGATTTTAATAACCATTCGTGATATTAATCCATTATTGCCAGACGTTGCCAACGTTGCTAAGATCCTGCCAGATCCCGATTTATAAATAAAAAAAAAAAAAAAGTCATCTTCAAATCATTTTAGCAAGCTTAAGAATTGCAACATACCGCTCTTTGGCTTTCAGGAACCTATAATTAACTTGCCAGACGCAAATTCGGTTGCAGAGCTAATGCCAAACGGTTTTTAATCTGGCAACGAAAGTGTTGTTTGAAGAGTGGTTTATAGGTTAAAAAAGATAATGTCATCTTCACGTCATTTTATCAATCTTAAAAATTGCAACATATTACTCTTTTCCTATCAGACAACCTAAAATTAATTTGTCAGACGCGGTTGCAAAGTTCATGCCAGAAGACTTTAAATCTGGTAGTAAATGTGCCTGTTTAAAGAGTGTTTTTTTGGGTTAAAAAAAAAAAAAAAAAATCCTGGTCACGTCATTTTAGCAAGCTTGAAAATTGCAGTATATCAATGAAAACTGTT
Source organism: Maratus speciosus (assembly GCA_963932465.1). Lineage (NCBI taxonomy): Eukaryota > Metazoa > Arthropoda > Arachnida > Araneae > Salticidae > Maratus > Maratus speciosus. Next base: position 433,363,730 of record OZ010795.1, on the reverse strand, counting down.
ATACTCTTTAGCTGACAGTCAACCTATAATTACGTTGCAAGACACAAATTCGGTTGATACGTTAATGCCAGGTGGCGTAGTAGAAACAGATATAAACAAAAGTAGTGCTAAAATTACGTGAAGGGGATACATATATTTTACCTAAAAACCACTCTTCAAAGAGACACTTTAGTTGGTAGATTCAAAGCCGTCCAGCATTAGCTTATAAACCGAATTTTTCTCTGGAAAATTAATAATGGATTGCCTGGTATCCAAAGAGTAATATATTATAATTCTCAAGCTGTCTAAAATGACGTGGCGGGGATATATATATATTTTTAACCTTTAAACCGCTCTTCAAACAGCCACTTTAGCTGCCAGATTTAAAGCCGTTTGGGAATAACTTAACAACCGAATTTCGGCCTGGCAAATGAATTATAAGTTTTCTGATTGGCAAAGAGTGATATATTAAATTTTCATGTTTGTTTAAATGACATGAAATGTACATATTTTTTTATACCTGTAAAACACTCTTCAAAAAGCCCCTTTCGCTGCCAAATTTTAAGCAGTATGGTATTAACTTATCCACCGAATTTCTGTCTGGCAAATTAATTATATGTTGTCTGATAGTAAATAGTAATATGTTACAATTTTGAAGCATGCTAAATACGTCAAGGGAACGTATTTTTTTTTTTTTTTTTTTTTTTTTTTTTTTTTTTTTTTTTACCCTATAAACTATTCTTCAAGCAGCACTTTCGCTGAAAGATTTAAAATCATCTGGCATTAACTTATCATCAGCCGAATTTTTGTCGGACAAATTAATTATAGGTTGTCTGGTAGCAAAAGAGTAATTTATTACAAATTTCAGGTTTTCTAAAATGACGTGAAGATAAAATGTTTTTTTTTTTTTTAAATTATTATTATAATTATTATAAACCACTCTTCTACAGGCTCTTCTGCTGATAAATTTAAAGTCGTCTGACATTAACTTAACAACCGAATTTCTCTCTGGCAAATTCATTATAGGTTGTCTGGTAGCCAAAGAGCAATCAATATATTACAATTGTCAAGCTTGTTAAAATGGCCTGAAGTGGACATGATTTTTTCCCCGATAAATAGGGATTTAGCAGCGCCTAAGCAACATTTGAAATGTCTTGCAATACTGGATTAATATTAAGAATATTTAGTAGATACAGATTTTCTAAACAAAACTCATGCAGAAATGACGTAATTTTGTAGTTTTTTCACCTGCACAAACCCTACTCTCACGGCCATACGCAACGTCTCCCGTCATCCAGAATGTAAATATACGTACTACACCATGTAAAAGAACGCCATATAGAAAAATGAGCCTTGCTAAAATCACGTGTTTTTTGACGTTGCTAGCTCTTAGAATATTAGTTGCAATTATTCGGTTCGGTCCTCCGTAATATGATAGGTATATTGCGAAATATTGCCAAATTTGCCGATCAAAATATGTCACCATAAATTAGTCCAACTAGCCGATACCTGACCAATTTTTCGAAATTACAATTCAAATTCAGTATTGACGAAAATGGGGAATCTTCTTTAACCGTTTAGCACGCATTTTAGCTGGGTATGTCTAACTAAAATTTACGAATTAAAACATAAATAAGAGGAGTGTTACCTTTTGATTTCAGTACTTTCCCGGAGTATTGGTAATGGAATCTACCTATAAAGAGAAGAGTGAAATAAAAATGGTAAAATAAAATCAGCACATTTTCAGGAGAATAGTTTTCGTTCGGTATTTACAGAAAAATCCGAGTGCTTTATCTCCTTGATTTTCAAATATTAACAAAGTCACCACTCTGCAGAAATAAAAAGCTACCAGTCGTATTTCAGAAATACCACCGCTTTCTTTGAAAAAATGAAACTGCCATATAATTTGTAAGAAAAATTTCATCATATTTCTGTAAAGTTTTCTGACCTTTCACGTATTGGACAATGTGTCTTTGAGCTGCAATAAACTATAAATCTACCACGATTTAGACATTCTGTTAATTAGTTTAATCGAAATGCTACGCAATACCATCGACGTATTAGAAAAGATCTTCTATCATGTAAAGCGGGGTCAGACTTACAGTCATTTTAAGAGATGTAAAAATTAGTCGAAACACTTTAAACATAAATAAACGGTCAAGTGCGAGCATTACTCGTGCACATAGGGTTCTGTAGAATAAATATATGGATTTGTAATTGCATTATTAAAAAAAAATTGCTAAAAGAATACTAAGACTTTGTAAAAACTATACAACGTAGGGTTGGGTATAACAGTATATATTAGAAAAGTGTAAATGGGTACTCCATGAAAGTTCAAAGATATATGGAACCTAAATAATATCAAATATAGCTATTCGTATAACTCTTTTTTTTAATATTATCCTAATCTGTTTATGGTGAAGATAATTCGGTACTAACAATAAAAGCAGTGTATAGTTAAACTTCATTTGGCATTTCATGAAACTAAATTCAGCGTAGTAATAAAATGTATTTCTACAGTGTAGCTAAAACAAAACCTTTGTTCAAAGTTTAAATTTGGCATTGTGCTAAGCGCGCTTCGAATTGAGGTCTGAAAGTTGCAACGCTGCATTGGTCAGTGCCGCGTTTTTCCAGATAGGTGCTTAATTAACTTTTAAAGTCACTCGAGGCGTATTGAGAGATACATATACAATCAATGCAAACTATCGCAAATCCCATAGTATTTATGCGATTCATTCTAATTGAATCTTTCGAGGGCGATGCCCTTTAAAAACGGACACCTAATTTTAATTCCAAAACAGACAAACGGCACCAGGAATATTTAATTAAAATTTTCCTTTTATCATGTACGTGAAAATAAGCAAGTTCGCATTTTCTAATGCATTCATTTATAAATTCTGGTGTCAGTTCATTATTTCATAAGTTTATAAATAGAATTATCCCGTGCCGGAAAGGATTAAGTGGTTGCAGGCGTCTTAAAGCTTCAAAATTTAAGAAATTTTAATTCTTTTAGATGTTAAACTTCTATCTTTTCTGAATATTTTGATAAAACTGTTTCCTTGAAATTTCCATTCGAACAGAAGTTTTGGCTTTTAGAATTATACAAGCTTAATAGCTGAAGCAGCGTTTCTGAAACTTTAAAGTCATTATTTTTCAAATGGCGTTTTTTGGGCATAACGCGCAGGATACCTCAAAAAACTTCAGAATATTTTTTCATGAAATTTTCAAAACATATATTTCATGTTAGTCTGTATAAACGGAACCTAAAATTTCCTTTTTATTGTTCCAAAAAATATTTTTTAGTTGATTTTAGTGTTGAAATTTTCAAAATTTTGTATTAGCTAAATGCAACATTGCATTAAAAATATAAAAATGCTTTAAATACAAATTTATTTAAGTTCAGGGAAATTATTACAATCAGAAGTATAAGTAAGCACCAAAATTTTCATTCTAGTAGCATTATTTATTTTGTAATATTGCGCGTAAACTGTTATGCCAATTTTTGTTCGACAAATGTCTAACAGTTTCGAGCCCCTTATAAATACTAATTATGTATCTTGCAATTTTTTAAATACATGAAACGAAAGAACATACTTATATATTTCATCCCAATAAAAATTGTGTTTTAAAATCATATACATTTTAAGACATTAAATGTTGAAAATGGTCTTTTTTTCATTTTTTCCACTTTTAAGAGTCCCCAGACCTCTTAAATTAGTATGTTTTTTAACAATTTGTCGTTTATTGCTTTTATACTGTTACTGGACATTACATTACACATATATATCTTTAAAAGTTGTTAACTAAGCATAGAGTACGCCGCCCCTGTCCTTCTGTATGTCCAAACTGACCGTACATTTAAGAGTTAATATCTCGGCTAATTACCGATGATTTTTTTTCGAAAATCATTTTCAAGAATGCTTTTATTCTTCTGAAACGATAGGTATATGCAGCGCTGCTCAACAATTTTTCTGAATGCCCGTAAATCGAAATTTGTGTATAACAGAAAAATGCTAATTACTCAAAAATTAATATGTGATCTACGGCAATCGCTATAATTTTCCGGCAAGGTTTGTATTAACGTCTACTACCTCTATTTTTTTCATAATTTTAGTTTCAGCAGATTCGGAATTAGATAGGGGGAACATATTTTTGCGTTACATTTTCAACAATATCTTTGAAAATATAATACCTAAAATTAAAAGGAATGTATTTTTGAATTCAGCGTTACAAAAGCTTTCACAGGATACCCCACATGATATACAAAGAAAATATTTTTTTTTTCAATTAGCATAATTAGCCCTCTACTTTTTTACTAAATATATTTATGAATGTTTATTAATCTGAAAATATGTGGGTCAATGGTCTTTATTACTTCCCCGAATTTGAACTTTCCACTTTCCATAGTTTACGAGTAAAATGGTTGTGACAGACAGACACAGGAGTGATCTTATAATGGTTCCGTTTTTACTTTTTAAGTACGGAACCTTAAAAAGATCACAAAATACCTCTATGTAACTATCCTATGTATTTTCATCCTAAGTTTATGAAGTCTTGTTTATGACAATATTCAATTCCAACTGGGGGAAAGAATGTCCAAGCTAGGATTCTAGTCTACGACCTGTGGCTTAACACTGCAAGAATTAACCAACGTATTTATTATGTGCGTTTTTGGCTATATAATTCATTCAAATGACCTTTTCGAAAAAACATCCCTTCTGTGATAAAAATGATTTTAAATATATTTTAGTCATATATTAATGAAACCTTACGAGGTATAATACACGCTGTGTATAAATTAGTTGGACAAATTCGTAAGTTAAGAACTTCCGAAATATGAAATGAAATTAACTAGATGAAACAGAGACTAGTAGTAATATTGCCGAAGATTATTCATAGATGACGTCAGGCGTCATAATTGACGCTATCGGTTAGCGAGCGGTAATCATTCCTGTTTGGCATTACGATAATGGACACGTAAACTTGAACTATTTATCTATCTTACAACATTATGTTCTTTAATTTTTTTTCCCTGTCAATTCCCTTCAATAAATAATTCTTTTTGCCCAACTACTTTGCAGACACCCTATGTTTAATGAGAATATTTCTGAGTGAAAAAACGTCCAAGATAAGAGTAGAATAATTTTAAATATTCTAATATTAGATAATTTTTTGTAAATTTGCAAGTTCTAATATAATAAATATGTACAATATTAATATATGAAAATTATTTTATTTTCAAATTTGGTGTGAGGTTATATAAAAAGTATATTCAAGTGTAATTGTTTGGAATTATAATTTATGAATTGAATTTGTCAGTAGTAGTTTAAATTTTAAGAGTATAAATTGTATAAATTAACCAGGTATTTTAATGATTAAAAAATATTTTACTATTTTCTAAGTGTTAAAATATGAATAATTATTAAAACAGGAAAGTGTTCTACATGTTAGGATTTCTAAAGTGAAATTAAATAATTTGTTTAGCAAACGTAAATTTTCTTTATATTTAACGTAAGAATGAAAATAATGTTAACACCTTTATTGCATGTCATTTATTTCATATTTCTCAACATTTCAAATTTGGTGTAAAACATAGTATTATAAGAATAAGATATAAAAATGTATTTAATAAAAAAATGCAACGTTGCTTTTAGGAAACATTTATTATTGTATGTAATATTAAGATATATTAATATTTTTCGAGGAATGACTATAAAAAAATACCATTAGTTAGTAACGTTATTTTTAATATCTAAAATATCTGTTTCAAGTAAAAAAAAAAAAAAAAAAAAATCTTTCAAATTCACTATTGTGCATAATTTTTAAAGATTTTGTTGAGTAATTAAAATGAACTATTTGGAAAGGCGACGTACCGCTTAAAAAGAAATATATCGAAAGTACTGTGATTTAAAAATCGTTTATTCTTTTTAACTTTCTTTTTCATTTAACCTTCAGACTACCAAAAAAAAGTATATGCAAGAACTACCATTCGGGTCCATTGGACCCATATGTAAAATATATAGGATTTCAAAATATACAAAACACCCATTTATCTACAATGAATATATTTGTTATTAATGCACCTTATACAATATATAAAAGTGATATATATAGTAATAGAGTAAGAAAGTAACACATACAGTAAGAAAGTAATATATATAGTATATTATAATGACTACAAAACGTTTTTCATCATGATAAAATTATTCTGTACATGAAGTACAAATAACGACGGAATGTTCTCCGCAAACATTTTTCGTACACTTCTTGCATAATGTTCGTGTTTTTTGATCTTTTTTAGAGGGACAAATATGACATCTTGATTTTTTTCGTGGCGGTTCAAAACTATTTGCGTAAAGTTGTTCTGAAGTAGATGTTGAGACGGCGATACCTCCTTCACCTACTAATTCTTCTGCAAGTTGAATAATGAAATTCCGCCTTTTTTTCATTTTCGGATCACATTCAGCATTCAGTGACAACCATATTATGTATGCATTCATCGCACTTATATCGATCATATTATAAAATACAATCAAAGGCCACCGACGTGTCATGCGTTTCACACTATATGCTCTTACCATTTTGTCCATCGTATCTACTCCGCCTTTGGTTTTATTATAATCTAGGATTATTTGTGGCTTTTTTTCTAAGCTGTTGTCAATATCATAAGTGTTATGCATTGTGCTTAGCAAAGTAACAATTCTACCTTTTCTGGGGCAGTAAGAGATGATGGTCGCCTTCTCTTGAAACCCAAATAAAGTAGAATATACAGAACGATGTTTTGGATTTGTGAACACAGCGGGTAATTCAGGTTTATTCTTTCGAATTGTTCCAATAAGAGATAATTTTTTTGAAGTAAGATGTGTTGCTAATGCATATGACGTAAAAAAGTTATCACATGTAATATTACGACCAGAATTTTCAATTTCCTTCGTCATTCTTTTAACTACATTTTCTCGCTGATGAGATTCTCTTACTTCATTTTTGCCTGTATATAGTTCCAGTTTCCAAGCAAACGATGTTACGCTCTCACAAATAACCCAGAACTTCAATCCATACTTTCCAGGTTTAGATGGCATATACTGACGGAAAGGACATTTTCCACGAAAAGAAACTAATTGCTCATCGACAGTCATAGACCAATTAGGAATATAAGGGTCTTGTAAATAGCTATTCCACAATTCAAAGCATTCTCTTATTGGCTCTAATTTATCAGTTGATCTTCTTTTACGCCTCTCAGCAGCATCATCAAATCTTATGACACGTAATATACTTGTGAATCTATTGCGACTCATAATGTCCCGAAATATTTGTCTTCCATTTTTTATGCTCCAAAGTTCGCTTACTGTTTCATTTTTCGATTTATATACTCCAATAAGTAATAAAAGTCCGATGAATTTTTTAAGTTCTATAATATCTATAGGTTTCCACTCTTTATCGAATACTCTATTGCCTTCCGCGTTTGTCCATTTTACTATAATTTCCAAAAGTCTTTTTCGGAAATAGATAAGAAATGAGGATGATATGGAATCCACTTCACGATTTGCAAATCTTGAAGGTCCAGATTTTTCACGTAAAATATTGATTTCAGTACGTCTTCCTTGTGGTCTGGCAACTTCATTCTTATACCAGATCTGTGAATTATTTTTGGAAACAAAAGTAGAATTTGAAGTACTTGTGGTTGCTACATTTACTTCATTGGAATCATTATCAGATTCTGAGTAGGAATCAGAAATTTCATTATGTATTTCAACATAATCGACTTCACCTTCATCAGACGACAGATTTTCATGATCGGTGTCGAATTCTATATCGTCCGGATTTTCCATAATTTTTTGAATTTCCTCTTGAGTCAATACTTTTTTTCTGTTCATCTTCAATTCAGTTTTTAACAAAAAATAAGTTAGGAAATAAGAAAATGATGAATATTTGTAAAATAACAAAGCACGTACAAACTACACTTAGTACTTGTCTTCAAATATCAAGTCCTATTTTCAATGAAAAGACTCAAAAACATCAATAGACACCATTCGCTCACTAACTGTGTCTGTTGATAAATGACTCTCTGAACCAGAAGTAACCTTTTATATATAGAGCACGAAGTTTACTAGATCAGTCTAGAATGTTCTCAAAACTTCATTATAAAGTCGCCAAATTTGGCGAGATTGGCGCTAAAAATCCATCGCCAAATGGGCGATAAACAGCCAATTATGGTAACCCTGTTCCTCCTCATGATTTATGGCAACCCTAGAAAAAGAAAGCAACAGTATATTACGTTTGTTTTAATGTTGGGTCCAATGGACCCGCGTGGTAAACAATGAAACAAATTAAAAATAGGTAAAAAATTTCGAACAAAATTTTAATCGCAATTGCATATACATAGAGGAGACAATTGCAGGAAAAGTCATGTAATCGCGAAACTTTGAATGCTATTTTTCATGAGAAAAATTTACATTAAATATTGCTGTCGGGTCCAATGGACCCGTCTGGTAGACGGAAGGTTAATTTCATTTCCTGCTTAATAACTTAAGGAACGTTTTTTTTTTTTTTTTTTGCAACAAAATTAAAAGTAGCATGTTGCCTTCTTAGCTCTGCAAAAGGATTTTTTTATTATTATTATTGTGCTGTTGCTACTGCTAATTTTATGCTTGTTATTATAACTGTTTTAATAAATATAACAATACTAATGACCGTTACAACTAGTGAAAGTGAGGTAGTTAATACGTTAATTAAAATCTAAATTCCTTAAAAATTTGCAGCTAAAAGACAGGAATTAGTTTCAGACAAACGAAAAAATGTAAGGTTTTTTTTTTATATTATTTAACGAAATGTTTAATGAAAAAAATTGAAAAAACTTTAATTACATTGCCTACTTGATTAGTTATATATATATATATATATATATATATATATATATATATATATATGTGTGTGTGCTTTAGAAAGATGTTGAAAAGAAAGTATAAAACCAGGAATTAATCAAAAGCCACATTCAATAAAGAGAAAAAATAAAATGTGTCATTTGGTTGCTTTGTGTTTAAATTTTAAAAAAGGAAAATAAATCGATTTCCGTGCGATAATTAATCTACTATTTCACGAAATCCATTTCGTTAAAAAAATGATTTCGAATGAAATAAACTTTTTTAATGATTTATTTTCACAAATATGACATAAAAATACAATTAATATAAGAGAATGTGGAATTTTAAAATGTCACTTATTTGTACAAGAAAAAACATATCTCTGAAATATATAAATGTTACACCGCTAAACTTTTTTTCATCTCTTTTATACTTCTCCGTTAATATTATTGTATATAAAGTTTACAATGTATTTATTTATTAATTATGAGTAACGTTTACTCAAATATTACAAATATTTTAAGTAACGTTATAATGCTAGATGTAAACAGCTTTATATGAGCAAATGTAAAAAATGCACACATATATAGGCAACTTTTCATTATATCCACTTCCGCTAATTCGACGGTTGGCCATTACAGAAATTTATGCTCCGCCGTATTGCCAACAATGATTTCAGAGCTTTTTCATCTATTATGTATAGTATAATATTGGTAGTTATGTAGTAGCACTAAAATAGCAAAAAATGCGTTTTTGGTCGGGTTTATTAAATCATACTTGGCAACAACATAGAATTTGAAAAAGACTTTATGTTCTTGTACTAACACCTATGTAAAACTTTTTTTTGATAGAAAAAAAAAATTACACTGCTCATTATCTTGAATCTCACTTCACATAAGTGTAATACGGCCAATATAGGTAGTATAAAGGAATTATCCCAATTTTATTTCTCTTTTATATGGTTTATATTTTATTAGAAATCTTGATTATTGTTTTATGAATGATAAGACTCATGTTTAGGAATATATTATTACAGGGAATAAAAAATCGTGCGTTCAAACTCAATCTCAGATCGAAACTGGTACTTTGGCTTTTAGTCGTTGATGAGATCTAGATAAAACTGAAAAAATTAATTCAACCGAGTCGGTTCATATATTCAACATATGAAATATATATGTCATGTTCCTTGGAAGGTTACGTTGTTTATCTCTTTCTTCGAAATCAAGTGGTTTTCTTTGTCTCCAATACAATTTAAATATTATTAATAAGTAAAAATTTAATGTCAGACGGCTTTAAATATGGCAGCGAACGAGCCTGTTTGAAGAGTGGTTTATATATATAACCTATATATCACTCTTTATATATATGCATATGTAATACCTATAAATTACATTTTTTTCCCCAAAGTTGTACCTGTATCAATAGCAAAGTTATGTTTTTAGCCCCCGAAATGCCATTTCTTTTTCCCAGCAAATAAAGTGTCATATGCAAAAAATAACATTCCGTTGAACAAACCAGCCATCAAACAAAGCAGATGTATCATTGTACCGTTAAATACTCTACTGAAATTTTTTAATATTCTAAGAATCGCACATTTTCAATTTTTATACAGTCGTATATATCGTCCGGTTAAAAAGTACATTTTAATGCAGTTTGTTTGAAAACTGCATCTTAATTTATTTTTTCGATATTAATTTTTTGTAGTTTTTAGCGCATTTGTTTAATTTTGGCAACTCAAGTACTTCATATCTATAGAAAGTTTAAAAAAAAAAAAAAAAAAAAAAAAAAAAAAGTTGGAAAATTGTAATTATAAGTTTTTGTAGCCATTTTTTCATAACTGCTGAAGAAAAAAAAAACACAATTAAAATACGTGCTATTCTCGAATAATACAAATGAATGATTTCTGTTAAAACATGGAGCTGTTATAAAATATATTTAATTTAATTATCTATATTATAAACGAATGAAGGCATATAAATCATTATATAGCCGATTTTATCTTTTTTTAGTCGACTTTTTTCTCTTTTCTTTCTTTCTTTTTTTTTTTTTCTTTTTTTTTTTTTTTTTTGGATTTGTGTATTATTTAGCGATAGTGACGTCTTATGAATATTTTACTGCAGAGTTGTTTAAGACTGGATCATAAATGAGGAATACTACAAAGGATGCGAATGACGTTATTTTATATAAAATGTGTCAAATACGCGTGTTTTAAGTCTTAAAACGGAAAGATGTTTTGTGTTATGTATATTTACATACATATAAATTTTGTTTCATCGGGTGTGAGTCTTAATTCTGAAAAGCAGAATTCCTGTTTTCTAGATCCTTTTCTTTTTTTTTTTTCAATTTTCTTAAGATTTCATTATAAATTCTGAAAAATTTAATCTTTGTATAGCTACGCAATTGTTTTCGATCAATAAGTTATTTTTTATTTATTTTTTGTTGTTGTTGTTGTTGTTGTTACTCACCGTAGAAACGAACGTAAAGAACTCTTAGTTTATTAAATTCTTGACATGATCGAACTTGAATGAGATGAATGCATAATTAATGTTAGATAATATTAGTAATTCGCGTCTAAAATAATATTTCATAATACAGAAAGTAGCTGAAGCGTAATCTAAGTTGAATGATCCAAATCCCGTTGAAATTAGGTCCTTGGAATCCGAGGAAAGAATACGCCCCCAAGCGATGGAAGGTGTCCTCTCCCCATGCAAACTTCATGAGTTACTTTTAACATTATCACTATATTAAATAAATGGATGAAATCAATTATCTTTAAAGTTACCTTTAAATTAACGCGATTTATAATTTAAGGCTGTAGTGAGTAAACTTATGTTTATGCTGAATAAGGATATTTATGTTAGAAAAAGTGGTAGCTGAAGTATAAAGGAAGACCGGGCACTGGGAGGTCAGTTTCTTAACTGGAATGTACTTGGATATAAGAAAATTTTAAGTAGTTTTGAATTTGCTGGAGCACTCTGAAACTTTCTTAAAGAAAAATGTAATAGAATCGGATAGTTTTTAAAGAAGTTACAACAAAGGCCCCAAGAAGGAGATTAATATTCAAAATTGGTGGTAGCTGATGTCTTTTGTCATTCATGTAGTAGGAGGAGGACTTAAGAAGTTGTTAAAAAAAAGCTAGTTAATCGCACCATTTTTAAAGGACATATAACACAGGACCAAACAGAGCCGATTGATAGTAAAGAGAAGGCCCTAACATGGAAACTTTTTAAAAGATCTATGTTCTAACACTTTAGATCTTCAATAAGTAAAAATTATGCATAGGGTATGAATTAATCATTAGAATAAAATTTTAAAGAAAAAATGGGGGAAATGATTAAACAGGACCCTAGAGCCCAATAAAAATAAGTGGATGTTGGTCCGGAATGAATAGTGCAAAACAGAATTTTAAAATTTTGCATTGATAATGGGAGAAAATTATGCGGTGAAAAATACATGCCGCACAAAAAGTCCAAGGACTCCGGATCGGACCCTATGGAACCCTAGGATGCACCAGGATTTTTAACTGGAGAATAACTAGATGGAATCGGGTGAATAACTAAAGGGAAATAGTGTTCCGAAAATCAAAATCGGGTTAAGAGGAGGCAATTTATTAACAATTTATGGTGCAAAATCTTTAAGGGGCCCTGTACCGGCACCCAAGAGGCCAGGGACTTAAGTAGCATGTAGTTGCGTTTAAAAATTACCTTTTAGTAGTTTTTAAAGTATACAGACGATGCTAAAAATGTGTTAAAGAATGTTGCAAGCAATACCGATCATTTTTAAAGACGCTGCAAGAAGGCGATTATTATTCAAAATAGGTGGTAACTAAAGTCTGATTTTTTTTGTTTCTGTCGTTCATGAAGTAGATGGCGGACCTAAGAAGTTGTTAAAAAAAACGTTTCTGAATCAGACCGTTTTTTTTTTTTTTTTTTTTTTTTTTTTTTTTGAGCTACTGCATGAGGCCGAAGAGAGGCCAACTGATAGTTAAAAACAGGGCCCTAACATGGAAACAACATGTTACAACGTCTTAGTGCTTTAGTTCTATAATTAGAGAAAACTAAGCAAAGGATGTGAATTTTTCGTTAGAATAATATTTTAAAGAAATACACAAAAAATAGAGTAAATGCTTTAAAAAACACCCTAGGGACCCTATAAAAGTATGAGGGTATTGGTCCAGGGAGAAGATTCCCAGACTCAAATTTAAAATTATGCACTTAGGAGGTGAGAAAAGTAGGCAGTAAAAAATGGACAAAAAGTTCATGGGACCTCGTTTGGCCCTACGGAATCTTATAGGGCCCCAGGTTCTTAATTGGAATGTATAAAAGTGAGAATTAACTTAATGGAAAAAGGTTTCCAAAAATGAAGATCGGATTATGAGGGGGCAATTTATTAACAATCCATGGTGCAAAAACTTCCAGGGGCCCTGTACCGTGCCCCAAGGTGCCAGGGACATAACTGGCATGTAGTTGGGCATAAAGATATTTTAGTAGCTTTTAAAGTAATCGGAGGACGCTACTATGTTAAAGAAAATTGCAAACAATTCAGATCGTCTTTAAAGAAGCTGCACCAAGTGCCTCAAGAAGGCGATTAATATTCAAAGTTGGTGGCAGCTGAAGCCTGAGAATTTTTTTTTTTTTTTTTTTTTTTTTTTTTTTTTTTTTTTTTTTTTTTTTTTGTCGCTCAAGTAATAGCTCAACGATCTTAGAAGTTGTCAGGCAAAAAAAAAAAAAAACAACTTCTGAATCGGACCATTTATAAGGGAGATACAGTAGGGGGCCCAGAACGGAACATCTGACATGATGACCATCTGGCTGAAAACATGTTAAAATATCTTTGTACTTAGCGCTTTAGATCTTGAATTAGTCAAAATAAAGCATAAGGAATAATATGAATTACACTTTAAAATAATATTTTAAAGAAATGCGCAAAAGGGTGTAACTGTTTAAAAATGGGACCTAGGTCCCCAATAAAAATATGACTCAACTTTAAAATTATGCACTGAAAAGAAAAAAAGAAAAACAAAAAAACAGGGCATTAAAAATGTTGGCGCACAAAAAGTCCAAGGGTCCTAGACCGGTGCGTAGGGCTTAGACCGGACCTAGATCCGGTTAAGCCCAGAGTCTTAACTGGAATATAGAAAATTCAGAATAACTAAATGGAAAACGGATACCAAAAATGAAGTTCAGATTAAAATGAAGTAATTTATTAGTAATTTATTTGCACAAAAAATTCAAAAGGCCTTGTATCGGGCGCTAAGGGGCCAGGGTCTTAACTAAAATGTAGTTAGGCAAACATCACTAAATGCAGATAGGTCCCCAAAACGAATTAAATTTAATGAAAATGGGGTTAGTTAATAACAATTTAGTGCATAAAACCCTAAATGAACCCATGGTCCCCGGTCTTAAAAATTAAAAATCTGAGCCTCAGGTGCATCAGAACCTGTCTTGGACTATTCACATCTAAATTTTCAGACTTGTACACGCAGTAGTTTTTGTTAGCCATCGCACACAGAGATTTGTTCTTTTATTATTATGTGTAATTCAGGTTCATTCTGATTTTCAATAGCTGTTATAAAGGTGATGTTTATATTTAGTAATGAACAGAGTAAAATTGCTAATAAATTAATATATATCACTTTACCTATGCACGCTAATTTTTTTGTCAATTTTAAGACAGATTGGAAAGTTAATGCATCTTAGTATTCTGTTAAAATTAATTAAATGCAATTTCATTATAAATATATAGTTTATTTGTTAAAGAAACTGTTTCATGGACAGATTGTAAGCGGTCTCATGTCTCTTTAGCAATTTTTGAATGACGAACATAAACAATTTTTCAGTGTGAAAACACTCACAAATAACACTCACACTAAATAAATGCTCAAACTTGTCAGTATTTATATTCAATTTTGACGACAGTGCTCTTTTATACACAAATACATCATACTGTCCAACTTTGTTTAACAATTGTATCAATTTTAGATTCAATACTGTACACTATGCTACAAAAATATTCTTTACTACGCAACAAATCTGTCTAATATATAAGATAAACAAAATAGAAATAATTAATACAGTGCTAATGATTAAATGATCAAAATGATGTGTTTGTGAAAAACTTGAGAAATTGTACTTGGTTTTAGAATCAAGTTTTCTAAAAAAGATTCTTGTTGTTTATTCAATATTATAATCTGCACTCTCAATTTGCATACTAAAATTAGCGTTTATGTTCAATAATAAACTGAATAAATAGAATTCAACCATTTTATTTCATATTAATAAATACGGTGTAATTTCGTTATAATATCACCATGCCAAAATATTTGCTAAGACGCCATTTATGTCAATCCTGAATTTTCAAATGTTTTTATTGTAAACAGTGCCAAACACTGCGACTCGCTATTTACTGAGTGAAAATCATTTATTATTATTTAATCGTAAGTGCGTAAATATCTTATTATTTTTTTAATTTGTTGTTATTATTATTAGCCCCCGGTTCGGTATGCTATTTCTTTCTCCCAGCATATTTTGTGTCTCCAAAAAATAACGTTACCTTAAAGAAGCCAGCCGTAAAACAAAGCAATACGATTAAATACTCTAGTAGTAATTTTTTTAACTTCTAAGCATCGCACATTTTAAACTTTTATACCGTCTTTTAGAAAAAAAAGAAAAACGCGCTTTTAAATGCAATTTGTATGAAAACTGTATAATTTTTTTTAAATATTATTTTTTTTTTGTAGTTTTTGGAGCCATTTGCTTAATATTGGCAACAAAAGTACTCCATTTCTGTAGAAAGTAAAGGAAAAATAGTTGTAAAACATTAATTATATGTTTTTGTTGCCATTTTTTCATAAGAACAAAAAAAAAAAAAAAAAAAAAAAAAAAATTAAAATATGTCCTATTTAAAAAAAATATATAAAAAAGGTTTTCTATTAAAACATGGAGCTATTATAAACTATATTTAATGTTAAGTATCATATATTAATGTTACACACAAATGAAGGCCTATAAATCATTTGATAGCCGTTATTTTATTTTATTTTTTTTTTTTTCTCTCTCTGTCTAATGACGGCATCTTTTTGCTGCATTTGTGTATTATTTCGCGATAGTGACTTTCTATGCATACTTTACTGTAGATGTTTAAAAGTGGATCATAAATGTGGAATTCGTTAGCCATGAGAATAACGTCATTATACATAAAATAAAACCGTGTGCTGTAAGTCTTAAAATTGAAATATGTTTCGTACTATTTATATAAACATATATAAATTTTTTTTTCATCGGGGACGACACTAAATCCTGAAAAAGCAGAATTCCTGCTTTGTAATTATTATTATTTTAGCCGCCGAGATGCAATTTCTTACAGGCATCAATTTAAGAGTCGTCCATGAAAAATAACGTTACGTTACATAAGCCTACAGTAAAACGAAGCAGATAAATAATTGTAATGTTAAATACTCATAATTTCGATTCCATTTTTTAAACTGCTAAGCATCATACAGTTAAATTTTTATACCGCCGTTTAGGGAAAAATGTACTTATAAATGCAATTTGTTTGAAAACTGCATCTCAATTTAGTTTTGAGGTATTATTATTATTTTTTTTTTTTTGTAGTTTTTAATGTCTTTTCTGTAATGGTGGCATCTGAAGTGCTCTATTACTGTTGAAAGTAAAGAGAAATTAGTTGAAACATAGTAGATTAATATATCATTTTGATGTAATTTTCTGATAACAGCTGAAACAAAATTGTAATTAAAATACGTGCTACTTTTTTTTTTTTTTTTTTTTTTTTTTTTTTTTTTTTTTTTTTTTTAAGTATCGATTTCTGATAAAACATGTAGCTAAAACTATATTTGATTTTACGTATCCACATTAAAGTTACAAACAAATTGAAGGCATATGAAACATTAGATAGCCGGGTTTTCTTTCTCGAGTTTACGACATCGCTTATTACTAGATTTGTGTATTACACGGTAGTAATGACATATGCATATTTTTCTGTAGAGGTTATTTAAGACTGTATCGTAAATGTAGAATTTTTTAGCGCATGCAAATGAAGTCATGTTATATATAAGATAATACCGCTTATTTTAAGTGTTAAAACTGAATTATGTTTTGTATTATCTATATGTATATACTTTTTTTTCTTTCATCGTGGCGATACTAAATTCTAAAAAAGCAGAATGCCTGTCTTCTATTTTTTTTTTTTTTTTTTTTGAATGGAAAAAAAAAATATATATATTTTTTAATTCAATTATAACTTCCATTTTTAACTGACGATGAGCTGGAGTTTACCATTTGTCAGTTATCTGGGAATATGGAAGGTGCAATACAATTGTTTCAGAGCTATGAAATGATACATGAAATCAGGACTCTTAAACACTTTTTTAAAGGGGTACAAACTATAAACATTTCATAGTAAATCACAAACATTATTTTATTAACCCTAACACGGGATGTGATGTCAAATCAGTTACGGAATTATAAGGTGAGGCAAAATGGCATAATAAAAGACATAATAGGACTTTTCTTAATTATTTACAATCATATTAGCTGGCTAGGTCTTTATTAAAAAAAATAAAATATTTTCTGTATTGCTAAATTACATTTATAATTTTAATCCGGGAGTTTAAGTTGGATTTTACTTTTTATCATTTACATTTTATTTTATAATATTTATTTGTTATTTTATTTTAAGTACAATATATCTGTATTTCTATAATAAAAATGTTTGTGAAAGTCTATCATATTGATACGTTACACATTTTAAATCATAACTTTTGCTGCAACATATTTTTGTTTCAAGTGTCTCATTCATTTGATGTCCACAACTATGCTTGACGTCAATAGTAGTCGTAAAAAATACCTTACAAAATAGGAATTTTGATAAACAATATATATATATATATATACCGTATTTTCCGGTGTATAGCCCGTAGATCAAACAATTCACTTTGGACCCAGAAATTTTATTCAGTATTTGAAGTCCAATATTTACCGTGATCTAAAAAGTTTCATTTTATTTTTAAAAAAATCTGGGTCGAAACACGTTTGTTTGACCCGCGGGGTATACACCGGAAATTACGGTATATATTGACCGCGGCTATTGACTTATATATACATATATATATATACATAGATAGATAGTTTTATTTTATATAAAATGACGTCATTTGTATCCTCTGAAAAATTCCACATTTACGATCCAATCTTAAACAATATCTATAAAAATGTATGCATTGGAAGTCACTATCACGGAATAATGCACAAACCCAGCAAAAAGCGATGTCGTCCTTCAAGCAAAGCGACCAAAAATAGGCTATATAATTATTCATAAGCCTTAATTGGTTTGTAACCTTAATATGGTTGTAGAAAATAGTTTATAATTCTCCAAGTTTCATCAGAAATAATTTATTTATACCTCTTCAAAATTCAGAATATGTTATTACACAAGGATTAATAAAATTTCATTGATTCAGCTTTTTAATAGGAATTAAGTAAATTGAGGAGAAAAAAGTCACTCATATATGTACATATACAGGGTGGTTATAATTAAACTTCCCCTATAAACAGCTCACGGAATTTCGAAAAAAAAAAAATAGTTCCAAACTGTCCACCAGATGACACTTTTTCCGAAAAAAAAAAAACCATTAAATTTAACACAATAAACGGCCAAAACAGCCGGTTTTACATTTTATTACTCATAAATCTTGTTCTGGATTGTTAATATTGTTTTTGTGTACCGTTTTGGTCATCTACTGTGTTAAATTTAATGTTTTTTTTTCCGGAAAAAGCGGCATCTGGTGGACATTTTGGATTTTTTTTTTTTTTTAATTCCGTGAGCGCATCTCGTGTATAGTCTATATACCAAATTTCATTGCATTCCGCTCACCCGTTTGCGCTTTAGGATGTTGTTTATACGGGAAGTTAATTATAACCACCCTGTACTTTAAAATACATTTTTATATTTTTATAACAGATGATATTCTTGGCCTAGCGAATGTACTAGTTGCAATTTTTTTAAGTTATTACCTGAAAATGGCAACCAAATGATAGAGTAATCTACTATTTCCCCTTTACTTTCTAAACAAATGGCGTTCTTCAGTTGCAACCGTTACAAAAAAGGCTTTTAAAACTACAAAAATGTAATATTTCAAAAATAAATGGAGATCCAGTTTACAAACAAATTGCATTTAAATGACACTTTTTCAAATACGACGGTTTAAAAATTGAAAATGTGCGATGCTTAGAAGTTTAAAAAAATGCAGTAGATAGTATAGTACTTATCCGTACTATGACACATCTGTTTCGTTTTATGGTTGGCTTACGTATTAGAAAGTTATTTTTTAGGGACAACGAAAAAATACAATAGTAGGGGCTGAAATACTGAAATGATTTCGATTTAAAAATTAAGATCAGCTTTTGAGATTTTTTTTCTATAACTTCATACCATATCGCATTCAGGAAATATTTATCTTTGTCAGATGTTGTTATATATTTTCTTCTTAAATAACATATGAATATTTTTATATTCGAGATGATACTCAGTCTCTTGATTGAAAGTGTTATTCCGTAAAATGTTATTCCGTAAGAATACGAAAATTCTAAAAAAATGAATTTAAAATAAGGAATGGCATCTTTATCTTTGTATTATGTGTGTTTTCCCTTTTAAAATTGAGTTCTTCTCAACATGAAAACACAAAGTATTTGAATCGAAGAATATCATATACTTTTTGTTTGCACACAAAATAACAAAACAGAAAATTGAGTAGTAGCATTTCAGCATCATATCTGTATTATAAAGGACAAACATATCTGTGCGTAACGCATACGTCATTTTGCGAATGGCAACACTTTGAAATTTGAAATAAAATTTTGGTTTTGCATTTTCTCTACTGCAAATTTTTAAACTTCTATGCATCACACATTTTAACTTTTTACACCGTCGTATAAGGAAAAAAATTCTCTTTTAAATAGTATTTGTTTGAAAGCTGTATCTCAATTTGTTTTTGAGATATTAATTTTTTTGTAGTTTTTAATACAAATTTTGTAATTGTGCCAACTGAAGTACTCCATTTATATTGAAAGTAAAGGGAAAATATTCATGGTTTATTATTTTTATTCATTATATGCTTATTGATGCCATTTTCACATTACAAATAAAAGTAACTTTTTTATAATTTTTGAACAGAAAATGATGTCAGACATTAAATAAAACACGCATTTTTCTTCATAAATCAGCTACATTTTAATAATTTTACATTACGCTGATAAATGAGTTTGAGGCGCTCGGCAAAATAATTCATTGAGTAAAAATGATATATTTAAAACAGAACGATCATTTTTCTTTTTTTTTTTTTTTTTATAAAACTAAATATTTGACCAATACTATAAATGGCGAATACTATGACAACTAAAGTCAAATTTCTCAATTTTTTTTTCGCGGGTACTAAGATTAGAACTTAAGGTTTGTGCGAATTTTCACATGAAAAGTTGTATTGGACAAACGTGACTTTAACTTTGGAAATGCATTCATTAATAATCTATTCTTTTGCGCGTTAAATTACTTTCAAAATGTGAATTTGAGTGGTGCGTATGTAAATTACGAGAATGTGAAAATAACGTACAGTTTAAATTTTATGGGGGAACATTTTATGATGTTACAAAGCGAAATCCTTTTTACTGATTTTTCATCCCGTAAAAACAAACATAAGAGCTCCATCGATAACTTCATCATAATTACTCATCTTAATTACGTAATCTAATGCAGTTTAATTTTTCAATAATTTAAGCAGTTGAAATTTGTAGAAATAATATTTTGGTAATTTTGGGTTTAAAATATTATTTGTTTTAAGAATTAGACAACCAATGTAAGATGATTTTTTTGTTGTAATTATTTTTGTAGGTTTATTATAATTTCAATCTGACAGTTCCTTTCAAACATTTTAGTACGTCGAATTTCGACGGGTTGCAACTCGTAATCTTAAATGACTAGTATATAATCTTCGTTAAAATGACGGAAAGTGAATGATAAATCTTCAAAACAATAGTTAAAAATATTTTTTTCTGACCTTATTAACCTGTATTTTTTTTAATGAAGCGTTCAAATAGTCATTCATTGTTTGCAGATTTCCTGTAATTGAATTGAATGGCAACAGTATCGTTTGTTTAGATCAGATTTCTATGTTTATAGTAGCTTAATTTTAAATTAGAACTTAATACATTATAAACGGATATGATACACATATTTTATGTAAAAATATGCTGAACAGACATGATTTCAAATAGAAAAAAGTATCATTTAGCTGTTATATGTTAGGATATGTTTTTCATTAAACCGGAACCATCTACGGAATCTGTCGAGCATTTGCTGAACTTTCCATAATTTATTATTTATTCCTCGTGGTTTACTTGCTGTGTCGACAAAATGGAATGAATTTAACAAACTTAAAAATCTATCTCGTGATATGCATATAACCCATATAAAACATATAAATCATATATGACATCTATAACTCAGAGCAGAAACATACAGTTCGTTACATGTGAATATTATATACCTAATACTATCAATTATAAATGGAAATCATGAACAGTACAAACCTATTAATTTAAAACTAATCCGATTTAAAAATGTAATTAATAAAAAATAAATTGCTAAATTATAAATTTAAAAAAATAACTTAAAAATAAAAATTTTATATATTTGGAATTGTCCCCATTTTGGAAGTGGTTAACCACGGAAATTTGTTTTTCAAGATTTGTAAAGCCTAATTAAATTTTGTCAAACACAAAATCAATTAAAATAATGAATAAAGTATATGAAAAGATAAATTAAATCTAAGCAAACACTAAAAATCATATTTAAAAGAAATTACGACAGTATATACTTCTTGTTTGTTGCTCTCAGATGATATAGTCTTTTTAAAAACAGAAAATCTAACCATGTATTGTAGTTGGTGCCCCCTAGTTGTGTCGTATCAAAACATCCGAAGTCAATTAACTCATATAAATGTGCAGATTTGGTTTTAAATCTCACAAAAACAGGAAATAGTCATTCTCTTTTATTTTAGTATCACCCGCACAATTGTGAGGGCCAGGGTTTAAAGGTTTAAACTGGTTTAAGTATTGAAACATTAATGAAACTAGGGGATCGTACCCGGGTTTCCCTAGTTAAAGAATATAGGTAAAAAAAAAAAAAAAAAATTATTGAAAACTAATATTTTTTTTTAGATTGCCCACTTACATTAAAAAAGCATTTTTCATACGGAAAATACGAATTATACAATCAAATAAATTTTTGAAGTTTATCAAAAGCGATATTTTCTTATTAGCCGTAGGCTAAGAGTTATTTGACCAAGATTTTGCTATTTTTGGCACCCTTTTATATTCTGATAATTTCAGAACTTATACATGTCTATTAAATTTGTGTCTTATTTATTTTTTCATGGGGAAGTTTTTTTTTTTTTTTTTTTTTTTTTTTTTTAATGGATATTAGACGTAAGAAAATGATGAACTCTTTATTTTGTTTTAAGGGCAAACGGATTAATCTTTCGTAATGGAGGTCCGTGCGATATAGATGAATTAAAATATATTTCATCCTTTAAATTTGTTTTTAAAACCACAGACAATCAGTAAACTGAGATGAACTTTGCAAACAAACTCCATTAAAAAAATCATATTTGGTGATCTAAAAATTTAAATTGTACGATTACAAATATGTTAGATTTGTGTGTTTACAATATTATTATTATATTTGTTTATAAAAGAAGTATTAATTTCGTTAATTTGTATTTCACAAATATGTTAGATTCGTGGGTTTTTAATGTTATTCTTTTATTTGTTTATAAAGGAAGTATTAATTTCGTTATGCAAAATAATCAGAAACAAATGCTGAAAAATGCTTGTTGCTTTATGTGCAAATTGTTGATTTTTATTATGTATTGAAACCGGCACATGATAAAATAAACTTAAAAAAAGTCATGCTTAAAAATGATTTAGGAAAATGTAATACAACAGAGAATTACGATACAGTTTTTTAACAAATTGCATTTGAAAGTGATTTTTTTACCTATGCGGCGAAATTTGAAAATGTACGATTGTCTGAAGATTAAAAAATTGCAGTAGCGAAAATTTCGAGACGGAAATTTGATCGTGAAGGATTGCCATTCGCATAATGACCTCAGCATTACTCATAGATATGTCTGTTCTTTATAATATAGGTACTTAATCAGTAAAATATAATAAATATCAGTTATTAGGATGTGGTTATCAATTGAGCCTCTTATGCTTGGTATTCCGGAATGAAAAACAGCAATTTTCACCTTCTCAAATTTGCATACGCACTTGTCATATCCATATTCATCATTTTAAAAAAAATGTATTTTGTTTGATAATTTAAAAATCATTTCAACTCAAAAATTGAATTCACGATTGTCAGCAACATCTTTTATGTGAACAGACGGACCCTTTATTTAAGATTCTAATCTCAATTCCGGAGAGTAAAAATTTCCGTAATGTATGTTTTTTTAAACGCATTTGTGTTAAAATGTTAAGTTTTATCAAATAAAATGATCGTTTTCTTTTAAATATGACTTCATTTCCATTTAAATAAACATTTCGCCTAGTGTCTGAAACTTAGTATCAGTACACATGCAGAAGGAGAAACAATATCGAAAATTTATGAGGAAAAATGCGTGTTTCCAAAAGTAGTATGTCATTTTCCGTTTTTATGACCCTAATATAATATTCTGCTCCTAATGGGATTTTGCAAAACTCTCTATACAACAATTTTTATCAACAATTTTGATTTTTTTTATCAGAAAATATCATGGATAAAGATAAAAATACCTCATTATATCTCTCTTGTCTGCAATAATGAAAGCTATCTAATTTTCAACATTTTGACGAAATTTCATAAAATGCTTTTAAAATTAAGAGCTTTATGAAGAAGATTATGAAGAGCTTTCAGTAATACATACATATATATATATATATATATATATATATATATATACTAGCCGCCTTCGTCCGCTACGCTGGCCGGTTTTTCTAAAGAAATCTTGAATGAAACAAAATATATCTGTGAATTTGATCATACGTTTTAAAGCAATATGGACATTTACCTGGTGTATCCAACCTAATTGCTGAAAGAAATATGAATGTCATTACGCTATTATATCTTTTATTGAGTCATACAAAATTTAGACTGTTAAGGACCAATTTCTTTATTTGATTTGTTAGTGTAGGATTTGGTAAAGAACATTAGAACAATATATAATATACTAAAAGCGTTCATGAAAAATTATCATTGCAAGTCTCATCAGAATATGTTAATTTGACTTATTGAAAAGGCTGATCGTTCATAATAATTGGGTTCGCCTGATTCTAGAACTTTCATCTATAATTCTACAATCAAGCAACCTAAAAACCAAGCAACAGAAAATGATATGTGCTTTATACAAAACATTCACTGACAAATTAACTAACCGATCAAGTTGCATCGAAATCCACTTAGCAGAATATTTTAAACTGGAAAATATACCTTCCCTAAAAATGATCTAATTAAAAGTTTAAATCCCATAAAAATTCATTCAGTGGAACCTTTAAAAAAGGCAAATCTTTCAAAATTGGGTTCATCTGATTTAGAACTTTCTCCATAATTATTTAACTAAGCAACGTAGAACGTTATGTTTTATACTAACATCTTTTCTGAAAAAATATCTAACTAACAATGTAAGTCCCGTCAAAATTTATTCAGCAGAACTCAAGATATAAGCGGCCGGAATGAAAATTCGCTTTTCATTATATATATATATTGAGATAGTTAAATATAACTTTCATAACCGCGTTAACCTGATTATAGAACTCTCTGGGAGGTAGGGGTAGGTATCTACTGCAACACTTCTGAATTTTTTAAGGAACTCAGCTCAACTTCCATAACTATAGCATATATACTCTCTAGCATACCCTATTTCTGTAGCGTATATCTTCCAATTTTCTTTATTGTACCACTGAGAACTTTTTACGCATAGCTCCGTAACTAAACAACACAGAATGATATGATAAATATTGAAAAAATCCCTGAAATATTATCTAACTTGCTGTGCATTTAATTAATTGACTTGAAATCTTTCATAATCGAGTTCAACTAATTTTAGAACTCCCGTATCAACTTAGAATGATGGTTTTTACATTAAACCATTTATAAATCAAATTTACTATTTAACAGTGTAAGCTCTACAAAATTATGTTCAGTAGAATCTGAGTTATAGTCATATTTACAATATTTATTGCTCATTAAACCTTTTTTCTTTACATGTGAAATAAAATCAGTAACTGTTTTGGTATTTCCCTGTTATGCCAACACCATTTTCACCAAGTGTAATAGTTGGCACAAAAATTAAATGATACATTTGAAAAAATAATAATAATAGTTTTGTTGATTAAAAAAAAAAAAAAAAAAAAAAAAAAAAAAAAAAAAAAAAAAAAAAAAAACGAGCATTTAAAAAATATACATTTTGAAAATTACAGACTTTGACCTACCATTTTTTTTTTAAATTAATAAAATTAATGGTGCTACTTGGTTATCCTGTCGACCAAAAATCTATTACCAAACTATAAGATTAAATGCAATAATGGTTGATCGTAAATGTCACATTCACTTGACTTTAAGCAAGTTACACGTATTTACGTCATCAGGTGATTTTTATTTCGACGTTTTAAATGCATTTATTAAATTTAAGCTAGAATAATAATGTAAAGACAATAATAAAAAACATATTACTATTCATAATAAAATTATTATTAACACAGTATTATTAATTATGTATGTACATAATATAAAATTATTATTTCGTGGTAAAATATACCAATTTACGAAGACTTGTTAGAAAAGAATTCGCATGGCATTATCATATATGACACACAGGTGTCTCAGATCACTTTTTGTTCTTGTTAGGGGGGGGGGGGGATATCATCTAACTTGAGTGTTGTGTAAACAGAAATAATATGTTATTTATAGAGAACTTTTCTGATAACAAAGTACGGAAATAGTTGCATTGAAGTGAACGTAATATGCTAAGCATTAAGGGAATTAAAGTGCGTCATTTTTAGGGTTTCGTACTTAAAAAGTAAAAACGGTGTATCCTTATAAGATTACTCTTGTGTTTGTTTGTACGTCTGTCGCAGTCATTTTACTCGTAAACTATGGAAGGAGAAAAATTCAAATTGGGGAAGTAATAAAGAATATTGACCCGCATATTTTCAGATTATTAGACATCCCATAAATATTTAGGAAAAATATAGAAGGGCTAATTAAGTTAATTGAAAAAATAATATATTTGTATGTCGTGTGGAATATCGTGTGAATGGTTTCGTAACGCTTAACTCAAAAATACATTCCTTTTAATTTTAAGTATTACATTTTCAGATATATCGTCGAAAATGCAGTGAGAAAATATGTACCCCCGCCCTCTATTTTCGAATCTACTAAGTAAAGCGCATTTATGAAAGTAAAGTTATCGAAAAATTAGAGGTAGTAAACGTTAATTTAAACCTTGCAGGAATAGTATAGTGATTACCCAAGTCACATAGATTTTGAGAAAAGCGAATTTTTCTGTTATACTCTAAATTTCGATTTGCGGACATTCAGCAAACGTTTAGGTTATGGTATGAAATTGTAATGTGAACAAAATGTTGGAAGAAATATGTTTAAATATTACGACGATAAACCTCATAAAAAGCTGATGCTTTTTTTTTTTTTTTTTGTAATAAATCGTTTTTTTTTATAAAAATTTAAGAAGAAAAAAAAAAAAAACACTAAAGAGCCATTTCGGACCATAAAAGTGTGACATGAATCGTTGAATTTTACCATATGAAATTATTTCATAATAATAATACATGCTTTTAAAAATAAAATTAATTAATACATTTCATGTAAATTTATAGAATACAACATTTTTATGTAAATTTGTCTTGTTATATTACTTAAAGTTATATTTCTAAAACAATTATTAGGGATAGGGCATTAAAATCTTTCTAACATGAAGGGGAAAATGCGCATAACATAATCAAATTATTACACATCGAACTTAGAAATTTCATTGACGCTTTTAACAGCGTGAGTATTTAGAATAAAGTTTCAAAAATTACTTCCAATAAGTTATAACTTCTGAGCATAAAGCGATTTAAAATATATATGATTAAGACATATAATACAATTATATAAATTCTATATAGTTTAGTTATTCTCGAAATTCATAAAAAAAAACATACCCTCCAGATAACCATTTGCATTTGAAATCGATTGAAAATGCAGTTTATGAATCCAACGTTTTTTATTTTCATCAGAAATTGCTTTGAAATTTGCCAAATGTATTTCATAATCTCGAAAAGTTTTAAATAATCAAACTAAGAGATTCTTGTATTTCGATTTCATTTTGGTGCACTACGGTTCAGAGTCTTTTTAAAAGTATAATTTAATTAGTTCTTATGACAAAAATGAATGTAAATTATTTTCATTGAAAAGCGGGATGTTCGAAGTGAAATATATAAGGATTTGTTTATTGGTGCTTTATATTAATTCTTACATATTTTAAATTTTTTATCCAATATGCTCAGTGAATTTATTTTTACTTTGAATTTTCTTTAACATAGAACTATATTATTAGCAAAATGTTTAGATTTACATTAGATTTAGATTAGCATTAACGTAGTAGAAATATTTGAGTAAAATTGTTTTAGTATTGTTTTGAATGATCATTGTTTAGAATTAAACATTCACCAATCAAAAATCTCTAGGCAGGAAAACTAGGCATCTACAGAACATCTATTTAGTTATAGTGGAATATGTTTTTAATTAACATAGAACTAAATTTATAAAATAAAAATAAGTATAAATTTGAAATGCTTATACGAATAAATATTCAATTTGTTATGATTGAAGTACCTTTCAAGAACTGAATAATGTGCGTAAATAATTCGAAAATCAGCTGCTGCGTGCTGCACAAACGCATAAGCACTTAACGTACAGTTCTTAAAAGTAATAATTTTTAAAATTAAACACGTACTTCACATTTTAGTTATCCTCGAAATATATTAATAAGTATATCTTCCAGAAATTTAACTTCATTTAAAATTGATTCAAGATTACAGTTCGTAGTTCTTACATGTTAGATTTATTTTTAAAGAAATCACTTTAATAATCACAGAAATTAGTTAAAATTCTCTATTTCATATACAAAAACTAACGATATCTTAATATTTGGCTCTGATTCGATGTACTAAAAATCAGTGTTACAAGCATTACCTAATTACTGCTTTAGATAGATACGTAGTTAGAAGTTCTGTCACTGATGAACAGGAAACGTTTCGCAAATCATTTTATCTATTGTTTTATTTAAATTTCTTAGAAATTGAATATCTTAGACCAAATGTTTAAAATATGTATTTTATCTGAATTTACAAAATATATTTTGCTTTCCTGTTGTAATTAAACAACTCGAGTACAATTAATAAATAAATTTGACAATTAAATTCCAGTTTTTTTATAGATTTAATTTAACACAAGAATATGCATTTAAATACTTTTTTTTAACATAAATATAAATCATTTTATTTCAAAAGTTAACTGTCAGTGATATAAAAATCTTCTTTTTAAACTCCATATAAATTTTAATGTTTATTTTTGAAATGTGTCATTTTTATATATTATTTTACATATTTTTATATTATTTACACATTATTAGTTTACCAGAATTGTTTTACATGCAATATTTATAGGTAAATGATTTTAAGAGTTTTTTTAATCTAACTTTTGCCCTTGCTTCAACATCCTAAAATTAATTATGCATTTTGCAGTAACTAAATAAAAATATCATTCGAAATTTTATGTTTTACTACTGTGGAGAACACAATGTCACAGAAATGTATCTCATAGTGCTAGAAAACACAACATAGGAATGTTTATTTCAGAGTCTATAAAAAAATATTATCTATTGTATTTCAAGTATTTACGTGTGTAAATAAAACTAGTTACAAGACAAAAATAAATAAGCCCAGCTTTTTAAAGCAAAGAAAATTGCTTTATTTCTGAAACAATATACAATAACACATTCAACAACTTCAGAAAAATATCAGAACAAAGACATTCTAGAATGATTTTTTTGTGTGTCTGTATTGTGGAATATTAATTTTAATATTTCAAAATTAATTTTCTAGAAAAAGTCCTGAGGTTTCTTTTTTAAACAAAAATGTTTCATTCTTAAGAGTTTAAAAAGATTGAAGAGGAAGTAATTAGAGCTTGCTTTTTTAATTTTTCGCTATTTATATTTAACGTTTTTGTTTATATTTCATTTCGCGTACAATATTGAATTCTTAAAAAAAAAAAAAAAAAAAAAAAAAAAAAAAATGAAATAAAATAAACAAACAAAACCCAATTACATAGTTGCTAGTACCGGTACTTCAGATTATTTATTAAAGTTTCACCTAATTACTTTTGATGTTTTGTTTATTTTCAGACAATAATTATCTTACAATGTATTCATAAAAGATATATTTCATTTTTAAAAGCAGTATTGTATTTATTGTTTCATGTCTGTTTAATATTTATGTATACCGTTAACAGTTGAATGCAGGCGTTATTTATGTGCAGTTTATTATAGATTGTAGTGTGTATGTGTGTGTTTATTTTATTCCATTTCGTTCGTCTAAAATGTATGCGGTTTTTTTTTTCATTTTTTTAATTTAGTGGACGATTAAAAATTATAATTCCTATTTATCAAGGCTATATATATATAATACATTTGATTTTATTTACGTTAAATATATGTAAATAAACTGGTATCGATATGATAAACAGCATGTGCCCAGCGTGAACGAATTTGTAAGGTAAAGGATTGTGCCTCGAATGTTCATAAAAAAGACAAACGTTATAGGTACTATATAAAGAAATTAAATTTGCAGGATCATAAATTTAAATTCCTTTGCAATATCGTAAAAAATAAGCTTATTTAAAAATCGATTTTCCTTTTCTTTTCTCTCTTTAAAGGTGTTTGAAAGAAAATGTGTTTTAACGTTTAGCGTCTAAAGCTTTTCATTTCAAATTTAGAAGGTTGATAATTTAGAGTTTTATCATGGAGCTTTTCACTTTTGAATAAAAGAAAGCAGGGGTTCTGCAATTTTTTAAAGTGAATTTTCGCCAATATTTAGCACGCATTATGAGGCCGAAGAGGATTTAGCCTTGTGAGAAAGTGAACTATAAAACCATACCTTAAAAGCATAATAAATATATAAATGATGTTATTCTTAATGGTAGATTCTAAAATTAAATTTTGCGTTATTCGGCATTTTATTCCATGAAGATAAAGTTAAATACTATACGTTTCCCATGTGCTGCTTCTTTTCTTAACTCAAAATAAACTATCTTTGAGGGGTTTTTTTTTTCTTTTTTTCTTTTTTTATTTAAGTACTCAAGGTTTCATTTATATTGATTTTTGGATGACAGGTTACCGGAATTACATGGCTGCGTACCTGATCTTTTATCGTATCCTGTAACAATAAAAAAATAAAAATCATGACAAAATATTACAATCTTAGAAATTCTTCCATTACAATGGACATACAAATAAGATTAATAAGTATTATTACATTATTTGTAAAGTATACAGTACAAAATTTAATGACATGCTTCCACTTAAATGATTTTTATAAAAATAAAAGTTACAAAAGTATAAGACGTTAATTTTTGCCAATATTTCGTTCCTTAATTTTATATAAAATTTTCTAGAAGAGGAAAACATGAAAGAAAAATGTGATTGTATTTTTAATACCTGAATACATATTTAGTTGCGAATTTGTGTTTACCAAAACTTTGGCTAGAATAATGCAAAAGCCATATAATAAAATATTATGTAAGAAAACCTCTTTTTATAATATAACTAATGTTATAGGATACTAAAGACGAAAAAAATCTGTTTAAAGGCTTAAAATATATTTTAATAAAAGGCATTTCAATAAACAAACCTGCATGTTTCGTAAGCACAATGGTTACTTTATCAAGATCAATATTGAAAAATGAACTATTTCAGCAATCATTAAAAAAATGCACTTCATTCATTAATTATATTTTTGCAGTAATAATTTGTTTATCAATATTCAACTTGATAAAGTCGCCGATTGTTCGGCGAAACATGTAGGTCTGCTTATTTATGTATTTATATTCCTTTAAACGTACATTTCCACTTTCAGCATGTAACAAATTTAAGTCACGTGGTATTTTCAAACAAAAATATTTTATAGGACATTTATTTTCAATCATACATATGTATTTTATTTGTGTAATAACACATTATATTTAATTTATGTTAGAAATAACGAATCACTATTACAAATACTTTTTCAAATATTATGAAAACATTTTAAAAGTACTTTCCAAAACACTTTACCCATCGTCATTAACGATGAAATGAAATGCGTAAACATTTTTTTATTTTGAATGTGAACCTATTTCTTGCAAGAAGAAGTAAAATTAAACATCAAAGGTATTTTGTATAATAATCTATAATAAATTAAAATGAAATAATACAGCAATAATAACCGATATTTGTGCATTTTCGTCCGCAAATCATTAAAAAAAAGGATCAGAAATCGCGACGTTTGTATCGCAACCACAGTAAAATCCCTCAGCTTTAAATATCAGAATGCTCGTTTTCTTGGCTGGTGTAACAGAAAAATATATTATTTTCCCGATAAGCCGAAGAAAAAACATCAACCAATTGGCGTAGTATTTAGTAAAATTCTCGTTGGTATAGCATATATATACCGGGTGTCCCAAAAAGGACTGACTGATTTTAAAATACAATAACTTCCAAACGGTGACAGATATTAAAAAAAATCTTGCAGGAGGGTTATGCATATAGTCAAAAGTTTTTTTTTACAGTGATTTTCGATTTTAGTTCGAATTACAAACAATAGATGGCGCTGCGATCAATAGAGGCTAAATTCAGGCTCGATTTTTGGTACTTCGTGGCCCGGATGATATATTTCCATCTCCTTTTTCTGCATGGAACAACAGAAAGGACCAAAAATCGAGCCTGTATTTAAAGACTATTGCTTACAGCGCCATCTATTGTTTGTAATTCGAACTAAAATCGAAAATCACTGTAATAAAAGTTTTGACTTTATGCATAACCCTCCTGCAAGAATTTTTTTAATATCTGTCACCGTTTGGAAGTTATTGAATTTTAAAATCAGTCAGTCCTTTTTGGGACACCCGGTACATTATAATGTAAAATTTATGTTAGTGAGAAACGTAAATTTTTTAAATCGTGCTGATGTTATCAACGACCTAACCCATAAATTGTGCTTTATTGTGATTTCTCTTAACTTCTAAACACGCACAATTTCATTTCTTACACTAACTAGAAAAACATATACTTTCAAATGAAATTTATTTGAAAATTGTAACTCAATTTTCAGCTTTTAATTGTTTCTGATTTCAATACTGATCATGAAATATCATAAAAATGAGATACAATTTTCTGAATTTAATCGATTTTAAATTAAATTTCAAGCAGGGATCTTCTTAAATTTGCAACCGAAAATTACGAAAAAAGAACTCATTTGGTCTGAATGCAATATTAATGATCCCCATGTCCATGAGTAACGCTGACATCATATTTTTGGTGGAAATTACCTAACTCATGAATTTTGCTTTTACTGCAATTTTTTTAACCTCTAAACTTCACACATTCGATTTTTTCAACGTCTAATGGAAAGTAAAAAGTACATTCAATGCTTTTTGTTTGAAAAGTGATTTTCATTTTACTGATTTTTTATGTGTTTTATAGTAATTTTTAAAGCAAGAATATTTTTTAAATATTTGTGCAAACCAATTACAAAAGAAGAACTCGATTGCTCTTAAAACAATGCAAATAATACATAATTTGGGAGGTTTTTCGTGCAATATTCCATAACTAAATCAGCAAACGAAATGAAAACCTATAAAAAAAATATAATACGAATTTAACAGATTTGAAATTAAAGTATTCAAAATTATATTAAACGTTTTACCTTCAAAATATATTTAAATTAAATTTGTGCGTCTATTCAAAGTACTTATGTTAAAGTTTTATTTTAAATATGAAAAAGTCAGTAGTTTAATTAAATACCTATTAATCTTGTTTTTTTTTTTTTTTTTTTTTTTTTTTTTTTTTTTTTTTTTGCTAACTTCTAATTTTGCTATTGAATAATAAACAAAATAAAGAAATGCTGAACTATTTTTATCTTAGTAAGTACCAATGGGTTAATTTTCGATAATCAGGCTGTACGTTTTTGGCGTACTTTAACTAATGCGACTTGAACCTTTTATGGCATGAACTATTGCTTAAAAATATATAGCACCATTCATGCTTTCTGCGAATACTTGACATATGACTCGATTACGGAATATTAAAATGCAACAATGCTTTACCTGACTTTTGTGAAAAGCCTCAACTTGTTTTAATTTAAGACTCGAAAAATTCGAGTTTCTGGATAAAAAACGTCATTTTGACGTAATGTAGTTGTTTTGGCTTCTAAAATCAGAATGCTTGTTTTCTTAGCGAGTGTAACAAATTGTTACGATCTCCATGACAATACGCGGAATAAAGCAATAAATACATGCAAATGACCTAACATTTACTGACATTTTATTTCGCGTGGCTTCAATGGATGTTAATAATATAGTTTAATTTCAGAAGATCACGAGTTCCCCCTCAGAAAATAAATATCATTAGAGAGTGATGTCAGTTTATATTACATGTTGACGTCATATCTCTTCTGAAATAAATTTATTAAACCTTAATAGTACCGTAAATGCACATCTTTAAATATTTCATTCTTTAGTCTATTAGAAAAAAAAAATATTTTACAGGTTAAGTTACCTAAGTTCAAAGTAATAGAAAGCTTAAACAGTATTGAAAAATTAACTTCAAGTCTAAGAATTTACGAATTTTGTTTCTTATTTTTTAAAAATATTCTCTTTGAATCTCTCTCAAATTATATAAAATTTTTAGAACATTTTAAGTTCAGAATCTTGAAAAATTCGCTATGTAGTTTTACAACTAAAAATTACCCTCAAAAGTTTTGCAAAAACTTGTATTTAATTAGTGAGTCAATACAAAGTTCTAAGGGAACAGTTTTCACTGAAATACGTTCTGAAAATGAAGTACTTTTCAAACGTTTGTGCATCTATTAAAATCACATTTTATAGAAGTTAAAAGGCTTTTAGAGATTACTTTAAATCGAGAAAATTACTTGTTGATTATATATATATATTTTTTTTTTATACACTTTTTTTTTTAAATCTGCAACTTAAATAATCTTTTAAGACTTATATCTAGAGTTTTAATTCTATTATAATTTGTATAAACTAGGTTTTCTATATTAAAGTAAATGTATATTTATATATATGCATTTAAATTATATATTTAAAATTTTTACAAGTTTAATTTTTTTAACTTTTTATGTCGTTTTCTCATGTAAAAAAAAAAAAAAAAAAAAAAAAAAAAAAAAAAAAAAAAAAAACAGGGGAAAATTTTGATTTATGTCGAACTAGAATAATATTACTGTGAGAAAAAATTAAGTGCAAAATCAGAATGTCAAACACATTTTTATACATCACGTCTAGAAAATCAGTAAAGAAAAAAAAGTAGTATAAAGAGCGTAAAAAAAAAGAAACCATATTTTGATTTGTAATTCAGAAATTATTTACTTCATTACTTGCATAATATACGATACGATTAATAATTATGTTATAACGCAACTAGTTACTAAAGTACAATGAAAATAGCAAATAAAGCCTTTGTGCAACAATATTAAAAAGCAGAAAAAACAACGTTTAAAATGCACAAATAATATATGAAAAGCAGCAAACAGCTGTTTCGAATCTACTAGCGAGATTCTTCTTCAGTGCAAAAGGAACAGCGTGCTAGAAAAAGCAAGGCTCGCTCAGCCTTGCTTTTTCTAGCACGCTGTTCCTTTTGCACTGAAGAAGAATCTCGCTAGTAGATTCGAAACAGCTGTTTGCTGCTTTTCATATATTATTTGTGCATTTTAAACGTTGTTTTTTCTGCTTTTTAATAAAGTACAATGACCAGATATTAATCTTGTTTACAATTTACAAAGATAGCCTTAGCAGTATGAATATAGAATAAAAAGTTAATATAAAAGTTAAGAATAATCATTTAACAAGTGTTATATTAAAACATAATGATTGTTTTTATGGGACATTAATTTTTCATATTCATGAGCAAAGCATTCATTAACTGATTTATCTAAAATTCTCTCAATAACAACAGTTCAGTAAATAAAATCTTACTGCATACCTCACTATGAGGAAGGATTTTATTTGAGCCTCATACAATATGAGTTTTCTAGTTGAAATACTTTTGTAAATGTCCGCAAAATTGAAGTTCTAAGATTAGAATCAGAAATGCAATATTCTTCTGAAAAAACTTATTCCTATACTAGCAACTCAATTTCTGCAGTCTACTTTCGCTTTCAGTTTATATAAATAAATAAAATATATCACAATAAATAAGTAATAATAATAATAAATTTAATAATATCAAATTTAACAAAAACGTTAATAAAAATTTTAAAGCAATAATATATATTGACAGCATCTTTTATTGTATGACTTTTAATGTTATGACATGTCATACTTCGCTATATCTTCTCTTTGTATGAGATGCCAGAAAAATCATTGATATTATATATCATATAGTCATATTGTACTGTTTGTATGCTAATATTTACCATGTGACCATCATAAGATTTCTAAAAATTCTAAATATCTGAAAAATTCTGAAAATTCTAAAATCTGAGAATTGTAACTAGTAAACTTCTTACTCAAAATTAATAAAAACTCTTAAAACTAATCTCTATAACCTACATTTCTCTTACTTATAAGGTAATAACTCAGTATTAACAAGGTAAGTTAATAAATTTCTCTTAAGAGTTATTATCCTTTCCCTTTTTTGTAATGCTATGTTTATAGCATTTAGCTACGCCTATTACTGTCCATTTAGCTAGCTAAACTGTCATTATCTTTCAATTACTTAATTATAGTCATAATTATGTCACATTGAAGCGGATCTAGAAAACTCATAGCATAATTATACAAGCTCAGTAATATCTATCTGAAGTATCTAATTTATCTCATTCATTAGTATCTCATCCTTAATAATACTCTTCATTCTAAATGTCCTCTTAATATCACGTACTAAATAGTATAAATAATAACAATAATCAACAATAAATTCAACAACAATCAATAATTTTCAAAAATACCAAACAAATTTTCTTTCCATAATTCTTCAAGTATCTAATTGCTATCTCATTCATATGGAGTGAATGACGTAAGAGAATATACACAAATACTAGATGTAAAGTAAAATAATAAAATAATAATAAATGTTCATGAAATAACTATCTTCAAATCAACATGATTATGTAATTTTCTTGCTTTCAATCATCAAAGAAGCAAAACATAGTTACTGAATGGAAAGGAAACATGGTAACATACTTAAGAAAGGTTGATAAAATATCAATTAATATTAAGTTATAATAGTAAATTTAATCCAAGATCCAAATAGTTTTAAATCTAATTCAGTTATTTATTTAATTGGTGAAGTTTAATTTATTATTCGAATCCTAACTCAATATAAGGAATTCTTAACTTAAATTAACTAAATTACGCTTGCATAAACAGCTAACTCAAGTTAAAAAAAATCTCAGCAATAACATTCCTGACGCGATTCAGGACACACTGTTATAGAGAAAAGAACTGATTAGTTAATTATAATTTTATTTACTTAATTTAATTAATTTAACGGCTATTATAAAATTGATACTAAGCTAGAGATTTAACATTAGTTTGCTGTGATTTATCATGGGATAATTTTAATAAATCTGGTGGATAATATGCTCTTAATTTAGTTACATGGACAATCTCCGTATTTCTATTTTGCATTTGACTATCAATCTCAAAATTAGAATCAGATAATTTTTTAAGAATTTGGTATGGGAACATGTTTTTAGTGGGCTTTAAGAACTAATTAAAATTATGTACTTTCTATTGCAAGAACTTAATTTAAAAACAATAAAATATTTTTCAACAATAAACAAATCAATAATTCAATTTTTAAGTTAGACCTTTTGAACAAAAATTCTTTCATCATAATACAAAATACTCAATAACATAACAGAATAATATCTCAATAAAAATATTTTGTTTACCATGATTAAATGGGTGCACTTCTTCTTAGTAGCATTCCAATTATAATTACATTAATACTAGTTAAAACAAAAACATTTTTACGTATCAGTCATGAAGGAAGATTATTAAACTTGAATAGGGGCAATTAGATCTTAACCTTAGAAAATTTCTTCAAAATATTGTGCTAAGCAAGGTAAATTTTACTATATTTAGTCAAAGTACTAATTTTAAAAGCATATAATTGATCAATTAATTTCTATTATTAATGATTATTTTTTAACTATATTTTATTTGTCAAAATCCCAGTGAAAGATTAGCTCAATCCCATTTTTTCTTACTAAATTTATTTAAATTATAAGAAATTGGCGATAAATTGATCTTAACCAGAAATTCTACTCAAATAAAACTATAATTTGTTAATTTACCTTAATTTTTTATCTTCAAAATATATACTTTAAGCAATTAATGAAATTTACACTTCTTCAAATAAGCAATCAATGAAATTTCTAGAATAAAACAATCTGTTATTAGGAAAATTGTAACAAAAAAATACTGCATTCTCGGATTATTTTTTTTATAATAACAAAAATACATAAGTTAAAAATTTTAATATTTTAGAATAAACCTATGAATTGCAATCTATAATCATTAACTGAATTTATATATTCTTTACAATTTCATTACTATCGGAACTTTATCTCTAATTTCAAAAGAAATGCTGCACTGGTCCATTTTTCAAATAACCTTCAGTCCAACAAAATGAAGAATTCGACCCTGTATTTTAAATTAATACGGACTTTCACCTGCAAAGTCCTCCCGCATTTTCTCAATATGCATCGCACGCAATTGCGCTATTATATTATCTGATGCGTTAAACGAAATTCGTGCAATTCAGAAGCAACTCTTTAGTACATCAAGTAAAGTTTGGGATGGAAATGTGGCCATTACGATCACCAAAAATTAAAATTTTCTCTAATCACAACACTACTAAAAAGAGAGAGAATTACAATGATTGCAGAGATTCACCATTTAACTTAAAAATATTCGGGTTATTCACTTTCGTTTGTTAGCTCTTTTACTCCGGGTTTCTCAGCTTGGCGCTATGTGTGTATCTGATAACATACACTCTCTCTACGTTACATTATATTTGGTAATATACGTCTTCTTTTGACAGGTTTTCTACAGTTTCTTATCTTCGAATTCCAGTAGAGTAAATACAGTCAAAACAGTATTTAACTTTTATATTTTTAAAAATGTGAATCATGCAAAAGTGGTAATTTAAAGCTGAATTGTATGAATAAAATAAAAACAATGTCATTTTAACTGCCGTTTCTTTTTATATACCAGTTTTAATCATGCAACTACTAACCTAGGAAAACAACCCCGATAACTGATTCAAATAGGAAAAATAAACTTCTAGTTGTCATTCAATAAAATCTACACAATCGTTCGTAATCGGATCCACAACCAAGTTTGATGTGAAACGACAGATATGTTAGTAAAGTTCTGGCTACTAATGTACCAGAGTTAGCTATAAAACAACGCGCCAAACTACATTCCATTAAATAATGTCAAATTGCTGTTGATTGAATTTTAGATCTTTCACTATCAAAACTCTTTGCGAATGATAAATAATATTAGTTATGCAAAATTTTTAGTAATGATCTTTTTGGAAAACCAAAGATTTTTTTCGCATTTCTCTACTGAGCGTAATAAGACAGAGAAATAAGCGTGCTTGTTATTTTCAAAACGTCATTATTCATCAGTTTGTTTCCTAAATAAAACTAACAAGTCGGAAATTGCTCGTCAAATGTGGCAAATGAGGTGCGTTCGTACTAAAACTAGTTTTATGATTATTTTTTGTACCCCATATTGTACTGAATATATATATATTTTTTAACTTCATAAGTGAATAGTCTGTAACATCATTAAAATGCACTTGCAATAATTTGTTTCCCATTCCCCGTAATGTAACGGAAAACTTTTGACTGTCCCTGTAATTAAACTATACATCCGATTTTTATACAATTTGAAATGGCTCAACAAACTTTTGCAACAATTATATATTTAAATTTTCAGACCATTCGGAAGGTTGTAACATCATTAAAACGCACTTGCAATATTTTTTCCCCATCGGCCGTAATGTAACGGAAAACTTTTGACTGTCACTGTAATTAAACTATACATCCGATTTTTATACAATTTGAAATGGCTCAACAAACTTTTGCAACAATTATATATTTAAATTTTCAGACCATTCGGAAGGTTGTAACATCATTAAAATGCATTTGCAATAATTTTTCCCATTGACCGTAATGTAAAGAAAAACTTTTGACTGTCCCTGTAATTAAACTATGCATCCGATTTTCATAAAATTTGAAACGGCTCGACAAAATTTTGCAACAATCATACATTAAAAATTTCAGACCATTCGGTTGGGTAGTTTTTGCTCTGTTATATGCGGACAGACAGACAGACAGACGGACAGACGGACGGACTGAACGACGACTATAGGTGCTACGTATTTATATAATTACGAACGCACCTAAAAACGTTAATTTGTGAATGCGATCAGCTGCTCGGGGTGTGTATCAGCCAAAATTGCTTTATAATGATTGAAAAGTTATTTGAATCTGAAATACTTTTTTTTAAAACCTAGTCTAAGTGAACAGATATTGTTCCTTTGGCAACCTATAACATTTGATTTTTTTTTTTTTTTAATTTAAAGGGATGATTTTTTAGTGATAGTAAAATAACTGCAGATCAAAAATATATAATAGTAAATATTATTTTTGTCCGTTGGATGCATAAAAAAAAAACAGACATTTACTAATCGCTAAGTTAAAATTTCGCGTAATCTTCTGAAATCGGATTTACCGCCGACGGTTCCTTTCAAATATAAATGAATCGCCCAACATTATATAGAAAATTCGCCAATTGTAGGGTGGTTGATTATGGAAGATTCGCCCAATATGTTTTAATAACATTACTAAGAGAAGGGAGGATATGGAAAATAAAATGACGAATTCAATAGGATATAGAAAAGTGATTTCAGAAAGCAATTTTTATTTCAAAATGTTTTCTTTCGTGATAGTAATAACGCATAATTTCATAAATTTTCTTAAGAATAATCTTTACTACTTAACATTGCTAGCATTGAACGTTTCTATAAGGGAAATTGGAGGTACTTTTTTTATATATATATAAAAAAAAAGGGTGGACAGTATTAGCTAATTTGGATTCGAGGTTATAAAAGTCACAAACTTACGGAAAACAAACCGACATGTTTTCGTAGTAAAGTATGGTGAGAATTTTTTTAAATATCTGAAATTAAATTATTTTACAATATGTATGTGCGTGTGTGGGAGACATTTATACTAAAATTAAAATATTTGACTCCATTTTTAAAATATTTATTGCTATTTATATATTGTACATCTGAATTTTAAAGTATACTCTAAAATTTCTTTGGTACACTTGCAAAATCACCTTTATTGTTGTAATGGAGGCCGTGTCGAAATTGTCGTAAGGTGGTGCGGTAGCGTGTATCTTTAACGGCCGAGTCTTATTAAATTCAAAGAAAGGTTTATTGTAATATAAACAATTAAATTATGAATTCTCTGGATTAAATAAGATGCATGCACAACATTTAAAAAATAGGAGTTCGATACAGCTTTCAATAAATAGTCTATTAAATCAAGTCCAGTCCCCAAGTGGCAGATCGCTTTCAATGAAATACTCTCTGTTGACTCAGAGTCATAATTTCTTTGTTGAGGTCGACTAATAATAGTGAGAGTCTCTTTGGCTCCGAATAATCTCTATTGGGAGAAGATAGAGTCTTAGAAGCACGACAGAGGGTCACTTTTCTAGTCGATTCACAAACGAGGTATAGGAGCCTCTGGGGTTTTTCCGAAATGGAGAATCTTCACAGTCGCCCCCGGCTTTAACTCCTACCGTGCTCCGAAAAATGTTCGGAAGTCACTAACCCGTGAGTGAGTTCTCCTCTCCACGGCCAAAATAACTGCTTGAAATCTCAACTTCAAAAAACTCCGGAGAATGCCTTGCCTCTTTATTAGCTTCATTCTCCATGAAGAACAAAAGCCACATCCTTTAGTCACTAAAAAACCTCTAGATCGTGATCTCATAGACAATGTCTCTCTGTATAGGATGCAGTGAAAAACATGACGTCAATGTGAGATGCAGGTTCCCATTTTCATTCCCACGAACATGGGTGGGCCAGAGGTCATCGCGTTTGGATCAAAAGAATATTTTCTCTCGCTAAATAAAAAATACCCTTCACGCTAGTGACAACTCAGAAGATCAATAGATAATGATCTATTTGTTTCATATTTTGCGAATTTTTCTTGGACTGTGAAGAAATTCTGAGCCTGGATGACTTTACATTAGATTCCCTATACTGGTTTCTGCCTTGTATATTGAGAGTTTAAATGTGAGATATTGTCGAATTCTCACAGTAAACATCGCTTGAACCTATGCCACCCTTACGTCTTTTTGGCTTAAAATCAAATTGCTTGGTGACAAATGTGAACTCAAAACCATAAGTAAATAAATAATATGTAAATTACAATTGCATACATTATTACAATTGTATCTGCTAGTTTCGTCTGTAAGTCACATGATGGAGGAGTGAGAAATAAAAAAGAACAGATCAAAAACAAAACTGTTACTCACAAAGAATATCTCCTTCAACAGCATACTCAAATTACACTGCTCAAAACAATTAAAGGATATTTGAAGTTTTATATAAAATAAAGATATAAACGAAATTTTTTTTTGCCGAAAATAGAAGAAGAGAATCACAAATGCAAATTTTTCTGGTTTTCAAACTGTGGAGCATGCAAATTTTGAGTTCGACGTCAAAAACGTCGCTTCAGCGGCAGCGAATGAAATTTGACTTTCAACTGGATAAAAGAGAATGAAGACAAGGATGATCGGCATTCAGTGATTGCTTTGTTTCGATGAGTACGATGTCTCAGTGAAGTCATTTGACAGATTCAGAAGCTTTGAGAATTGTTGGTAGGTTAGAAGGGTGCCAAACTCAAGCCGAAGTAGCGAAAGCCATTGGAGTGTCACAAAGTGTCATTTCCAGGATCTGGAACCGTTTTTTGGAGAGTGGATGTGCAGACCGAAGACCAGGGCAAGGTCGTACACGGGAAACAACGCCCAATGAAGATGGGTATTTAGCGTTAACAGCTCGAAGACACCGAACCATGAACGCTACTCTTCTCCAACAACACATTCGCTCGGCTACAGGCACCACGATTTCAACTCAGACTGTCCGAAACCGGCTCCATGCTGTAGGTCTGTATGCTCGCCGACCGATGGCATGTGTTAGATTAACATCAAGGCATCGTCGCGACCGCAGGGAGTGGGCAACCGAGCATGTCAACTGGAGGAGAAATGAATGGAGCAATATTCTGTTTTCTGACGAGTCCCGTTTTTCTGTGCATCCGGATAATAGGCGTATTTTCATCTGGAGGGACCGTGGCAGTAAAAATAATCCTGCGTTCGTGCACGAAAGTGTCAGATTTGGCGGTGGAGGAGTGTTGGCGTATGGTGGCATCTCCATTGACGGGCGCACTGACCTCTACATCATTCGAGATGGAGCTCTGACTGGTCGCCGATATAGGGATGAGATCCTCAGACCTATTGTAGTCCCTTACGCTGCAGCAATCGGAGATAACTTCATTTTAATGGACGATAACTGCAGGCCACATCGTGCAAACCTGGTGGAGGATTTCCTTTTCGAGGAAGGAATCGTTCGAATGGAATGGCCAGCGTGTTCGCCAGACATGAATCCAATCGAGCACGTTTGGGATGCTCTAGGAAGACGAGTTTCTGGCCGCCAACAACCCCCACAAACTCTCCAAGAACTGGAAAGAGCTCTTCTGGAAGAGTGGGGCAGAATACCCCAACTCGTCATTAATAGCCTCATTGAGTCCATGCCTCAAAGGTGTTCAACGTTGCTGGCCGCCCGTGGAAACCATACCCCCTACTGAAAATGATTTTCTTTGAAGAAAACACCTTTTCTTATTCTTTTTTTCTCATATGCACAAATTGTGTTTTTTTCCTTTAGTACACAAATGCGCAATAAAATGCATTTTTTTCTGCCAAACATGTGTAATTTATTCTCATATAACCTACTATGTCTGTCGACCATGTATCAATCAGCTAAACAGTTTACCAGATACAAAATCCACCTAAAACTGCAATATCCTTTAATTGTTTTGAGCAGTGTATTTTGAAAAAAAAAAAAAAATGCTTATAAAACTACTCATGTATATAGTAAAACATCAGTCAAATTTTTCGGCGGAATCTCAGTAAAAATCTGAAAAAAGAAAAAAGAATTATATTCGAGTATTTGGCGCAAAAATGACGAACGTTCTATGCTCTTTGGTTAGCCAACACATTTCTTTCCCAAATGCAAGATATTTAAATGCATTTGGAAATTGCTTGTTAAATAAGTGTTTGAATGATTAAAACTCAATTAATTTAAACATAACGAATGATTAGCGTATTATTTTTTATTTGTAAGCGCATATAATCTAGACAAATTGAGTGTTGAAGTAGCTATTACATTTTACATGGCTTCACCAGCTGGAAAAGTTTTAAGGGTACTATTTGATTAGCTTGTCGACCAATTTCGCCGAATTATATAAATTGCCAAATTACTCGCCAAATTATACAAATTGACA
This sequence comes from Maratus speciosus, assembly GCA_963932465.1. Lineage (NCBI taxonomy): Eukaryota > Metazoa > Arthropoda > Arachnida > Araneae > Salticidae > Maratus > Maratus speciosus. The sequence goes on along the minus strand of OZ010795.1, from coordinate 433,319,914 downwards.
AAATTTTATTTTAAACAACGAAAGAATAAATAAATTCGTAAACGTTAATAAAACTACAAATAGAAATCAAATTAAAAATCACTTGATGGCGCAAAAAACACGTAAACGTGTTTAATGTCAAGTGAATGTAAAATTTACGATCAGCAATCATTGGCATTTAATCTTATAGTTCGGTGATAGTTTTTTTTTTTTTTTTTTTTTTTTTTTTTTTTTTTTTGTCGACGGGATAATCAAGTAGTACCGTTTTAAGTTTGTTTTAAAAGTAGCTGGCTAATTAAAATTGCTATCATTAAACATTTTTATATTAAGTAGTTGTTTCCATGGAAACAATAACCTTCACTTCTTGTTTCTGACACTAACAATATCGAAGTCAAATTGCCAATGTTCAGAATCGGACATTAATTTTGTGTTTGAAGCAAATTTAATAAACTTAAGTTTTGTTTAAAACCGTATAATTACGATAGTAAAATTTCAATATATACACATATGAATGTATATGACAAAACTGTTGTAATAGAAATGTATTTATTTAAGTTAAACTTAATCTAACTAACTTCGTATGAAGAGTAGAAAAATGTTTTACTTAAAAATTATTTATCATAAAAAAAAAAATATATCGTTCAAAATCTTATTGTGTCGCCAACCAGCATTAAATCGGCAAAATAATTAAATTTTCATTATTTTTTTATGAACGAGAAATCGAGGTTCTGCTGATTTTTTTTATAAACATATTATATGTCATGAGAAGAATATTCTATATATTCCTCATGAGAAGAATATTATATATTTTTTTACAAATATTTCCGAGCATGCGCTTATGGAAACTTACTTGATATCACCCTATCAATTTTTTAGATGCATTTTTCTTAACCTAGCGCAAAAGATAAATTGCCAAATCTTATTTCAATTGCAATAGTTTAACTGAATAATTTTTTAAGCACTACGAGCATTACCTTTCATGTTTAAATTAAATGTTTTTGTTTTTTAATATTATCGCTCATTAAAACGGATTTTTTTTTCTTTTTTCTTCTTTTCGATAAAATTAGTAATATTTTTTTTCTTTTATTTTTTGAGGTGTAATAGCCGTTTCAATTTTATTTTATCAACGATAAATTTCGCCAAAAAATAAAATTGTAACCTTATCGTCCAAAGTAACAGAACTGTCCGTAATAATTCTATAACTAATCTACGTAGAACGATGTGTTATAGCTTAAAACTTTCTCTGAAATGATACTCATCTAACAGTATAAGTTCCATCAAAATCCATGCAGTAGAACGCGAAATATAGGAGTTCGGAACTAAATTTCCGTTTGGATTTTATATATATAAGTAGACTAACTTACAGATTGATAGTCTCAGCAATGTTAATTGATGATACTCTAAAATTTATTAAGAAGAAAAAATAAAAATAAAAGGATTTTATGGGACCTCATAGCTCCACTTTTTCTATTTATGTAGACCTTGATAGATGAAGGTCATCATGGAGTGGTCTGATCTGCCACCGGAGATCGATATATAGGGTTGAATAAATTGCACAGCAGAAATAACTACGCAGTAGTGCACATTGACAGAAAGAGATTTCTTTCTATTTTAGAAAATGTGGTTCGGTGACATAAACAGCTAAATAGAAGCTACAGACACCGATAGATGGCAGCACTGATCAAGACCATTCGGAAAAAAGAAATTTTACCTCTCATGGACAAGTCAGGCGCCATAATATTAGAACATGACTTTCCATCGATCGTTCTTACTATTGTTATTATAATCTGCATGTTTTAATATTTGTATATGTATATAAAATTTATGTTTATTGCATTTAGTATATGCATTTAGTAACAAAGCAGAAATAAAAGGCTTGTTTAAACTTTTTACAGTGTTGTGGATACTTATGTTTCACTCACGAAATTACAAACAACTAGTACTTTTTGGAAAGAACAATTTACATTAAAAAATATAATATATTAGAAAGTCGTTACGCCTGTTTAAACCTATCGTAACGCAACATTTGTGAAACATATTTGAAAAATATTTTGAATTAAAGATTCCGCACTTGGGATACCTAACAAAACTGTTTAATAATTAGAATTGCATATTTCAATCATTTTAATTCTTTCTTAGCCAACTAAACGAAGATTACATTTCTCCTAAAGCATTCACATACATCGGTAGCGTGGCCGAGTGGTCTAAGGCGCTGGTTTTAGGCACCAGTCTCTTCGGAGGCGTGGGTTCGAATCCCACCGCTGCCAAAATGAAAATTTTGGTAATAATATTCTTTTTTCTCGTAAAAACCAATAAATTAAGCATTTTCCATTTAAAGCTTTATTTTCGAGATATCCAAAATATTTTGGCGATAATTAAAATTCATTTCAGAAGAATAATTTTATTCCGCGTTCAAAGTGGCTGAATGAGGAAATTTAATTTTTAAATTATCATTTATTAAAATATTCAGAATCATGGGTTATTTTCAAACCCATGCTACAATAACAGAAGATTCTAATAGACATTTTTTAAGGTAACACAAAATCACGTGTTCTCAAATTGTGCACGCATTAGCATAATCACGGGCTATAGTATGTTATAGTTATAGTATAGATCAAATACGCAAAATGGTTTTGGATCCACATGGATAATTTCGGAAATTATAAAAAGTATAATTTAAGCAATGTAGTTTTCCTCTTTTAAATTTTTTGAAGATTTTATGTTTGAGGTGTTGACTGTGAAAAGCTATTGATTTTCGGATTTTGTTGATTTTAATCAGGAAGTGATTTTCAAAACTTGCCTTATTCAGGAAAGAAAATTTTGGTAGACTAAGTTTTGTGCCAAATTTTCTAGTATATAAAGAGAATTTCCATAAACAAATATTTTACACTTCCAGAAACATACGACAAAACTAGTGTTGTTGCAGATTGTAGTATTTTTCGATACAGGTTTATTAACAGACTAAAGTTATAGAGGAAACACGATTTGTTTTTTTGTTTGTTTTTGTTTTTAAAGCCTGGTTTTGAAATTTAACACCTCATATATAAACAAGATTTTTAACAGAAGAATTAAATTATATACGTAAAAAACTAGCTTTACTGTTTCAGTGCAATTACAAAAAAAATTTGAACATGAAATTAACATATAAAAATTCAAAAATTGAAAATTAATACCAACTAAATGATCTTCTTAAAACACCACCAAAAACTTAATTGCGCTTGGCTTTTCACAAGGTCTTAGTCTTTCTTCGTCAGGCCCAAAGAAGACGTGATTCTACTATGAAAGCAGCAGCAAGACTGAAATGAAAGATAAGGGAAATGAAACAAGCTGAAAATTCATCCAATAGAAAAATAGAAATTAACAGCCAATAGGAAAGTAGAAATCAACAGCCAATAGGAAAGCAGAAGATAACAGCCAGTCACAGAAGAGGATAATCAAAACAAAAGAACACAGAGTAGGAGGCGAATAAGGAAGTAAAAAAAATTAAATTAAAATAAATCGAAAAAAATATAATAAAAGGAAAACACACACATATATTAAAATATGGGAACACATGAAATTTAAAAATAAATAAATAAATAAGATATAAAAAACAGACTAATATTAATTAATACAAAAAATAAATTACATGGTAGTACTGAAAATGTTTTTCCAAGTTGAAGAGAGCATTGTGGAGTGAAATGCTCTCTTCAATCAATGCTCTCTTCAGCTTGGGAAAACCTTTTCAGTACTACCGTATAATTTATTTCTTGCATTAATTAATATTAGTCTGGTTTTTTTTAATATCTTATTTATTTATTTATTTTTAAATTTTATGTGTTCCCATATGTGTGTGTTTTCATTTTATTATAAATTTATTTTCAATTTATTTTTATTTTCAAAATTTTTTTTTTTTTCTTCTTTATTCATTTCCTACTGTGTGTTCTTTGGTTTTTATTATACTCTTCTGTGATTGACTGTTGTCTTCTGCTTTCCTATTGGCTGTTGATTTCTACCTTCCTATTGGCTGTTTCTTCAGCTTGTTTCCATGTCCTTATCTCACATTTCAGTCTTGCTGCTGCTTTCATAGTAGAAGCACATCTTGTTTGCGCCTGACGAAGAAAGACTCAGATCTTTCGAAAGGCTTAGCGCATTTAAGTTTTTGATGGTGTTTTAACACTAGAACGCCCGATGGAGTCGTTTCGACTCCAAATGCCCCTAAAATACCCATATCTCTGAGAAATTTTGATTTTTTTCCACCCGCTTCCTTGACTTTTATTATTTTTATAACCTCTATTTATTTTGAAATTTATAAATTATTTGCACATTTAATAAATTGATAATGAGGCATTACCCCTAGAACGCCCAACGGAGTCGAATCGACTCCAAAGTAAAATTTGTAAAATGCTTTCATTATTTTTGCGTAACATGACCTTGGGATTCATAAGATTTTTATCTGTTATCAGGAAAGTAAATGTTTTTGCTCCTCTTTTCCCTACACCCCTTTTGTTGAAAAAATGGTTAGTTCCATGCACCTGCTGAAATGATTGCGTACTGCTTGCAAAATTCTTTGTATCATTCTAATTGAATTTTGTTTTAATTTTTATCTGTCTTGTGTTTCATCATAGCTAAGCAAATCCCTTCTTCCTTTTTATTAGAAATAAAACATAATGTCACTGAAAAAATTTCTAACACCGGACGAAATAACTGCTCTATTATGTGAGCTTTCAGATAATGAATCTGATGGTGGTGAGTTATCAGAAAATGAAAACGAAATTCAAGAAATTAGTATTGGAAATAATTCTTCATCGGATTCCGATACAAATGAAGATTCGCTAATTATTGCATCTGAAAGAGATGGTATTCATGTCTCTCCATATGGCGCACAATGGAAAATTTGTGCAAATAAGAAAATTTCTGGAAGATATCCGAAGCAAAATATCATGTGTCAATCTACTGGACCAACTATTTATACCAAAAAATTCGTGAAATCTGAAAGCGTTTTGAGTGCATGGCTGTTATTTGTAGATAAAAAAAATACTGGAACAAATACAAAGATGCACAGAAACAGAGGCAAGACGTGTTCTTGAAACCGATAACTGGACAGTTACGTTAGACGAGTTATATGCCTTTATTGGAATTTTGTATGCCCGAGGTGCATGTGGTGAAAATGGAATCGATATTCATTCTTTGTGGTCAAACTCATGGGGTTTGAATTTTTGCAATGAAACTATGGGAAGAAATAGGTTTTGTGAAATTTTACGCTTTTTGAGATTCGATTTGAAATCTACCAGATCTATACGTTTAAAAACAGATAAATTTGGAATGATATCTGATATATGGAATAGATAGTGATATAGCCTGGTGAAAATATAACAATAGATGAACAGTTATTTCCAAGCAAAACGCGTTGTCCTTTCACGCAATTCATACCTTCAAAACTGGATAAATACGGACAAAAGTTTTGGCTTGCAGTAGACCTTCGAACAAAGTACTTACTGAATGCGTTCCCTTATTTAGGCAAATGTGAAGAACGGCTTTCAGATCAAACTTTATCAGAATATGTAGTTATGCGATTGATGCAGCCATTTCTAAACAAAGACCTTAACGTCACGGTTGAAAATTATTTCACGTCACTGCGTTTGGCTGAACAACTGAAAAAGAAAGGTAATAGTTTAGTAGGCACTATGAGAAAAACTAGGAGATAAATTCCAAAATCTTTGAAAGATTCGAAAGATAAATTATACGAAACAAAATTTCTAAAACACGAAGAAACCGGTACTACTCTAACCGTGTATCAAGGAAAGAGAAAGAAAAATGTTATTATTCTTAGCACTCTCCACCCATTCATTGATATTGAAAACAACGAAAAGAAAACACCGGAAACTGTTAGATTTTATAATGAAACTAAGTGTGGTGTTGACGTTACTGATCAAATGGCTAGGACATATTCAGTGAAGGCGCCCTCCAGAAGATGGCCTGTGCATACTTTTTACAATCTCTTAGATTTAGCAGCAATAAATGCCTGGATCATTTATAAAGAAGTTACCGGAGAAACAAAAATAAGCAGGCAAGCATTTATTCAGTTATTAGCAGATGAATTGCGTCAAAATTATACATCTGCTAAAAATAAACCAACAAGAAAAAGACTCCCTGATACATCATCTGAAACAAAATCCCTAAAGAGAATAAAATGCGAAGTAAAACTATATAAAGGCAACATGACTTTCAATGATTGCATAACATGCCAAAAAATGCTTTGTGGAAAATGATTGGCCAAAACTGACTATACCTGCAAAAACTGTATTTCAGATTGAAAATTTGAAACGATTCTGTGAGTATTTTCTTTGAAAATATTTTCCAATTTCCTAAAAATGCGTATATAAATATTGTTCTTTCAATTGTAAAATGTATATATGAATCTTAAATTCAAATATAAATATTATGTTTACTCTCTTCTATTCATTTCTATGCGTTTCGTTTATTTTTTCTCTTTTGAAACAGACAGGAGTCGAAGCGACTCCCGCGGGCGTTCTAGGGGGGAAATGGTAGCGGGCGTTCTAGTGTTAAGAATGTTTTTTAGTTCGTATTAATTCACATCAGTTTCAACTTACTTTCATTGAAAATTAAATCAAAGTTCAAGAAGGAAGCATAACATGGATAAGTTTTTACCACTAACAGCTTACTTATTAAATTAATTTTTTATAACAAAAATTTATGTTATTAATGAATATTGAAATAAATGCTTATTCGTCAGAAATCCGCTGGCTTTATTCCCTGCATTTGAAAACTTTACCAGCTTCAATCATTATTCGATTTACACAAGCATTAAAATTCTGCTCTGCTAATAGTAGCATTATGGCTGTAGACTAATTATGACATTCTACAAATGTAGATATTACATGTTCAAAATAGGCAGTAGGAAAATCACTCGTGTATATCACCAACCAGAATGGTTAAATTGCAGTCGTGCCTACGTGGTCGATGGTAAGGAAAGGATATGATTCCTTAGGTGTTTTTTGTGGTTAATGGAAGAAGCCGTAAGATTAAATCAAAAGATCTATTAGTGACAGGTAGATTATTCCAACTTCACTAGTATTTCAGTTACTCATTTTCGAATATTATCATATTTCAAAATAGCTTTAAGATGTTAAACTGATCAAAAGGGACATCACTAATAACTGACAAAATACTCTCCAAGTGACGCAGTTTTTATAAGAAACACCAAATTGTACAAAATCTACTCTCTTAAATCAATGTAAATACTAGATTAGCGCATACGTCTATATGGCAACGAGCCATACTAGCGAAGAGAGGGCAGAGCGAAACGATAAAACCGCGCACGCGATAGAATTAAAATCCCGGGAGGAGGCTTGGAAGTATGAGGTAGACACCGGATTCTTTACCTAACGGCGGTGCTTTTAAAAAGAAAACAGGTTAGCGCACCAAAGTTCTCGCGAAGACTAATGGGAAATCGAATTAATTAATGAAAAGTAAAATGGTATTTCTAAACCCTAGAAAGAAAAATTAATTTAATGTCTCAAAATATAAAAGAAAAAGTAATTGAGTGAGGTTTTTACAAAGAAGTATAGCTGTTAACACCACTTCATCGGCAGCAGGTACAAGAAAACAGTGCTTTTACCCTATACTTATCTCGGAAGAAACGTTGGAGCGGTTAAGATTTTTAGAGTGAGAAATAAAATAATGCGCTGGATTAATGGCATTGGATTCAAATATAAAGGGTATTTAAGATGTTATTAAAAGACAGGTAAAAAAATAGATGAATAAGTGTTTGGAATAACTTAACTAAGGTAAAAAGGCCAATTTTTTTTTATTACATGTATATAATATTTACATATATATGTATATAAATATGTAAGTATATTGTTTAAGTCCCAATGAAAATTAAAAAAACACGTTTCTACAACAAACTATATTTTCTTTTATTATTTTGAGATCTACTAAAAATACAGTAATCTACTAAACTCTATTAATTTTATAAATAATTACTGTTCTCTTGAATAGAATTTCAATATCAGTAATCTAAGAACTCAGTTAATTCTATAAATAATTATTACAAAGCCAGCTCCCTTGAAGGGAAATTCAATGTCTTAAGAAGCGAATATATTATCAAAAGATTTGTAATTTATTTATTTTTTAAATACTATTTTCTTTATTTTAAACGAAAGCAAATAGAAAAAAATAATACAGAGTTTTACTATGCTAATTAATTTATGTAAATGTGTTTAAAAAAAAAAGAAAAAAATCAACTTTCATTTTATTCATATTTAAAAGAAAGTGAAAATTTATCCGATAAAAGTTCAGTTATTAAGATATTATTTAACAAAGTATATATAAAGTCAAATATTTAGATTTATTTTTTAAATATTAAGATTGAGAAATTATCCAACAGGCCCTTGTGTTTGCTGTTATAGTTTCAGAATAGTGAGCAGGACAAAAATTTATTCGCTTCCTTGAATCATGTTTGTATATGCGTGCAACAAATCTTTTCATCATTAAATGAGTCATATATGCTTTCTCCTGTGTGAAAACAGCTGCTGTTATCTTGGAAATTGGAGCTATCGAAAGCAGAGTAATCGTAAATATGTTGAAAGGTGGATAACAATTGATAATCGAAAATTTTAAACAAAATTATTGCCTTATTGTAGTGATCACCTCTGTCACTGGACCCAAAAAGACAACATATTCATTTCTATACAGAACTGTATAACCCACACACTATAGGATAAATTATTTATCCACCTTCGATGTACATTGTTACTTGGGTCATTAAAAAAAATCGTGATTCGTTGGACAGCATTGCATGTTGCCTGTCATCTACTGTAGATGATTAGTTTTCTTTGGTCAATTATAGATTTGAAACTTTAAGTGTCAACGTGAGCAACGTGATTCTTACGAAATACCCAGCTACATATGGTTAGGTGGGGATGAACTGCCTTCCAATGAATTGCATTAATTAATCTCTGGTTAGTAATAAATTTTAATTGACAACTAGTGGCTCTCCTCCCACGTCATTATAGTCTACGGGTGGGGACTTTTTAGAATATAACGACAGTTATGATGTCATACTTCATGGACAACAGATAACATATAAAACTGCACACCTCTGACTGTTCTCTTCAAGACATGGAGAGATCAATTATCTTCAAATTGAGCACACCAAAATAGGATAGTTCATTTTCGATTATCAATCACATCCTTCTAACTAGTAAATCTGCAGATCAGGAGCCTCAACGTCCTCTTTGCAAGTCATTGTTTTTTAACACTCATTGCATAATATTCAACTTCCTACAAATCGCTTTTTAAAGTTTTCAAATTACATAAATATTTATGAGCATATAAGATACTTCGTAAAGTTTCAGAAATTAAAAGTGTTAAACAAGTGATTGTACATTAATGTTCTGAAATTCTGATGAGCTACTTATTCTGGTAACTTTTTAAATCAAAAATTGCATTTCTTCAGGGGGGCTCTGTCCCCCTGAACCCCCCGTAGTCTATTTAAATTTACATTCGCAATTTTGTATTGATTGTGCGGATGGTTATAGTATATCTTAGCTTTTTTTTACGCTGTGATTTATAACGATAAGCATAAGTTTTTTTAATAAATTAATAAAATTTAAATTTAAAATAAAATATTCATGTTAACCGTACACAGACAATAAATATTGAAGTGACGCCTAAAATCCGCTACATTCGGCACAACACAACAACGTGCTTAAAAAACAAAAACAAACAACAACAAAAAAAAAAAAAAACGGATGAAGTCAAAGAATTTGGTCCCTGTCCCACGTGCTTGTTTTGTTTGGACCGAATGAGAGCATTTAAATCTGAGCGATAACGCACATCGTATTGCAAACTGTTTTTACGACATACTGCATCTCCATCTATCTCTTTCCTCCGTGAATAATAGTTAATTTTATTTTATCCAAGATCTTTTTATTCCAGCATCTTTGTTTTCGATAAATGACGTCTAATTCACCTGCTATGCGTACTTACTCAAAACTTTTCATCTTGTTATATTAAGAAATACTCGAGAGTTTTTTTTTGTTTTTTTTTTTTTTTAGTATGCCGCCATATTAATTTTTCTATTCTTAATTTTATTTTTCATTTTCCTGTTTCACGACAAAACATTTCAATTGAAAATTGTTCAAAAGAAAACATTATTTCGGGTTTTGATTTTCTTGGCAACAATTAAAGAAATATTGGTAAATGTTATGGGAAAATGTTACGTTATTCTCTATGAAAATAATGAACTTTTGTATTTTTAAGCAAAATATTTCAATAAAATAAATAAAATAAATGAAATATTGCCTATTTTTATTTCTGGGCTAAAATCCGTCTATATGCAAAGATACAAATGCATTAATTCATCTGTTTTGACGTTGGCTTTACTCAAGCATTATACACGCAATTATACTAATATTATTTGGACCAAATTCGTTGCTAGGCAACAGAGAAAGAAAAGGAAAAAAATGAAATATGCATTATGTCAATTTGATAAAACAAAATCCTTTATATTATTGGAAAACATGCATAAAATTCCCCCAATATTATACACCTAATTTAAAAAATCTACCAAATATATTGACATAATTTATTGGAATAATTGCCGAAACGTCAGTGAAGGCTTACTGTGGAGACACGAAAAGTTTTGATTTCCGTTTGTCTGTCTGTCTGTCTGTCTGATAACTGCCGCAAAAAGCACCCGATCAGCTTGGAATTAATTGGGCACATTCGTGAGATACCCGGACGTAGCTGTATAGTTTTTGGTTAAATTTGGTTCATTCGTTCGGAAAATATGGAAGATTTTATTTTTCTTTATAATGCTTTTCTACGGCAAGTCAGACGATTTTCAAATTTCCATTTGTTGAAAGAAAATGGCACGTTTGATTAATGGATTTAAATGTCAAATTATGGATACTAAAATTCCAAATAAGGGTTTTAAATTATTCCTATTATATTGAAATTTTATCAATATATCTATCAGATTTTTTTATTTACGTGTATAATGTTTTGAGGACATTTATACATGTATTCCAATAATATAAAGAATTTTTAAATTAATTTTCTTGTTTTACATGATACGTATTTCTTTTTTTTTTCCTTTTCTTCGTTGCCTAGCGACTGTTATTCGTAGCCTATCATTGCGTCAAATATGAATGAAGTTAGTAAATTACGTTAATTTTGTTGCAGGTACTATTAAAAGGCTATCACAAAAAATATTTTATCGCGCCAAATCGATGCAATTTATGCAATTAACAGTGGCCACGATAATGAATTATTTTTCAGTAGATTTATAGATCTCCAGATATGCATATTTTGGGGGGCTTTTAATATGTTATTGCTATCGCATGGATTAGGATGTTTAAACTAATGTTTAACCATGCTATAAGTGAAAAAAAAGTACAGTTAAAGGCATGTAAATCCTTTTTAACACTTTCCAACATGGATGAAAAGTATTTATGACTTCAGTTTTTGTATCTGTCGCCTGCCGTGTTTCTCTACGTGCTCTAACTCGTGTAAATATAGTCGGGATTACATGTAATTGATATGCGTTATTGAGGTTTGCCAAAGTATGTTTGATATTAAAAATGAAGAGTGTAGCATTCATAGCTTAATTACAGGGGCACTCAAAACTATTCCGTTACATTATAGTCTTTGGGAAAAATCGTCTGCGGTGTATTTTAATAATGTTACACAATTTTAAACGTAATGAAATTTATATACTTTATTAAGGTGCACTAGAACCTGGTTACTATAAAATATGTTATGTGTAGCACTTACAGTATGCGTACAGGGAACTCAAAAGTATTCATAATATTACAATATTTGAAGAAAATCCTTTTGTGGCGTTTTTTAATGATGTTACTCTGTTACAAAATAATAAAATTGATATGTATTTTTGAAACATTTTTGTAGTATGTGGGGTGCAAAGCATATGTTTTTTTCAGGGTCACACAAAAGTGGTCGATTAAAATGTGGTCTACGGGGGGAAAAAACTCTTCACAGCTTATTTTAACACATTAGCGACGGGAAACGAGAATTCTCGTTTTTATTCAGAATACATCATTGGCTAAGGGAGTGACTTCTACCTTACAGAAAAGACATTTATATTGTGTTGTCCATATTTTTTATAGATTGTAAGACATTATATATTACATCCGTACATTGAAAGATATTTACTGCTGCATAAACATGAAAAACATATCCCAGAAACCAATTTCCGAGACACTTTCAGAAGAGGGAGGAGCTTCTACTGTTTTTAAACCCAGATTTAATTAAATTGCCTGTCGTCAGTGTCAGTGTGTTAATTGTGTTGCACTAATTCAAACATTATGAAATTAAATTACATTACTGTGGTTGACTACAAGAAGCTTGAATATGATTTGTATCGTATTTATCGTTCATTTATAGGGTCACATAAAAAATTTCGGGTACAGTTCTGGTCTATTAGGGATGATTGCTGAAGAGCATTTTCGATTATGGTGTGCGTTTTAACGTTAAGTAAATTTGTGCTTAATAAGTAGTGCATAAATATTGTATAGACCATGTACAGAGATACACAAATGAATTCGTAAGTATAAATGAAAATGAGCGCGAATTGCTTCAGTGTTTTTTTTTTTTTTTTTTTTTTTTTTTTTTTTTGAGTTATGTATTTCCCAGCCCAATTACATTTAGTATACTAACAAATGTTTGCAGAATTTAAATAGAACCATATACAGGACTCCGCAGAAACTGGATATATGGTGCACACTATGCATACTAATCCCCGGAAATGTGATATGAGCAGTTTTAAGAGGGTTTTTTATCTGCATTAAATTTAAATGTTATAGACGACGCGTAAAAATCTTCACGTAATATACAGGGCTGTAGAAAAGAATTCATGTACGTTTCCGTCTATTGGTAGAATTTACTAAAGGACATTAACACAATTAATTGATAACTACAAATGTAAATTAAATTACACTACTAAGGGGTTCAGGGGGGCTCTGTCCTTCGAAGAAATCTACTCTATTATCTAAAAATTACCAGAATAAGTAGCTCATGAGATTTTCAGAATACCTTTACATAACAAGGGGTTTAATTTAACGCTTCTAATGTCAGAAACCTTCGAAATATTTTTTCGTTTTATAAATGTTTATGTAATTTCAAAACTTTAAATTTCGTTTTTTGTAGAAAGATTAATATTACTCAAAAAATGCTAAACACAATGAATTGTAGAGCTGACGTTGAGGCTCCTGATCTGCAGATTTACTAGTTTAATAATGTTATTTAAAAATTTCAGCATCAAAAATTTACCATTTAAATCCATTTTTCATATCAGCCATTTCTTTCAACAAATGAAAATCTGAAAATCGTCTGACTTGCCATTGAAAAGCATTATAGAGCAAAATAAAATGTTCCATATTTCCCGAACGAATGAACCAAATTTAACCAAAAACTATACAGCTAAGTCCGGGTACCTCATCAACATGCCCAGTGAATTTCAAGCCGATCGGATGCTTTTTGCGGCAGTTATCGCGGAACAGACAGACAGACTAACAGAAACCAAAACTTTTCGTGTCTCCACAGTAAGCCTTCACTGACGTTTCGGCAATTAACTCATAACCACGCACCATGCCCCACTTCACTACACTTTACTCACACGACACGTTACTTCATAATAACAGAGCAGCATTTAAGTTTCAGTTCACCGAGTGCTTCCCCTGGAACGCTATTTGTATCAATATAACGAAATGTGACTTTAACTTAAAGGTGATTTTTTTTTTTTTTTTTTTTTTTTTGACTTGGTAAGACAAGTAGCACGTAATAGTAAAATAAATAACCTTATATGACAGCTACATTTTTCCTTGTTATATTTATCACAAAAATAATTTTGGCTCTTCTTTAAAAATCCTTTTTTGCTTAAAAATCTTGTGTGATATTATGATATAAAATGAAGTAACCTGGGCAAAACAATGATTTATCCACTACTAAAACTCCAGCAAATGTTAAGGTAAAACTAATACTAATTAATTGTTAATAACGCCTCGTAAATATTATTTTAGGTAAATTTGTTAGGGGTTTATGCTATACTTAAATTTGTTTCTGTCACCCAGATTTCCAGCGTTATAGAAGGTATAAGTGAAACATAAATGAAAATCTATTTAATTTTTGTTTTTATTTTCTCTTATTTAATTTTTTAAAAATCAGTTTGATTTTTTTACATTTAATATATGTATTTATACTGTAGACGAACAAAGCAAAAATGCAGATTTTTTTCCCGAAAATAATAGTATATATATATATATATATATATATATAAGCTTATATATATATTGTTTGTTTTACACCTTTTAAAAACATTATATATATATATATATATATAAAGTTTTGAAGTTTATGAAAAAGCGATATTTCCGTATAAGTCACATGCCAGTATCTAATAGCCGATGAAATCTCAAAAGAATCCGCTACTTACCGTTTTCATTATGATTTTGATCATATCAGCAGTTTAACACGAGGAAGATGGTGATTTTACAGAAGTTTTATAAAAAATATTTTACATCAGAATTTTTATTTAAAACTGTTTAAATTATTTATTTAACTTTTTTTCTTTGTATCTTTGTAAGATATTTTATAAATAAATACTTCATTAGAACAGAAATACATTAATTTGGAACCTGTCAAAATGACTGCTCGACGTCCTTGTAGTGTTAAGCACAAATTCAATTACATTTCTGATAAATAATGTGTTTCATTAATATTATTTTATTTAGGTATTGAATTTGTTTTTATTACTTTATGGAAGACTAGCCTGAAAATAATTCGTAACTATTTATATTGTTTTATGTGGAAATGTTTCGTAATAGAGTTGCATGCTACAAAGAAATATAAAAGAAAATTTCATCAAAAATGTTTGCAAAAACACCAAAAATGATTAATCTACTATACCATTTTCAAACAAATTGCATTAGAAAAAGAAATCAACCCTATTCAAAGGTGCAGTTATTTAAATTGTACGATGATTAGAAGTTTAAAAAAAATGTAATAAAAAGAAATATTTTCGTCAGTGTGTGTTGCCAAGATCATAATGGCGTCAACGTTATTCCCCTACATGTTTATGTTTTATAATAAATATATAGAAAAGAAAAACTCAAGAGGTTAATAAAGGCTTTGTTTTTATAAATATCTAAAATACTAAGTGTATGTATAACAGTTACACTGAAAGAAAAATCCGTTGATTTCCAGTACAATTTCTGTATTTTTACGAAATTTTTCTCAGAAAACATGATTTCGTGAATATTCGAAAAACTGTGGATCATATATTGAAAAAATATCCTAGGAATATTTTGGTGCTAAAAGTATAAGTAATTTGTAATTTTTGCTACTGTTCTTTAATATTTTATTATTTTTAAACTGTGAGAAGAATTTTCTTATTTTGGAAGTACTTTTTCCAGATTTTTATGGATTTTTCTTTTCTTTTGCAGTGCATTAATAAAAATAAATTCCACAGTGCCGGGAAAATAAAGTTTAACATTATCGGTTAAGCTATCTCAAATGCATACAACTTTTAAAAATTTGACGAAATAATATTCAACATTTTTTTTTTTTTTTTTTCAGTATAGATTTTTAAAAAGGTTAACGTTACACGGAGATTTATGCATGATTATGTTTCAGAAAAATTGATATTATTATCCATTTTTTTATAATTAAATAGACAAATGGAACATAAAATGCATATTTCCAAAAAGAAAATGAAAAAACGATCTCATTTAGCAAATCTGATAGTAGGCTGGTTTTTCTTTAAATTATAAGTTATTCAAAAAGCAATTCGTTTTTTTTTAATTTAACCTTATGTAAACTTCGTGTATAGCATCATGGTGGGATTCCGTTTTGTAGGAAATCCGAGTACTTTTGCGATTAAGTCATTAATCTCTATTATTCCTAAACCACGTCGGAGATACTCTTAGTTTTTTTTTAGCATTTTGTAGGAAATTATCTTGAAGATAAAATACACTTACTATGCAAAACCCCATTACAAGCAATTACATAAAAGCAAAGGGCTGCCATTTTAAAAACAAGTTTAAAAAATGTTTTTTTTTTTTTTTTTTTTTTTTTTAAAGTAATAAAGATATATCTATGGCATAAGATCTTGCACTTCATTTTTATTTTCTTATGTATAAGACATTGAACTGTAATCCTTCTATATATAAAAAAAAAGTTTTGATTTGGAAATGGACCAATGAAAATGTGCGTAGAAATTCCGGGTAGATCGGCATCCAATTTGAATGCTTAAGCATGACCTTTCATCGTTAATATTAAAAAAAAAAAAAAAAAAACTGTTGCATACAAAAATATGAAAATCAGTGGTATTATAGAGAAATATTTGATAAACACGCTGTTGCAGACAGTTTTCAAATCGAAGAATTATTTTAAGAGATATTTAATGCTAAAGTTGGACAAAATCGTTCCATTAAAAAAGTTTTATTGGAGCAAAAACTATACATGAGAATTTAATCATTTTTCGATCATTTTAAACGTTATAAGTTCCCGGTGTCCAGATTGCCTTTATTTTTCTTATTTGACTGATTTTTTGAGGTTTTATTTCTATTTCAAATTCAAATTTTCATCATTTCGAGAGATATTTTTTACAAATTTTAGAAAATGGTACTAATTTAAACTGTTGTCAATTGTATAAACAACGAAAACAATAATGTTTACCTCAAATTTTTCTTTAAAAAAAAATATTTACACGTGACTATTACAAACAGAAAAAAAAAAAAAAAAAAACTTTAAAATTAGAATGAAATGATTACATGTTAGAAGCAGGAAAATTACGTCATAAGAACCATAGTTACACTTAAATTTTAAAAGAGAAACAAATTCTTAAAATAAAAAAAAATCATTATTATGCGTTAAAGCTTGTAAATGGAGGAAATTACATCATATTTAAAATGGCCAAAAAATATGGCAAAACAATTTAAATTGAAAATATATTTGCGCGAGATATTTTGAGATAAACTTTTCAACTATTATCGTGAATTCGAAGACAGCGCAAATAATATTTACTTCTAACAAAAAAAGTATTTTCACGTTAATATTAATAAGAGAAATAAAACTTTGGTTTAAATTACGTCAGATTTGAAACGATACATTTAAAATGAATTATTTAAAAGAACTATCTTATAGCGCTGTTAAAAAATACCGGGAGACAATGACACCAGGGCCGAAACTAGCCTTTTTTGCACACGGTGCAAGCATGGATTTTGCCCCCCCCCCCTCCTCTTGAGCGAAGTATATTTTCAAAGAGAATTTTACTAATTTTCTAATAGCCGACTTATTTTAAAATTTAAAATATGTAATACTGAACTACACAATCTACAATGGCGGATCCAAGGGGGAGGTCACGGGGGTTATGACTCCCCTCTGAACACCAGCAAAAATATTCTAAAGATCATTTTTAAAATGAAATATACAGTAGAGTCCCGATTATCCGAGTCCTGCTTAACCGAGTTTCCGCTTTCACCGAGTGATTTTCTTCTGATGGACTGACGTCTTCTATTATTATGAAACAGCCATTATAAATGAAGTGTTAGGTGATTCGAGCAGTCGTAAAAAGTCAGACTGGTCAGAATGGGAAGAAAAAAAATGGCCATAATTTTTTTTACCAGAAAATCAGAGTTCTAACTTTTTACGACTGCTCTTTCATTTTCACCTAACACTTCATTTATAATGGCTGTTTCATAATAATAGAAGACATCAGTCCATCGGAAGAAAATGATCCATTCCAAAGTTATAATCCTTCATTTGGCGCTACTTCGGTCTGGCGCCCGGGGCTCATGCCCTCTCTGCCCCCTCCCCCTTAGTTTCGGTCCTGAATGACACTGTTTACTTAATTCATTTTACATTAGCTTATTTTCAAATGTTTAAATAATTTTTTTTAATTAAATGCGAAAACAGGCATTGTATCTCTTAACAGCAGCAAAAATTTGGTCTTAAAAATCCCCAATCCAAGGAAAAAGAATGGAAACCCGTTTAGAGAGATATCGCTATTTTTTTTTTTTTTAAATTTTAATTCAATATTTTTAAAGCCGATCAAATTAGCGTGCTTTTTGGATTTTGGTATGCCTGAACGGGGGTTGGCGAACGTAGCTCGTAGGGGGCAGAGCTCCCTAGTATAAAGAAAAGAAAAAAAAAACATGAGTTATTTATTAAAATGAATATTATGTTAATAAAAATATACGCATCCTACCTTTTTCTGCGGAAAGATAGTTTTCATTCTGAATGATCTTTCTTAAATTTTTGTCTTCAAAATGTTTTCTCTTATTTCAAAAGTGAAAATCGATTCATTTAAGAGTATATTGTACGAATCTGGTAATGCTAGTGGATGTTTTTGGAGGAACACATACTTTAATATATATATATATATATATAGTAAAGCGAGGAGAGTTTTCGCGGTAGGAGAGATTGCGCACAAACAGATTTGACGGGAAGGAATAGAGTGCGCGCGCAGCGACTCCAGGTAGTTGTACAGCAGCATTAGCGCAGTGTCTACATGAATGTTCATATTGATTGTTCCAAGCGTCTTGGATAAAGCAGTGCTGTTTTGTTTTGTTTTTCCAAAGTAAGTGCTTGAATTTTCAAAACTGTTCATCAGAATTTTTATAGAATGTCAGTAATACAAAATATTTTGAACTTAAACGATTTCTTATAAACTAAAAACCTGGACTAAGTATGCGAACACCAGCAATTCATTTTAGAAGTGGCCATATTTAAATAAAAGACCGCGCAATCTCTCCTACCAAAATAGGAGAGTTTGCGCATCTGCTACTTAGGAGAGATGGCGCATTTCCAAATAAGTTTAAGCGCTAAGAGAAATTACGCAGCTTATTGATAAATTTGTATGAATTTCAAATTACGTGTAAAACATATGAATGAATTTTGAAATAATTTCGAAAAAAAAAACACATAATTATCAAAACTAAATCTGGCAACAAATTAATTTGAAAAAAAGATACTTTTTCACATAAAAATGTTATTAATAAATGAATAATACAGTTGTTATTAAATTAATTTTATGCAATTATTTTTGTTAATAAATTAATAATATATTTGTTAATAATTTAATTAAATATTTATATATATATATTATTTTAATTTGTGAACAATTAATTTGCTAATAAATTAATTTTGTTAACTTAAATAAGTTTTCTAATACAGTGTTTTGGAAAAGCTTTCGCCCATTCCAAGTAGTGTAATGCCATCGAAATCAAAAGGAAACAGAGAAAACTAATGTTACTGATCCACAAAATATACATGAAAAAACATTGGAAAGATGCCGCTACAAAAAAAAAAAAAAAAAAAAAAAAAAAAAAAAAAAAACAGCTTGTTGCAGGTGATTGCACGAAAGATGCACGATTTACAACAATAAGTACATCGATTGTGGACGAAGACAACTTCGGTTAGCAAACAAAATACAATGAAACTGTGGAAATGGAAATGAGGTAATTTTCAAGTTAAACATGTTATCAACTGGATCAATGTTATTTTGTAACCTTAGTAGGGCTTGCTTTTTCTGATATTTTAATCTATTTAAATTAAAAAATTTAACTGTTGTTAAAATTCTTTCTTTTATTTATTATAAAAACATGTATAAAAATCACTTATAAACAGATTAAGTAAAATAATGCTATAAAAAGTTATGAAATAGCTTTGGCCAGATTAAGCAGTGAAGAACCGTTACAGATCGATTTTAAAAATAGCAAGTTAATTTATACATCAAAATTTTATTTACCATCCTTAATCCGAGAATAAATAGAGATATTTTTACGCAACAAGAATATTGGCAATGATTCAGTGTCCCTTGATTTACCTAAAATTTGGAAAGAGATGCTATGTAATCTTAATAACACCAGTAAAAATTAATCCACACTCGTAAATAGACAAGATAATTTTATTTTTATTTTTAGTTTATGTTTTGCAATGTTTTTCATTATGCATGTTGTTTTGTGACATTGTTTACCATGTTATTGTTTTGTTAAATTATATGAAAATTAATCCACGCTCACAAATAGCTAATTTAATTTTAATTCAATTTTATTATTTGCAATGTTTTTCATTATGCATCATGTCTCGTGACATTGTTTACTATGTTTATTGTTTTTAAATTATGTGAAAATATTTTCTATTATAAATGATTTTGAAAATTCGCATTTGGTGCGACGAAACGATCGTCAATCTTAATAAAGATATTTTATCAATTTTTATAGCATTATTTTAATTAATTTATTTATTATTTAAACATTTGGTTTAAATATTCACTCCTAATACCATAATATTTACGCACAAAAACCTTTCAACAATGTCGATTAAGTGTAATTATTATTATTAACAATTTAATTGTAGTTATTATTAATAACAATCTCTTCTACTTATGTGCGCAATCTCTCCTACCCATGTGCGCATTCTTTCCTACCCTGTAAGGAGAGATTGCGCAAAATAAATTTATTGGATCTTTTACTGCTGTTCTATTAAATTACAGTATTGCAACAAAATAACAATGGAAATGCTTAAAAAGCAAATGAAGTCAAAATTATTGATGCATAGTTTAGCAAAATATTAATGTTTAGATTTTTTTATTATTTTTCTTTTGAAATATGCGCAGACTCTCCTCGCTTTGCGTTATAAATATAGCCCTTTATTCTTCTACTCCAGTCCGACTATTTTGCGGAAGCAAGCTTCGTAGGTCCCCAGCCACGTCCCGAGTCAAAAACACTCTAGCGAAAGCAACGTTGAAAAAAAAATCAAAAATTGAATCCTGACAAATCTAAAAGGGAAATTACACAAATTAAAGACACCGAAAAGCGGGAAGGGGAGCCTACCGAGCGACCCCGAGCTACTTCGAGCTCATTATTACTCTCGGTGTGCTGGTGGGTCAACAGTCGCGACGAGCGGCCCATCTTCGTCCGCAGCCCTTTATTCTTCTACTCTAGTCCGACTCTTTTGCGGAAGCAAGCTTCGTAGGTCCCCAGCCAAGTCCCGAGTCAAAAACACTCTAGCGAAAGCAACGTTGAAAAAAAAAATCAAAGATTGAAACCGGACAGATCTAAAAGGGAAATTACTCAAATTATAGACACCGAAAAGCGGGAAGGGTGGGCTCGAGGCCCTGAGCTTATCGAACGACCCCGAGCTACTTCGGGTTCATTATTACTCTCGGGGTCGGCGGGTGGGTCAAAAGCCGCGGCGAGCGGCCCCTCTTCGTCCGCAGCATATATATATATATATATATATATATATATATATATATGTATGTATACAAAAATATGCGGTAGCAATCTCCAAATAACTAGTTAATATACGGATCAGTAAGATCAACCTTAGCTAAACTTAAATTTGTTTTTTTTATTTTTATATCACTTTATAAAATATAAAATCTCGTACAATCTTTTTTTTTACCGTTCATTTTACATACATTTATAAGCACACAATAAATTCAAATATTTGTTTAAAACTCAATGGTTTTGCCGTTACCTTAAATACAATTTTGCACAAAGAAGTTTTTTTACAGTAATAATGACATTTTTATAAACAGTTTAAGATAAAATACTTTCTTTCAGACAGACGGTGACCTATGAACACCGTTTGTCTATTCAATTATAATTTCAAATTTAGGATATTTCAGCTATTTCTGGATACTTCTATATCAATGAGTACGTTTTTCATGGTGATTTTATTAGTATAAGCATCCCCTTTTGCAGGAAACCTCATAATATTTTAATAAAAATAATTTGTTTTCCTGGAAACCTAAAATAAAGTTTTTACAAGACGAATAAAATCCTGGGAAAGGAAAAAGTCTAAAACTGGTGTTATATGAAATTGACTAAAGCTGCCCTGCTCATTGGCCTGCTGCCCTGACATGATCATTAAATATCCATATGCATTAAAAACTATGTTAAAACTTAATTTACCTTGAAAAAGTATAACACAACTGGAAATGCTTTTCCGAATTTTTCTAACCATAGAGGGCAATCTATTCATATCATTTTATGTAGCTTGGTTTATAAATGGATTCATATTCTGCACATACGACTTAAAAAAGGTGATCAACCGGGGAAAAAAAGTTCAAACAATTTAGTCACAATCCTTACGTATATACGATCCACATATTATTGAGGCCATGTATATTATTTTGGACATTTTAACATATCACATAGTATAATAAATTTTATTTTAGTAGGAAATATACCACACATATATAGAATTGGACTTATATCATTTTTAAGTGACCTATATATGAATTGTCTTAAATTATACCACCAGCATTTAGTACAATATAATTTATACCAAATTAAAAAAAATAAATTAAAATAAAATCTATATATATATTACGCTAACGTACGTGGCACAGAAATCGCGATTATTTGTTATTGTCTAATGGCAACGCCCGAGAAACGCATCTCATTGGTTATTGTGAAAAGTCCTTTGGCAGGATTTAGGGCGATCGGGTTTATTTACATTTCGCCGTAGAGGAAAGAGCTCCATGATGTTTCCCTCTTTCGCTGCAATTATAGAACTTCAAAATAACATTTGAAATGCCCGTAAAAGATCTCGGTGAATATTTGAAAGTGAAGAAGAAGCCGAATTAAGAACAGAAAATTGAAATAGATTGAATCGGGAATAAAGTTAAACACAGAGCATAAGCGATCGCTAAAATAGGCTTAATAACCGCAGAGTGCACGCGTTGCTTCTGAAATCCAAATTATTGATTTAAACGTTCCGGGGGGCACAACTGTGGAACTTTGAGTAAAACGTGCAATTTCTGCAAAGCACTATATTGGAAATGCGAATAGCAGCAAGAAATTTAAAAATGTTGTCATGACGTCAAGTAATTTTGTTTACTTCCCTCTGCACGGATCTGCGATTCGAATTTCAGGTTCATTTAAGAATATTATTATGGGCCCACCAGAAGTAAGATACAATAAAACCTGCTTAGACGGAAACGACCAGTGATAAATTCCGTTTTATGCAGGTTATTTAAATTGAACAAAGCATAATAACATTATTGGGGAGAGAGGGAAGCTGTAACCTTTTTTTTGTTGTTGTTGTTTATTGCAGGATTCCATTAGAAACAGGCTTTACTCTATTAGAAAATAAATTTGCTGGATGGTACTTTTTAAAACATTCTATATAGTAATATTTGCTTACAATTTTGGGGAGAGAGAGAAGCTGTAACTTTTTTTTTGTTTTTGTTTTTGTTTATTGCAGGATTCCATTAGAAACAGGCTTTATCTATTAGAAAATAAATTTGCTGAATGGTACTTTTTAAAACATTCTAATTATAATATTTGCTTACAATTTTATTATTTCTTTTTCAATTATTACAGTTTATGTTGTATTTGTAATTGCTTTTTCATCTAAAGATTTTAAATAGAAAATTAAATTATTGAAAATATATTTAAATTTTAATTGAATTCATCAATTAATTTGGAATAAAAAGAGCATGAGACATATAAAAATGAAAAAACTCAACCTGTGAATTTACTCAACTTTGGAACTGAACAAGAGTCAGGCCCTGGTAATTTGCAGTCTTCACTCCCACTCCCCTCTGTATGCACCTGCGATAAAATTGTCAGATTCATTTACGAATAATATTAAGGCCCGGGCAACGCCGGGCGTGTCAGCTAGTAAAAAAAATTTCAATATTTCTCACACGGATTGTAATGCATTATATATTTTAGGAGCAAAAACTGCATACGACAGATAGAAATTATACCATGATCTATAAAATACACATCACATCAGCAAACAATCTAAGAACTAATTTTTTGAGAGGGATAAGAATCTTTACTAGTGATTTGGAACCTACTCAATGCATGACAAACGTTATAATCCTGTTGGGAACCAATGGCAACATGTGATAACCCTGTTGGCATCCAATGGTAACCCATGGTAACCCGTTATTTAGTAAGTTGGTAATCCCCATTACATTGCAAAAATGTTTAAGCTCGTTCATTTGCTTTGTTTTTCTTTGTGTAAGAAATAATATTCGAGCAACAAATTATTTTTATGAGCTTAGATCCATGTTGCAGACCTCTAATACCATCTGTTCCTTTATGTAATTTAGAAAAGAGGCGAATGATTCTTAATGTACAAAAAGATATTAAAATCATAAACGAAAATATGCAATACCGGCCTCCGAGATAACCACGGTTCCGAAAAACTTTCTTTAACTTTAGAATTCCCAGAAATCAATATATTTTAAAGATTTATCTAGATATTTATAAAAGCGAAGTTTTCACTGCAGGTACAGATTTTCGGAAGCATAAACGAATAGTTTTTATGGTGCATTATCAGTTTTAAAAAACAGAGATATTCGTTTTTTAGATGCGTTCCTATATAAATTAAACAATATCAGTTGCTTTGTTGAATTTTTACATGCAAGAGTAACACAATATTGTTAGTTTTAATGTAAATGCTAATGGTGCTAATTTACACTGGTGAAAACAATTAAAGGGACAAATGGATTTTTGCAATTAAAAAAAAAAAAAAACTAACAAAACAAATGAAACCAAACTTGGCCAAAATATCATCGATATAAGACCAATATATGGGAAAACAAAAATGGGCACGACCTGCATCCTAAATAAGGAAACTGGTCACGCGTCCAGCACAGCAGCTGACCGACACCCTGTCAGTCAGAGGAAAACATGTATAATAGGGTGTATGATCACCTGTAACAGCTACACAACTCTCGCATCGGCGTTTCATACTGTTTACCAGGGTCCTTACCAATCCCTGTGGCAACTGCACTCACTTATGCAAGTGTGGCACTGTGGCAATTGCACCAAGGCATCCTTGAGCCCATCAATGGTCGTTGCAGCTGGTCTTCGAGCTGCAATTGATCGTTCAAGGGTGTCTCACACGTGTTCGATGGGATTAAAGTCAGGGGACATCGTATGCCACTCCATTCGTTGAACATCTTCCGATTTAAGGCATTCGTCCACCAACTGAGCCCTATGCGGTCGGGCGTTATTGTCCATAAAGACGAAATATGGTCCATATGCTCCGCCGAAAAGCCTCACATAGGGTGTAAGGATCTCGTCCCTGTACCGCTGATTTGTCACAGTACATCTATCAAACACATGAAGGTCGGTACGCCCGTCTGCCCTGATGCCTGCCCAGACCATCAGACCACCTCTACCATAGTGATCCTTTTCGACAATGTTACAGGCCCGATATCGACTCCAGGATACTCTCCAGATGAGAACACGTTTCGAGTCGCTGTCCAGGCTGAATCGCGACTCATCACTGAAGAGAACCCGCCCCCAACTATCCACTGTCTAAGACAGGTGTTCACGGCACCATGCTAGAAGGGACTTTTTGTGGTTCACAGTCAAAGGGATGCAGGCTACAGAGCGCCTGGTATACAGGTTGCCTGCATTAAGTCTCTGGGTGACTGTTATCTCTGAAATGGAAGTTCCTGTTGCATTATACAGGTGACGAGACAGTTGTGTTGCTGTCGCGGACCTATCCCTTTTGGCTAGAAGTCTCAAATAACGGTCTTCAGCCGGCACTGTTGCCCTTTTGCGGCCTTGACCAGGTCAGCGGACCACTATTCCTGTCTTTATGAACAGTTTCCACAGAGTGGACATAAGATTTCTCGGAAACCCGAGGTCCAAACAAAAGGTTGCCTGTGATTTGCCGGCCTCGAGTCTTCCAACAATCCGCCATCTTCTGGAATCATCTAAACGATGACGACTAGTCATACTAACGATGGATAAACAAAGAAATTAAAAAAAAAAAAAACACAATGGATTGGGTTATGCTACGATATTTCTAAACGTCCTTATGTTACAAGCTTCGGCGGTCAAATGAGACACCCCTGCACAAACGAGATCGCAGCGCCACTGCCTTATGAAGACACAGACCACTGCATGGCAGATGTGTCCGCGTGGAGCTTAGCTATCACCTGATACCTTATTTGCGTATAGGGATAACTTATTTTGTTTTGTTTTTTCAAAAAAACATTTGTCCCTTTAATTGTTTTTACTAGTGTAGTATGTTTGACTCTAAAATATGTTTGTTGAACAGGGAAATATTTACATTAGAATAGATATTATCTTTATAACACCTATATTGTTATTTAATAAAACTGATTTATACAGAATAAAAACTGTTCGGAAACGTTAACTAAAACCATTGGCATCAAAAGAAACATGTTTTTTTTAGAAATGCTTATTTAAATCTCAAAAATATATTGGTTTCCTATGTTTGTAAAGATTAAGAATGCCTTTCAAAATCGTCTGTCAGACGTAGGACTTTACAGTATTGTTTCGTTTGTTGTTTTATTATATTTTACTAGATTAAAATACATTTTTTAATTTTCCAGGATTCAGGTACACACATTTATGAGATATTACTTATTAAAGTTGAAAAAGTGTTTACTTATTTAGTTTAACATGAAAAAGCTTAACACATATGAATTTATATGTTTTGTGTTTACAATATTATAGACGAAAATATGTCTTTTTTTTAACACTTTCCAACAAAGTTGAAAAGTGTTTATGACTTCGGTGTGTCTGTCCGTCTGTCCGTCTGTCCGCGCTCTAACTATCGTAAATATACTCAGGTCGTTCTGAAATTTTTAGATGTTAGTGACCTCTACCATAGCACGATCCCTATTTCAAATAAAGTTTTTTAGCATGTTTAGTTCATTTACAGGGACAGTCAAAAGTTTTCCGTTACATTACGGCCAATGGGAAACATCGTTTCAAATGATTTTTGATTGTGTTACACTCTTTGAAACATTGTAAAATTGATATTCATTTATGAAGCCCACTAAAATATGCAATCTGTTGAATATGCGGTGCAAATAATAGTTATTGTTCATTTTCAGGGCCACACAAAAGAATTCCGTTCATAATGGTACAGGGGAAATTGTTTGCGGTGTATTTGAAAAGATTTCTGATACTATATCGTATCCGAATTACTGTATATTAGTAAAGATTGCTCGAAATGCATTTTTAATTATGATATGCGCTATTTAGGGTTTCGTTCATCTGACGAAACCCTATTCGTCTCGCTCCTCTGTCTGTCTGTCTGTCCGTTTGTCACAGAAACTGTTCTCAGAAACTATACATGTTGGAGACCTGAAATTTTGCATACTTATAGCTGAACACCTCACATCAAACGGCAAATCATAAAATTTTAAATAAGTAGTACATTTAACCCTTTGGGCTCCCACATATGTATTTTAAAAAATTCTTTCTAAGTGAGCCCTAATTAGGTGGGAGGAGTGAAATTTCGCATACTTATAGCTGAACACTTCACATCAAATGACAAACCATAAACGTTTGAAAAAGTCGTACATTTAACCCTCTGGGCTCCCACATGTGTATTTTAAACTATTCTTTTTAAGTGAATCCCTAATTAGGTTGGAGGCTTTAAATTTGGCATACTTATAACTGAAAACCTCACATCAAACGAAAAAGTATAAAATTGAGAAAAAATCGTACATTTAACCCTTTGCTCTCCCACAAGTGTATTTTAAACAATTCTTTCTAAGTGAGCCTCTATTTAGGTTGGAAACGTGACATTTTGCATACCTATAGCTGAACACAACACATGAAACGACAAATCATAAAATTTTGAAAAAGCCATACATTTAACCCTTTGAGCTCCGACATTTATATTTGAAACAATTCTTTCTAAGTGGTTCCCCTATTTAGGTTGTAGGCGTGAAATTTTGCATACTTATAGCTGAACACCACATGTCATACGACAAATCATAAAATTTTGAAAAAGCCGTGCATTTAACCCTTTGCGCGTATTTTAAGCAGTTCTTTCTAATTGAGCCCCTTATTAAATTGGAGATTTGAAATTTTTCATCCTTATAGCAGAACACCTGAGGCCAGGTGACAAATCATAAAATCTTGAAAAAGAGTTACGTTTAACCCTTTAAGCTACCACATATGTATTTTAAGCAATTATTTCTAAGAGAGCCGTTAATTAAGTTGGAGACATGAATTTTTGCATACGTATAGCTGAATACATCAGACCAAACGGCAAATCACGAAATTTTCAAAAAGTCTTATATTATTTACCCCTCAGGTCTCTAACTTGTGTATTTTAAGCAATTTTTCTAACCTCCTTCCTTTCACACGGGGAGCATGTTTCCGACTTTTGCCGACACCACTTTGACCATTCTTTCATATTATGCACCATAGACTTACATATTTTAGTTCAACTCTTTACCGCCAGGGGCACCTATATATCTCGGTTGCTATCGGCTCAATCGCCTCGACTAATATATCTACGGATAGTATATAAAACGGAGTTTCGTTCGGACACAAGTTTGTTTAGAATAGAGTGCGCCCCTGGTTGCGAAATGTGGAACTAACAGATTTTTCAAAAGGATAAATAGTTTTGAAAGGAATATAAAACGAAACCCTCTGTGCAATCTGTGATCGCATTTTCCTACTTGTTCGCTATATTTATACATACTATAAAGTGCGTATGAATGCTATAGTTCATATACAGAGCTACAGAAATTAATTCGTATAGTTTACTGAGTATGAACATAAATTGCTTAAAGGTGGGATTTAAAGGAGTTACGCATTTTTACGCTGAACTGAATTTAGTGTACTAGGAAATATTTGTAGAATATAGATAAAATTATATACAGGGCCACGCAAAGAGTTGGACACATGGCCGTCTATTGGTGATAATTTCTGGAAATGTAATTTTAGTAGTTTTAAGCGTGTTTTAGTTTGAATTAAATTTTAGCTAAATGGTGGCATGTAATAAAGGTACTAGGTAAACTACAGGGCTATACAAAAGTATTCAAGTATGTTTCCATCTGTTAGTATAAATTGCTGAACGATGAAATTCAGCCTGTTATGCATTTTCTTGCTAAAATAAATTTCCCTATTATATATTATATATATCAACATGCAGATCGAATACAGGGCTGTTTAAAAGAACTGGAATACATATTTGGCTATGGACGGTAATTACTGAAATGAGATTTTTAAATGTTTACTTGGTTATCTTATTCATCTTACTTCCCTAAGTAACGAAGTTTCGTTAAAGTTTTCAGGGAGTGTTGAAAAGTGTTTCATAACCTATGCTGTACGCAGGATTTTTCTGACTTGTTGTTATCCTGTAATAGAATTTTAACCCTTAACTACTGTGACAGAAATTGTCCCATAACTACTGTGAGCGGTCTCTCAGACCGCTAAATCAAAACATGAATAAAATATCAACTAAGTGGTAAAAAATGGTTTGTTTACCAATACTTATCTACTTAATTGATTTATAAATCATTTTTCGAAACTTGAAGTTTATTTTTGAAGACTAAAGACTGGTATCCCGTTATATGAGAATAGTAAGCAAAAGCGATTTATGGTAGGTAGTAACTCATCTAATAATCGTTGAATAAAAATGTATTTTTATGTAAAAAAATGTATGAATATCTAATAAAAGTATAGTTAAATAGTAAAAGTTAGATTATATTTGCATAAAAAGTATCGTTATATAAATAAAAAACGTTCGTAAATTAAAATTTACATACATATGTACATTTTTTTTTTTTTTTTTTTTTTTAATGGAATTAAATACATGAGAATTTATACATCATCGTAGAAATAAAATAAGTAAAAATAATACTATTTTTTACTACACATTACAAAATGTTCAGATGCAGTCAATGTCTTACATTCTTGAACATTGAAGGCAGACTCTCGATTTGATAGGAAAACTTTTGAGTACAATAATAATCCAAGAAATGCTTTTATTTCAATGTCATCTGTATCAAAGTATGTTCGTGTCTCGTTTGATCAGAATAACACAATTTACATACTTTATTTTTTACATTAGTCCATTTAACTGTAATTTCTATAACGTTTTTAACAAATTTTAAATTCCAAGTTTCTTCTGGTTCTGCTTTATGCCTAGTTTTTGCAGGACCTTTTAAACTCGACAGCCGCAGCACAATATTATGTTTCTGAGTTCGGAAAGCACGATTTGGTTCTTTTGCAGTCATATAAAATTATTTTTCCCACAAAAGTACTCTGAGTTACTTAAAATATTTTCTTCATCGTCCAGTGATAATTCCTAACGGGAATTGTGATCTCTTTCAATAAATTCATTTTCAGAATATTCAGAATCTGATATTCTATAAATCATCTAATTTTTAACAGGCCCCTCAATTTCAGTTCTTTTATATACACTGGACGTTTTCTCGAATAATTAGATTCCACTTTTCCCATAATATAATGAAAAAGTATAAAATTATCCACAAAATAAAAAGTTCCTTCTCGGACACAAACAGAATCACAACTTCTGTGAGCGGTCTGACAGACCGCTTTCGCAATGAAATGAGTGAAAAAAAAAAAAAAAAAAAAAAAAAAAAAAAGCAGCTAGCAGAATGACAAGCGGAATGTGACCTTGGGGGGCCGTTTCAGGAAGGTAGGGGTAAGGGTGAGGACCATTATCTATTTTGAGGGGTGGAAATGCATGCGGGAAAATCTGGAGCGGTCTGTCAGATCGCTCATATTAGTTATGGGTTAAGTGCTATATTCTCAGTTTTATGTTAAGAAAACATTATCCTTCACCTTAGAAAGGTATGTAAATTTATCGATGATAGAGACAACACATCCTCATTAGGGAAGACTAGGGAGGGTTGACCGTACGAGTGGTTTGACTCAAGCATCAGTTTTAATATTTAAAAGAATTTCAGAGTTAAATCAATAGGTGTCAACCATATGATATACAGCTACTGGAATGCTGAAACAACAGCGTCAGTTTCATACTGATAATCGAAATAGTTGTGTAAAAAATCAATTGCGAAGTGTTTTCAACCTAAAAGTTGTGTTTTTTAGAAATATTTTGTAAGCTTTTTTCAGATAAAGAAAGATCATAGAAATTTAAGTAAGTAGGTTTTAAGTAATGCAGAAATATCGAGATATCATTCCAGGCATAAAGATTACAGAATAAGTTAGGATTAACACAACAATGTCTTATTCTTTAGAAAAGGAGTATGTGGGGAGACTTGACCCAGTCAAAGTGAGGGTGGGTTCACCAGATGTTCAAGGCTCCGGAAATAAATTCACGACTGGAAACGAGAATTCTCGTTTTCAATCAAAAAACTTCATTGATTAAGGGCGCTACTTCTGAATTACAGAAAATGTATTTATATCATATTGTCCATATTTTTTTAGATTGTAAGACATTTTATATTAAATTCGTAATTTGAAAGATATTTACCGATGCATAAAATTGGGAAACTTATATAGAACACCGATTTGCAAAAGACTTTCAGAAGAGGGGGCTTCTACTTTTTTTTAATTCAGATTTGATAAAAATTGCCCATCGGCAATGTGTTAATGAAGGGGTTTTGGAAATCTTTTTATTATATACAATACATAATAAAAGATTAATGGTTATATATAAAAATGAATGTAAATTTATTCTGTAAAGCTACAGTAAAATGGAGTGATGGAAAAGAAAACGTTTAAAACTGATTAAAGAAAGATGTGGAAAATTGCTATAGTATTCCTGCACGAAAAAAAATAATTATATATAAATGCGAAAGTTGATAGGATTTTTTTTCCATTATGATATTACATACAATAGGTAAACAGAAACAGTGAAAAAACCAATAAACTATAAAAGAAGCAATCTTAACATTTTCACGGGCAGTGGTATGTTTACGAAACCAGTTAATTTTAATTCCCAAATACCACAATGGCACCAGAATTTTGCTAATATCTTTTCCATTTAATATATATATGTTAAATATAGCCCTTTTTTCATATTTTCAAATAAATTTGTCCGTATATACCGGTGCCAGTCATTTATTTCAACATTTTAGTACTGAAAATACTTTGTCCCTGAAAGGGTTAAAAATTTTAATGATAAGTTATAAGTACTCATGCGGCGGGATAAGAACATAGTATTGTTCGAAAACTTTAGGAAGGTATGTAAACAAATTTCACCAGCATGAATACAGTGAGATTAACCCAAAATATGTGACAACTAGAATTGTCAGATCGAATGTCACAAAAAGTATGACAAGGAGACAAAAAAGTGGCCAGTGGCCACTATATCAGTAAACATAATAATGCGTGAAACCCTATGAAAACGGAACCTGTCTCTAGCGGATATTGTCTTAAATGTTAAAGTTTCAGTTTCCATGCTGTACAATTATACCTCCTCAGACAAAATCCTATTTAAATCATAAAATTTCTCTGACTTGCGATTGCGTCTAAACAGGTTTGTTTAAGCATCAGATTTTCAAAAATATTTTTTATAATAATTAAACGTGTAGTATACAGTTATTTAGCTTTTTTAAACTGATTTTATTTCTCTTCACAAATATTTCAATATATAAAACAAAGTGGATCAAGACTCCTGTATAGTGGGTCAACCCTCTTATATGTGGGGAGTCTTGACTCATTATTTTCTCATGATTAAAATCAGTATTTTTTCCAATTTCTTATATATTACACTTATGTAGCAATTTTATTTTGATAACTGATTGTATAACGAATAATTTGATATATAAACTTTATTCTACGTTCAATATTTAAAAAAATCAAAAACCATTTTATAAAAAGTGGGCCAACCATTCTTAGTCTCCCCTAAACTTTATCTTTCAAACAAATTACTTCTTACAGGCTTTAATGATATCTGATCATTTTCAGTGACTTTGTAGCTAAACAAAAATACCACAAAGAAAATTTTCTATAATGTACTACATATCAACAATGTTAATCCATTTCTGTATATTTGAAGCAGTGCAAAGTCACTATAATGCACTTCAAAAATTTTTCTCAATACATCAAAATAATGGGTTATCAAAAAATGGGTTTGTCATTCACCAGGGTTCTGGACTTTTTGGACAGGGGAAACGTATAAAAATTTATATTTCTTAACTTTATATGAAATGTTTTTAATGATAAAAACGACTCTTAAAATAAATTTTTAACTCATATAAAAAATTTCTGTAGTTGGAACTACATGTTTATGACTAACGACCTAGAAATTATCTATTAGACATCAATGACAGTGGACACCCTACATAATTTGAACAGCGCTTTAGTTTAGGGGGACACTTTCCAGAATTTGGATACACAAGGCTAGCAAGAAATAAATTTTCCACTTCAGAGGGCTCTAGAATGAGTTTTATTGGTTGAAATGAGATAAAATCTAAACAACAGATAAGCCAAATGATGCGTTTGACATTTATTAAGTAAAAAAGTAGTATAAAAATCAGCCGAAAGGAAGCACATAAAAACATTTAATATGCTTTAAAATTTTAAATAACATAAAAATGCAGCATTAAAGCTGTTTAATATGTTCATCTTAATTTTCAACATTAACATATATTATTTAACATTTATAAAGCATATTAAATGTTTTTATGTCTATTACAACGCCCCTTATCGGCTGATTTGTGTACTTTTTTAATTTAATGTATGTCAAGAGCATCATTTGAATTAACTGTAGTTCAAATTTTATCTCATTTGGACCAATAAAATGCATTCTAGAGCACTCTGAAGTTGGAAACTTATTTCTTGCTAAAGTTGTGTATCCAAATTCTGGAAAGCGTCGCTCTAAACTAATGAACAGTTCAAGTTATACAGAGTCTCTTCTCTCAATGGTGTCTAATAGCTAATTTCTAAATCGTTAGTCATAGACGTGTAGTTCCAATTACAGATATTTTTAAATGAGTTAAAAAATATTTTAAAATAATTTTATCAATAAAAACATTTCGTTTAAAGTGAAGAAATTGAAATTTTTATACTGTTCCCCAGTCCAAAAAGTGATATTTAGTAAACATTTTCTATTACACTAACAAAGACAAAAAGTCCTTTTCATCTGACACTAAAATTGACCAAGTTATGAAACTTTGAATTGCATGACTTATATAAATTTTCTGCATATGAACACAGATGATTTGAGGCCACGCTTCGAAGGATCGTACACAAAGTGCTTAAAGAATTAGAATGATTTATTTATTTCATGTGTATGTTTCTGCATTACCGCCGAACGGAAACGCCGTATAAAAGAGTTCATTATCGACGTCATCCTTTCCCATCGAATCGCAATCTGTTTTATGTCCCATCCTTCCCCACCTCTCTTCTAGCATTGGTCTTTTACCTTTCTGTAACCGTCCGCGCGCTGTTTTTTCCGAGTACAAATATCGTTACATCGCCGAAGGAGCAGAAGATTTTACGTTTTTTTGGTTGTCAAATTAAGCTGCGTCGCTTGGAGTGAACGTTCTAATGTGTAGATCCTACTCTTATAACATCTAATGTTTTATGAAGCGATGATCGATTTTTGAGAGTGGATGGAATAACTACTGGAAGTGTTTTACCATGTTTTTTGTCAATAAAACCAGTTTAAAAAGTGACGATGACCCTCTATATTCATTACGCAAGGGAAATTATCTCAATGTGTTTCGAGCTTGTCTTTTCTGGCCACCCTGACTGCAATCCGATATTTTCAATATAACAGATGGATGGTTTTGATTGCTCTACTACAATTTATGTCGAGGTGTACTGGTGTCGCCTAAATATCTGAAAGTCGGTAACAAAATGCTACATATATATATATATATATATATATATATATATATATATCTTATACCGCCGGTGGTCTGAACAAAAATTTAAATATCATATATTTTTTAGGAATTGTTCCTATTTATCTAAATCGCTGTTAAATTTCTTCTTTAACTCATTTAAAACATTTTTATAATTGGAATTAGCTGTCTCAGCCTAATGATTTAGGAATTAGCCAATGGGCTCCGTTGACTGTGGTCATCCTGTATAAAAATGTGTAAAGCTTATACGGTGTTCTAACAGACATTTTCTGCAAATTGCACCCTACAGGGATGTTTTTGAAACAGCTAACACAGACACACATACAAAATACATCTTTCCACAGCTAGGCGGGAATTGGCGTGTTTAGAAAAATGTATACAAAATATAAACATTCAGTAAAATATTATACAATTTAAAATAAAATTCTTTATTTTAAATTACAACTTTTAAAAACACATTTAACGATAAAAGAACATTTTTTGTCGCAAATAGTAAGATTATTTCTTTAAAAGAAAAAGAAAATGTTTGAAATAAGAGACGATACGAACTAAATACAATGAAGATTTGCTTTCTTTTCAGTAAATATAAAAATATATACAAAATAACAACAAAAAAAAATCCATTAAAATAAAGATAAGTTTATTTGGAGGCAGTTGATAGAACTTTCATGAAATTTTAGAAGTTGTGACTTTTTGTGAAAATTAATACCTTGGTAGCAAAAGTAAGAAATAAAGTAAAAGCTAATCTTCCAATTTGATTAGTATTTTTTTTTTTTCGAAAATAATAATTCAGATAATTATATTGTTTCAATAAAAATATATGTAACGTTTATACGTAGGACATAAATTAAAATATTAGATATCTGTACTATACTCAATATATTTTCTCGAGAAGCAAATTCTTGAATAATTATTTAGATGTACTGTTTATAACTATTTAAATGTATCTGTATAAATATTCCTTTAAATTAATATTTTTTAATGATAAGCATTTCTAAAATATTAATAAAAATATAGTGTGATACATTCTTTGTAGATTTTTTAAATAATGGATTCAAATTGATCTGGTTTTATCGAAACTTGAATCAGGAATTAAATATCATTTTCGATCCCTTTCGTTTTAAATAATCCAATTTCAAGAATTCTCTTATGACCATAAAAATATATCAAACGAATTACTATTAAGTCACTGCGATCTATGAAGGAAATTAAATTGACATTTAAATCCTTCACATGCATTATTATCCTCGAAGTAGTAATTAACCTACAGGGAATTAGTGAAATATGCTGACAATTATTCTAAATAGGTATTAGCGGTTACAATAAATATCATTTGCTAATAAATTAGAAAAAATATAAGACAGACTGTTGGCATAGTTATAATATACGCGTAAAAATAATAGAGTATTTTAATTAAAAAAACATATATATATATAATTGCATTTCGAGATTTATTTATTTATTTATTTATTTATTTATTTATTGTACTTTATAGTTCCGTCAAAGCGAAATTTATTTATACAATAAATATATTACTTTTGATGTTTTATAAAATATCTCTAATAAAATAAAACAACGGGATAATCGTAATAACATCTCTTTGTAAAAATACAGTATTAATATTCAAGTTCAATTGGTTTTACATTTATATGATTAACGAATTTTACTTTCGTTAATCATATAAATGTAAAACCAATTGAACTTGAACGTTCTGATATTTCATAGTGTCTAGAAGATAGCCCAAATTCGATTTTTCTATAATTTAATTATTATAAAACTTATACCTTTTTAACTAATCGCCTAGAAATCAAACTTTAAATTTTAATTTCATTTTTTAAATGACATTTTTTATACCTATCTGCCTGAATTACTTTATAACCTCTCAATAGATTTCCTTTAAATTTTAAAATCCTAACAGTTTTTCTGAAGTAACACTGCCCGTTTTCCTTTAAATGAAAAAAAAAAAAAAATGACAATTTTCATTGTTACTAAATAACACAAAGCATACGTAACTTACTACATTAAAACTAATGTCACTTTCAAAGCTTTGCCTAGGAATTGTATTATTCCAGAAATTATTTATTGATTTAAACACAATACATACGCCCTATTACCAAGTACAACATTTAAAAAAGTGAATTTAATTATGTATGTTACACAGGCATTTGACAGCAAAATACAAAGTGCAACAATTTGCTGAATTCCACATAAATCTCCAAGTTTTGAAATAAATATTTTAAAATTTGAATTAAAAAAAATATATTTAACAAACATTGAAAAATATTTCACTAACTACACTGCTTATGGCTTTGGACTCTACAAGACTAAATGTTAAATAATTTTTATTTAATGCTAATTCTAATAATATTTATCACTGTCTATTTCAGAACTACATCTTAAATGTTGCTTGATTACTGCGAAGATAAAATTTGGAAAAATTAAAATATCCTCTTGTATGTATGTTTGATACTTTAGTCAGCTACAAGAAATCAACTTAATAGTAAATAGATAGAATAGAATTGCATTAATATTATAATATTTTAATAGTTAAATATGTATATAATTAAATGTAATTCACGTGTACTACTAAATATTATCTCTCTATTCTAAAAAAAAAGTAACTACCGCTGTCACCGCCGCCGCCGCCGGTTTTGATTTTTTTGTGACCGGAGTCTTTTCTTCGTTAATATTAACAAAAATAATGCATACAAAAATATGAAAATCGGTGGTTTCATACAGAAATGTTTAATAAACACGCTGATGCAGACAGTTTTCAAATCGAAGAATTATTTTAAGAGTTATTTAATGCTAAAGTTGGACAAAATCGTTCCACTAAAAAAGTTTTATAGCAGCAAAAACTATACATGGCAGTGTAATCATTTTTAGATCCTTTTATGCGTTAGAATTTGCCGGAGTGCAGATTGCATTATTTTTTTTTTTATTTTGACTACTTTTTTCAGGTTTTATTTCTATTTTAAATTCAAATTGTCAGCATTTCTAGAGATATTTTTTTACAGATTTCAGAAAATTGTACTAATTTAAACTGTTGCCAACTTTATAAAAAGCGCAAGCAATAATGTTTGCTTCAAATTAAAAATTTATTTACACGTGACTATTATAAACAGGAAAAAAACATTCAAATTAGAATTAAATAATTACGTATAAAAAGCAGGAACTTATTAAAAATTACGTCATAAAAAGTATACACGTGAATTTTAAAAGAGAAAGGATATTGTAAAATAATAAATTCATTAACATGCGTTAGAAGTCTTAGGAGAAATTACGTCATATTTACGTCACATTATAGTTATTACACAAAATGAACACAAAATAATAGTGCAAAAAAGTTTAAATTTAGAAATTGCGCTAGACATTTATTTGATATTTTGAGAATTAATTTAAAATGTCTCATTTAAAAGAACTTTCTTTTCGCTTTGTTAAAAAATACCAGGAGACAAAGACACTCTTTACTTAATTCCTTTTATATTAGCTTATTTTGAAATGTTGTTACACGTGTATAGGTCATCAAGTTATTTTTATTTCGACGTTTTATTTGTGTTTTTACTAATGTTGTACGAATTTATTTGTTCTTTTGTTATTTAAAATAAAAATTATATCAATTTGTATAATTTGGCGAGTGGTTTGGCGATTTATATAATTTGGCGAAATTGGTCGACATGATAATCAAGTAGTACCGCAGCGGATTTGGCGTTAAAATTCCCCAATCAAAGAGAAATGAACAGAAATTCGTTTATAGGGAGATCGCCACTGTTTTTAAAATTATAATTCAATCTTTCGAAATATTTTTAAAGCCGATCAAATTAGCGTGCATTTAGAGTCTGCGGTGTCTGGACGGGGGTTGGCGAGCGTAGCTCGTAGGGGGCCGAGCCCCCTAGTATTATATAAAATTGTTGTAAACCTGGGATAATGTTCATAGGATATTGGTTTTCTGATTTCAGTTGTATTTTACAGCTATTTTCGATATATGCTATTATATTAGACATTGTTTAAGATAGAGAGATTGTAATCAATATTACATACACTCATTTTTAATATATGTGGGATCACAGAAAATGGCATTATAATCTATCCTAGAGAAACACCCATGTTCGTGTTATTCCATTTAAAAGTTAAGAGATAGAGTACAAGTTATATAGCAAAATACATGTCTTGTGTATCAACTATAGGTGCAGATTCACAGTCACCAGTAGCAACGTGGCGACTAAATGTTTTGCTTTGGCGACTAAATTTTTGTGTCTTAGTCGCCAACTTTTGGCGAAAATCGCGTTTTTCCCTGCGTTCCTTTGACGGATATCAAGTATTTTTTTCTCCAAGATCCCCTAAAGAAAATTACGTTTTTTTAGTTTTAATATGACGAAACTCGCTTTTTGGCGATCCTTTTGCGAAATTCGTGTTTTTTTCACGATGCTTACACAAAATTCGCTTTATTTTGCGATTCTTTGATGAAATGTACAAGTTTTTTTGCGATCCTCTGATAAATTCTCATTTTTTCTTCAATCTATTGACATAATTCATGTTTTTTTAAGCAAACTATTGAGGGAATTCCTGTTCTTTTTCCGATTCTTTGACAAAATTAGCGATATTTTTCGCTATCCTTTGATAAAATTATCGTTTGTTTCGTGATTTGACGAAATTTGCGGTGTTTTTTCAGGCTTCTTAGACGAAATTGGCGTCCCCCCCCCATCCTTTGAAAAAGTTGGCGATTTTTTGTGAAGATTGGCGAATTTACATTTTTCTAAGCGATTATTTGGAAAAATACACGTCTATTCTGTGCAATTGTTTGATTGAAATTCGCGTTTTTTCCCCATCTGCTGACAAAATTCGTGTTTTTATTAAGATTCTTTCGCGAAATTTGCAGGTTTTTGCGGTTCTCTGACGAAATTCGCAGGTTTTTTGCAATCCTTTGACGAAATTCGCCATTTTTTCCTTTATTCTTTTTTCTTCTTACGATTGACAAAATTGAGTTTTTTGTTGACCATTTGTCGAAATTCTCGATATTTTTCTGTCATATTTTTTTTTTATGTCAGAATTTTCTGATTCGAATGGGTTAAATTTTCGGAAAATTTGGAACAGAATCACCCCTGTAATTGTCCGTGATTAATTTTTTTTAAGTTTAAGATAATGTTTTTTTCTGTGTCCTTGAAAAACAAATGTTTCAATTGTATTCTACTTTTATAGCGCAAAATAACCTTACACATTCAAAATTCTTTTTCATATGTACTCTTGTATGACAAAATTAAAATAAGAATTATTACTTTCCTAATATTCCCCACTACCATGATAGCTCAGCTTATAATTTTTTTAATCGTTTATCTTGTGCATCTTTACCTTCTGACTGTACATAGCTTAAAATTTATATTTTGCTTAATTTATAACCAAATTAAAAGAATTCTGTGATTAAATATACACATTTGATAAATAGATTTTTTTTGTACATGTGTGGATTATTTTTTCCCTTTGAATTCCGTATTTTTTTCTCCATGTAAGTGCTATTGCATTTATGCGTTTCGTTCAAAATGTGGCGAATGTATTATTTCGATTTAGGCGCCACTGCCGCCTTAAAAATTTTAGGAAACTGCACCTATAGTATCAACGTCAAATAAATTCATAAAAGGACACATCCAGCTGTAGGATACTTCAGAGAGCAAAAAACACCAAAACAGACAAAACGAGTTCTCAAATGCTAAAGCGACGGAATACTTCAGTAGTTGAAAACGTAAATTGAAAAATATGGAATTAAACAGTAGTGACAGAAATGTACTTTTCCAAAAAGGGTAATAAAAATTATGTTTGTTATTTATACAAAAGTTGCAGTGTGAATGTTTTATATATGTTAAAAAAAATAATAAATAAAAACATGTACTACACGAAACAATAGATTAAATTTTCAGCAATTTAAGAAAAAATGTTATTTTTTACGATACTTCGATAAATATCAATAAAGTATTTCCAACGTACTTCTGTCGAATTTCCGAACATTTTGTCCAGGCGGTTTTATCCAGGTATTTTGTCAAACTCCCTTGATACAGCATGGAGGCAAAAAGTTTTTTGACGAACGAATGTCGATCGGGTACCACAAAGAAAACGATTCCAGTAAAATATTATTTAACTTAAGAAGTATAACTTTACTTATTTGTTACGCATACTATTGATAAAATAATACTTTTAGAACTTAAAATGAAAAACGTATTAAAATTGAAATTATGG
Organism: Maratus speciosus; assembly: GCA_963932465.1. Classification (NCBI taxonomy): domain Eukaryota; kingdom Metazoa; phylum Arthropoda; class Arachnida; order Araneae; family Salticidae; genus Maratus; species Maratus speciosus. The sequence continues at coordinate 433,279,116 of OZ010795.1, read as the reverse complement.
ATTAATTAATTAGGCTTTCAACTATCAGAAAATATCTCATACTTTAATTTCTAATGCTTTAAAGAGTTCGAAGAAGGGAATCTATGGCGTATTAAACAGGATCGCGTAATAACTGTTGGCGTATTAAACGTGATATTTTTGCATTAGATTATGGTCGATGTTGAAGAGATCGGAAAAATCCGCGTATTAGTTCCAAATAAGGGTGTCCATTCATACATGCAATATTATTTATTAATTTGTAATATATGTATAATTTATAATTTGTTTTCACATATTTTATGAAACATACAAATTAGTCTTAAATTAATATTACTGCATGGACATAATAAACAGATTTTTACTTTAAAATCATGTATACGGAAAATGTAATAGTGATTCTCGAAATTGCGTGTATAAAACTCGGCATACAATTAAAAATTATATTTAATTGCATATCCTTTTAGTATGTACTTTTTTCGTGCATATGCATGCTTTTAGCCAAATTTTTAAAGTATGTTCTCCAAAAAATGTTTTTAATAAAACTTTATAAAATAGATTGTAGTTAAAGTAACTGGAATTACACATATACTTTTCGTTTTCCTTCAGCATGACTAGAAAATACGTTATATATTTAGTGATATTAGGTTAATTTTTTTAAATATATATATTTCTAATGTGTTAGTCAAAATATTAAGGATAATAACTACCAATTTTAGAAAATATTTTAACTTTAAGAAAATATCCTATTTTTTTCATTTTAGTGAACACAGAAAACGATCGATTAGCTAAGATTTTCTCACATAAATTGCTGGAAAATAGGAACGGAAAGATGTCAGTTAATCAGACCATAGGACGAATTTCTGCCTCATAACTTCAGCCGTATAGTGACGTCAAAAGAAAACTTGATTGAAAATGTATTTCCAAATATTCACACCAGTTATGAGAATCACGATTAGCTGAGAGAATAACTATTTTTTCGACCATGAACAATTAACTTTTATGATCGTAAAAATATTTTTGAGTATGACATACAAAGCTCGAAGCAGTTACATGCAAGTCCGTCGATACTGTTGTGGAATCAGATAAAGCAGTTAATTATATTTAACACGATTTTTCATTTCACTCCATCAACCACAGATGCCACCGCATGTAGTGCAATTGAAACTCGGCAAGACAATTATAATATTACAAAGTAGCAACCAGACAAAGCTTTGCAATGGCATGCTGCTTGTATTAAAAAATAATGAGCAATGTCTAGAAGAAACAATCTTGACAGGAACTTTCATAGGTGAAGATGTCCTCATTCCTCTCGTTTCCATGTTTCTAACGGATATGCTATTTCAATTTAAATGACTGTAACTCCCAACTCGCTTGGTCTTCAAACCACCATCAAGAAAGCTCAGGGCTAATCGTTAGAATTGTGCGGTTTAGATCTAGACACGGGTAGCTTCTCAATACATAAAATTTCTTTTGTTAAAAGGGTAATAAAAATTGTGTTTATTATTTATACACAAGTTGCAGTGTGAATGTTTTATATACGTAAATAAATCCATTATACTATACGAGAAAATACATTAAATTTACAGCAGTTTAAAAATGATATAATAATACTTTTACATCTTACAATGAAAAGCGTATTGAAATTGAAATTGATTGATTAATTAAATTAGACTTTCAAGTAACAGAAAATATCTTATAGTTTAATTTGTAATACTATAAAGAGTCCGAAGAAGGGAATCTATCGCGTATTAACCGGGATCACTTGATAACTGTTCGCCTATTAAACGTGATATTTTTGTATTAGGATTATGGTCGATGTTGATAAGTTCGGAAAAAATCCGCGTATTATGTGGGATCACGTATTAGGTGCACCCGTAGAAGGCTGTCCATTCATACATGCAATATTATTTATTGATTTGTAATAGGGGAGACTAGGGAGGGTTGACCCACTTTTTACAAAATGATTTTTTATTTTTTACATATTGGACGTAGAATAAAGTTTTATATATCATTTTATTCGTTATAAAATCAGTTATCAAAATAAAATTACTACATAAGTGTAACACATAAGAAATTTGAAAAATTCTTGATTTTAATGATGAAAAAATAATGGGTCGAGGCTCCCCACATATGGGAGGGTTGACCTACTATATGAGAGGTCCCGCTATATAGGAGGCTTGACCCACTTTGTTTTATTGTACTATTTGTGAAGAGAAATAAAATCAGTTTAAAAAAAAGCAAAATAACTTTATTCTACATGCTTTAATTATTATAAAAAATATTTTTTAAAAATATGAGGCTTAAAAAAACCTGTTAAGACACAATCGCAAGTCAGAGGAGAAAAATTTTGTTTTAAACAGGATATTGTCTTTGCAGGTATAATTGTACAGCAGGCAAAATTATTTTTTTTAATTTAAGGCAGTATTCTGTTAGAGACAGGTTCCGTTTTAATAGTGTTTCATGTTACTATGTGCGGATTCAGCAGCCACTGTCCTGCTTATTTTATCTCATTGTTCTATTTTTTGTGACACTCGAACTGACAACTCTAGTTGTCACGTAGTTTGACTTCATCTCACTGTATTCACCCAGGTGAAATTTTTCTACATACCTTCCTAAAGTTTTTCTATCGATGCTATGTTCTTTTACAACCGCATCAGCACATAACTTATCATTAACATGATTTAAAACTTTAAGAGGTAAAGTACTTTCAGTACTAAAATGTTGAAATAAATGACTGGCGCCGGAATTTATGAACAAATGTATTTATAAATAAGAAAAAAGCTATTTATTTCACATACATATTAAATGAAAAGTTTTTAGAAAAATTCTGGTGTCCTTGTGATGTTCCGGAATTAAACATTAAGTGTTTTTATAACCATACCACTGCCCCTCAAAGGGTTAAGACTGCTACTTTCATCCTTTCTAGTCCTTTCTAGTCCTTCCCACTGTTTCTATTTACCTATATTGTAAGCAATATTTAAATGGAAAAAAGTTCCTATCAACTTTCCCGTTTTGGAGCATTTTTTCGCATTTTTCTATAGTCAATTTTAAACATTGTTTTCCCTCCCAGCAGTTTACTGAAGCTTTACAGAATAAATGTACATTATTTTATGTATTTACCATTAACTTTTCACTATGCACAGTGTATAATAAAAATGATTTCCACAGCCAATTAATTAAGGGTTCCTTGAGCATCTGTCAACCCACCCTCACATTGACTGGGTCAGGCCTCCTTACATAAACCTTTTCTAAAGATTATCACATTGTTATGTTAAGCCTAACTTACTGTGCAGTCTTTATGCCTGGAATGAAATCTCGATATTTTTTCATTAGTTGAAACCTACTTATTTAAATTTCTATGGTACAATTTATTTGAAAAAACTTACAAAATATTTCTAAAAAACACAACTTTTAGATTGAAAACGCGTCACAATTGATTTTTTACACACCTATTTCGACTATCTCTATGAAACAAAGACCATGTTGTTTGAGAATTGCAGTAGCATTGGTTGACACCTATTGATAAATCTCTGAAATTCATTTAAATATGAAAATTGATGGGTAGGTCAAGCCTCCCGTATGGTCAACCATCCCTAGTCTCCCTATATGTAAATTTTATAATTTGTTTTCACATATTTTATGAAACATACAAATTAGTCTTTAATTAATATGACTGCATGGACATAATAAACAAATTTTCGCATTAAAATCGTGTGTACATAAAATCTAAAAATGAATCTTAAAATTAAGCGTATAAAACAACGCATAAAATGTTTAAAAATTATATTTAATTGCATATCCTTTTAGTATGTGCTTTTTTGTGTACATGTATGCTTTTAGTAATTTTTTTTATGTATGTTCCAAAATAATTTTCTTTAATAACATTGAAAAAATATTAAGGATCATAACTACCAATTTTAGATAAACTTTTAACTTTGAGAAAATACCGTATTTTTTTTTCATTTTAGTGAATACAGAAAACGATCGATTAACTGAGATTTTCTCACATTAATTGCTGTAAATTAGGAACAGAAAGTTGCCGGTTTATCAGACCATAGGACGAATTTCTCTGTCTCATAACTTCAGCCATTTAGTGACATCAAAAGAAAACTTGATTGAAAATGTATTTCCAAATATGCAAACCAATTATAAGAATCACGATTAGCTGAGAGAATTAGCTATTCTTTTGACCATGAACAATTATATTTTACGTACGTAAAAATGTTATTGAGTATGGCATACAAAGCTCGAACCACTTACATACAAGTCCGTCGAAACTGTTGTGGAATCACATGAAGCAGTTAATTATTTAACACAATTTTTTAATTCACTCGATCAGCAAGAAATGCCACCACATGTAGTGCAATTGAACCTCTGCAAGAAAATTATAATGTTGCCATGTAGCAACCAGCCAAAGCTTTGCAATGGAATGCTGCTTGTATTAAAAAAGTTAATGAGCAACGTCTAGAAGAAACAATTTTGACAATAACTTTCAATGGTGAAGATGTCCTCATTCCTCTCGTTTCCATGTTTCCAACGGATATGCTATTTCTATTTAAATGATTGCAACTCCCAAGTCGCTTGGTGTTCAAGCCACCATCAACGAAGGTCAGGGCTAATCTTTAGAATTGTGCGGTTTAGATCTAGACACGGGTAGCTTCTGAAATGGACCTTGCGAGTTCTTGAGTCGGGAAACCCAACAATATCTATATTTACACATACAATTGAAAAGCAATCAATATTGAGTGCCTACAAGTATTTTGAAATTAAACCTATTAGAATCATGCGATTTCTCTTTTCTTCCTTTTCCTAGCAACGTGTGGCTTTTTACAGCTAGCATTATAATTTAAGACAAAATATTTTGAAAGTAAAAACAGTAAACAATTAAATTTAATGAAAATTTAATTTTGCTATATTTTGTTTTAACATTTCTGTACTATAGACATTTTATTATGTATTCTCGATGAAAAAACATTTATTTAAATGAGACATAGTTACACATGTTATTCTACAGGGAAAAAAAAAAGACAGATTGATTAAATGCTATGCTAAATAAACTAGCGTTGCAATCAATAGTTTTTTTTTTTCAGTAGATTGCTTTGAATTTATGTTATTTTTATTGGGAGACAATTAATCATTTAGAAAAGCGGGGAATCTGTTCGGCAGTAAAAAAGAAAAATGCATGAATTAGGATCCTATCTTGTTTTCTATATTATACGTCTATATTTATCATTCATATACGATTTGTTTTAAACTTTTTTTTGGTCTCATTATCTTTATAACGCATTTTAAAAAAGAATTTTCTATAACTGCAAAAACAAATATCTCTAATACATTTAAATTCCCTCTGAAACTAACTTTAAAGTAATAACGATTTATGTGTTTAAAATCGAATTTTCACATTTTAAGAAATACCACTTTACTTTAAAATTTTACTATTGGGACACAAAACATATCGTATACTTTGTCGTATATAAAAATGTTATAAGTGATGAGTGAATAATATTGTTTAAAAATATAATATAATTTACAAAAGCAAACATTATTGAAGTAAAGAGTAGTAATTTAAATGACATGATATATTTACATTCATAAATAAACAAAATGCTTTTTTGTTTTCATTTCATTCAGTGACAATTTTTCAAACAATCTGAACTATAAAATCTTTTGCATATGACTTTTCATTTGATAATAATATTTATTTTTATTTATTGTTAATGAAAATGATTAGCACCGCCTTATGCTAATTTCAAGACTGAGCCACTCGAGTTGTCGTGAGTGATCGTGAGTTGTTGTGAGATATAAAACACTTGAACTTGATGCTGCATAACTGTTTTTAAAATGATACAGAACGATGTTTGCAGAGTAATTCTCTAGGGAATATAAATCAACAATTGTTGCTTGGATAAAAAAAAAAAAAAAAAAAAAAAAAAAAAAAAAAAAACATTGATTAAGATTGAGAGGTAGTAATCCTTATTATATACACTCATTTTTAATATACAGGGTGTCCGGTCTCAACGGTGTCCAATGGCTAATTCCTAAACCGTTAGTCATAGACATATAGTTCCAATTACAAAAATGTTTTAAATCAGGTAAAGAAATATTTTAAAAGCGATTTGGTTCAATAAAAACATTTCTTAAAAAATTACGAAATTTAAATTTTTATACGGTCCCCCGGTCCTCTAAATTATATTTAGTAAATTTTTCCTATTACACTGACAAGTAAGACAAAAAAAGTCCCATTCATATAATGCTAAAATTGAGTGAGTTATGAAACGTTAAAAATGCATGACTTATGCCACTTTCCTGCTCTGAAAACAAATGAGTTCGGTTTGGCTTTGAGGGATCACATACCAAATGCTTAAACTATTCGAAGATCTTATTTCATGTGCATATACGCTTTGAAAAAAGTCGTACAAGTATTACGATTAAGATAAAATTTATTAAGTTTCAGATTGGCTAAAATAACATATGTTTTATTGTGTCAGGATTTGAGGCTGTTTCTTTTATGATTTCTTTTAACAAATATGTTATTTTTAAAAGTTTTTATGTTACTTCAACGATCGTATGTATGTTTTTAAAGTTCAAAATTTGTACTCGGACTTTAACTCACTTTTAAATATCGATCGAGATTACATATACATACTGGCGCAAATCCAATAACAATCTAATATTATTATGATTTTCCGTAGTTACCATTTATACTTATTTTACAAGATAACACAAAAAATTTCGGATAGATTACCGCCAAGAAGTTTAAGAAAATGTTTTAGATTAGATAATACAAGATTTTTTTTTTTTTACTTTTATGTATTTTCTAGCACTGAATCCGAAAATTACATTAATTTTTAATTATCATGTCAGGATATTTCGCAAATCATAAATTGTCAAATTTAAAGAATAACAAAAATCGGATTCTATAAAGTAGAGGAGATGGTTGTGTTTTTTAACTTTTGATAATTGATTTTTACGTACATTTTATGAATTTGAAAATGACTTTCATTTTTAACTATCATGTTAGAATTTTTATGCAAATCGTAAATGTGTAAGTTAAAATATAGCAAAAATCTCTACTATAAAACGTATGTAAAACTTTTTTTTGTTTTATTTTATTTTATTCAATAACTTATTCGATATTTTTGCCTATCCTGGGATTCTTACATCTAAATAGCTGAGTGGTCCGATGAGATGAGGGAGGAGATTCAATTTTAAATTTGAACTTTTTAACTTTGAAATTTGTGAAAAATCCTGATGTGATGGTTAAAAAGGAAGGTCAATTTCAGATTCAGCGGTACAGAATACATAAGAATCAATTATCAAAAGCTAAAAACATGACATAACCCAACTTTTGCAGGCTTGTGTAATCTAATAATGTTTTAAAATACGTGTCATTTTGTAAAGAATTGAGGCTGTTAATTTAGCATCAATTTATTTAACAAAGATTCTGTTTTTTTCTTTCTTCTTAAATGTTTATTACAAATTGTATATTTTGCGTTAATATGTCAGAATGATTAAAGATTTCAAATTTATTTTGCAATGTTAATTTTACTCTCAACCATTTTCTAATATAGCTGATGAAATTATATTTCGACTAAATTTGTGAATGACCCCCAATTTGACGCAAAAAATATGCTCTAACTTTAAACAGCTATTACTCGATCAATTTTAATCGTAGAATAACGGGAATTTTTGTGTATTACTTGTCAGTGTAAAAGGAAAATTTTACTAAATATAATTTATAGTACCGGGAGACCGTATAAAAATTTAAATTTTGTATTTTTTTAAGAAACGTTTTTATTGACCCAAAACGCTTTTAAAATATTTCTTTACCTGATTTTAAACATTTTTGCAATTGGAACTATATGTCTATGACTAACTGTTTAGGAATTAGCCATTGGACACCGTTGAGACCGGACACCCTGTATGCAGGAACACAGAAAATGTCATTATAATCTATACTAGAGAAACACCCATGTTCCTGGAATTCCATTTAAGTTATATATCAAGTAATATTAAAGTTATATATCAAAATGCATGTCTTGTGTATCAACGTTAAATAAATTCGTAAAAGGAGAAATCAAGCTGTAGGATACTTCAGAGAACAAAAAATACTAAAACCGAGAAAACACGTTCTCAAATGCTAGAGCGACAGAAGATACTTCAGTAGTTGAAGACGTAAATTGAAAAATATGGAATTAAACAGTTGTGACAAAAATGTTCTTTTGCGAAAAGGATAATTAAAAATTGTGTTTATTATTTGCTGGGCAACATATAACTATGATATGTTCCCGCACCATGTTGGTTAAATCAAAGTAAAATTGCGTAATTTGTTATTTCTGTTTGTATAAATATTTTTTATAAAATATAATTATGAGTGTAAAATTATAATGTTTATATATTTAAGTAAAATAAGAGTGTAAGTTCATACAAAAATTATTAAGTTGATTTTAAATATTAAATATATATTTTTAAAAAAATGTTGTATTGTAAAATGAATGTATAATGTTGAATAGAGTTCGGATCTCAGACAACAACAATAGCCAGACGCCATGGTGTCGTTTTATGACAAGCGAATGGAAAGTGGTGTATAATTAGAAATCGTAAAATAATAAAAACGTTGGAATAAATTTATGGCCTCAATAAAAGTGTTGGGATAAATTTATGGCTTTTCAGACCACCCAAACTTTAAGGCAGATAATAATATTAAAGTATATGTAAGGGGCCATTTGCAGACTGTTAGCTAATAGGCCTATCGAAGTATAATAAAAAATCTTCTCACATCCAATAACAGTGGACTAGACAAAAATAGTTCCACCCACTGCTGGAGTTGGTGTGCAAGAAGAATAAGGTTTGAAAAAGAGAGTCTGAAAAAAGATGTAGAGGACGCAGGAGCTCTCCTGAAAGCCCGTGCAATGAATCCTGAAAGCCCTAGTAATGCCCAGGCGAGATGGACATATCGGAGCGAGCCTAATCAAGCCTAATTGAGGATGTCTTCCTGATGTACATATCGGAGTGAGCCTAATCAAGCCTAATTGAGGATGTCTTCCTGATGTACATATCGGAGTGAGCCTAATCAAGCCAAATTGAGGATGTCTTCTTGATGTTAAAATAAAGAGGATTATTCTACAGAGGTCCGTAGCTATGCATCCTGCCATCCCGATGTTGCCGCTCTGATACGAAGTGAATTCCGGATGACATATGAATATGATCCTAAGCAACGCGACAACTCTGAATTTGATGAATAAAGGCCACCATCCCGTATATTAAAAAAAGGTACGACTTTAAACTTTTTCCTTTACCACTTAAGATCATATGAAAAATCATAAAAATACTTTTCTGATATTTTATGGTAGAGAGTAATCTGAGATCCGACAAAACCGATAATTAATTAAAATTAAGGTAATTTAAAAATGAAAGAGAATTATTATTTTAGCAAAAAGAAGCAAATATAATAATTAGAGTATATGAAAATATTGTCTTTTTTTTTTAAAGATTAAATATACTTAAAATAATGAGAAGCAAACAAAAGTATTGCTCTCTTTTTTTTTTTTTTTTTTTTTTTGAATTAATATTATCTATTTCTGTATATAGTTGTGTTCAATGTAAATAAAATATTTAATCAAGTTTTAAAAAGTTTCTGTAATTATTTAATTGATAATGTTTAAGGTGTGTCAATTTATTTTTACAGCTTATAATTTTAGTTTAATTCATAAGTGGAAGAGTTCGTCTAAATAATTCACAACGCAAACTCTTAATTTTATTCGTAATTATTTAAATTTAATAATTACATTTTGACGCGAATTATAATTTAATTTTATTAATGCTTCGCGTTGCTCTTCTACTAGAATTATGTAATTACGATCACTTATATTATTTGAATTTATCTAAGGTATATAAAATTATATACCAATTTGCTATGAGGTTGCTTGGATGATTTGGACCAATTAACAATTTTGGATATAAATTAAATAGAAAATAAACAGGTGTAATTATCTGTCCAGCATCCCCTCCTTCATAGTAAAATGGTGCTATGACTCAGGAACGTTCATCTGAGGTCATTAGAAATAATAATAATAATAATAATAATAATAATAATAATAAAGGAAAATAAATTTAAGTATTATTTTAATGTCATAATTTTAAAGATATTGTAGGTATGTAAGTTTAATTGATTAAAATTTTATTAAAATTAATTTTATTATTGTAACAATAATGACACACATATAATAATTTTATATAAATAAAATGAATAATATATGTTAGCAAAAAAAAAAAAATGGGAAATGAAAAAAATAATTCTGGGATTTATAATAGGTAAATTTAGGAATTACAATTTTGTTTTTTTTCTCTCTTTTCTCTTTTGGTTGGATCTCAGTTACCATTGAGAAATAATGTCATTCACATCACAGATGACACATTTGTAAAAATAATTTTTATATATACTGTATAAATAATAATAAGAAGAATATTAAGTAAAATTTGATAATATGTCTGGTATAAAAATGATTGAAATGTCAATAGATCATGATTTTTGAAATTGTATCACCTTGATACAAAAGAAAATTTATGAGTCGTACTACGAAGTAGTAGTACATTATTTACAAAAAAAAAAAAAAAAAAAAAAAATAAGATTGTTTTTTCTGTAGAAAAAGACAGATATTTTTCTGTTAAATGAAATTATGTTGTTTTTATATATACGTGTATTATAAATATTTTAGGGGTATTTATGTGTGTAAAAGAATAATCTACAAAACAACTTCATCTCCTAAGAAATTTTTTTTAAATTTTAGTGATGTTGTTTTTATGTATTTATGCAATTTAGAATATTTTCATACATATGTTGTAATATAGAGAAAATAGTATGAGATGCAAAATATTCTTTTAAGAGGTATAGGATCTATTTTGAATTGATATTTTGAAAAAGTATACATTGATTACTAATATTTGTTAAAAATGACTCAGACGCTGGATACAGATACACGTATTAAGTTAGTGTCACCATTTGACAATAAAAATATTAAAAACATCAATTGTAGCTATGTCGAAACGCACTACGGAATGGGACATAAGACTGGATTTTTTTAAACTAGCGTATAATTCCTCGAAACACCGCGCTACGGGATATACACTGTAAAAAAAAATGGTAACTTTCCATGTAAAATCCAGGAACGTTAAGCCTTTTATCAGGTTTTCAGAATAATTTAGCTCTTTCCTGTGAAATTCTGGTTTTCTTATCTGAAACGTTCCTGAACAAAAGTTGGAAACAGCAAAACGCTGCGGCCGACATTTATTTTTTTTTTCCTATAATCCGTTGCTCGCGCGCGAGTGTCGAAAACGAATTCCTTAAATGAATGTAAAAAAATCAATATGGAATGCAAATAAATCAATAGACGACATAATCCTTTACGTCTCTATTGTCAAGATAATTCAGATGAAAATACAATACCTCTGTGACATCACTAAGAGATTATCTCTCGTACTTGTCTGTGAAATCTTTAACGAGCAGACTGTGTAAAAAAAAATACACCTATTATTTGGATCTGCATTAACCAGGGGACAATCAAATATGATTCTCACCTATTTTGATTAATTTAAAGTATGTATTAGAGTTCTTATCTCTAATTATTCTTGTGAAAGGATTTCTTCAAATGGGCCTTAGATTTTCAGAAATTAGATGCCGAGTTTTAGCATACGTTTCAAATACCCATTAGTTTGCAGCTCTCAACGTGTCTTTCGTGGTGTGGACGCAGAAAGCTTGCACGCCACCCGTACGGCCCGGGTTCGATGCTACCTCTTGACTTTTTTTTTCTGTTTTAATTAATTTTATATTTTAACACTTTATTACAATTTGATTTAAATTTGACATATATTTGACACTTTGAATTGCTGCAAATTTGAATTTTTTTTTTTTTATTTTCGGAAAAAATATACAATTACGTTTAGGTTTTTTTTTTCATGAAAATTTATATGTATTTTATCTAACTTGTAAACTAACATAATCACTGACGAAAATCCAAAATATTTTATGTCTAGATTTTTTTACTAATTATTATTTACATTTATATATTTTTATATTTTAAGCAAAGTTCAGAAACAATATATCACATATATATTTACTTTATTGAATTTTAACTGAAAATTTATTTTTTCGTGTAAATTATAAATAATAATTTTGATGTCAATTTCAAAATATTTTTTCATTCTAACAAATAATGATAATAAAGCGAAAATTGTCAACTGGAAATGTAAAAATCGTCTGCGGATCCCGCATGCTGTGAAATGTCAGTAATGTCATAATGAAGGGGACGAACATCCAGAGTGAATTATGTCAGCCAGGTATCGGTCCGGATAGCCTAACAGGTAAGGCATTGGCACGGCACGCCATGTATCGAGGTTCGATCCCTGGTCTGGACATTTTTCGCTCTTGTGCTACTCCAGCCTTGAATATGTCAGTAATGTTTTGCTGTCAACAGAAATATTCCTGGTATTTCGCAGGAAACTTACTGGCATTTCTGTAGAAAGTTTTTAACATATACAGTAAAGTACCAGTCATTTTCAAGAAATGTTTCTTGGAAATAATGGGCAACTCAGCTGCCCATTTTTTCCCAGGAACGTTGCGGAATTTTTTTTACAGTGTAGTCCCTCACTGCTATTTTTCGCAAGGGAAATAAAAAATCCCTTCACAGCCCATATTCCTTCTGAGGAAATATATACCCACTCTTATGTTAAAAGCAGAATACAGCATATGAAGGAAATGAAAATTCAATCCCTTGCAAACCAGGAGAAAATAATGCAAGAATATATAGATGAAGAGGCATACGAAAAAGTAAAGGATTTAAATTTGGGTCAAACAGTATATTTAAAATGTATTGGAAAACCAGGCGCATTAGAGCCAAAATTTCAAGGACCCTACGAAGTTACTAAAAAGTTTAGAAACTTTAATTATTTATTACAATATGTTCCAGATAAATCAATAGAGCCGATCAAACGACATATGGATCAGCTGTACGCTCCGAAATATGCAGCAGGTCATACAGAGGCGGAAATTACGAATTTACAAGGGTCTCAGAGAAAAATTAAGGGTGAGAAAAATTACAAAAATAAATGTGACATTTGTAAAAGAAAATCGCACTTAACTGAAAATTGTTGGTTCAAATTGAACAAAAATACGAGTCAAAAGGGTGACAAACTGACTAAAAAGTATTATAAAAAAATAATAAATATTCTGAGAATGTAGACCCATATTTAAAGTATCAAACGGATTATTATGATATAAATATGTCTTTATATGGTTATACACCATATACAAACTTATACGGGGATGTTATACAAGATCATTACCCTTTCCCCCTTCCCCAATATTATCCATGGGATATGAAGTGGTATTAAAAATAAATCAAAATACATAATTAATCGAATTTCAAAATTTAAAAAATTTTCAAAATTTAAAAAATAAATTTTTCTCTTTTAGGTAAAAAAAAAATTGAAACAAAATTAATAACTTGCCTTTTTAAAATTCAAAATAATAATAAGAAAGGATAGGAACATGGGAACGCCAATTTGTCTCAGGGTTACAATATTGAGCAAATGTGCAGGGCGCACCCGAAAACATACTTATAAAATTATGAAATGTGCTTCACAAAACTTCAATGGAGCAGTGAAATATTTCTCTCCAGGCAAAAGTTATATATATTTTTTTTCTCTTTTCGAATATGAATTAGAAAATATAAAATCTTAACAAAACCAAATAACATTAAAACTTAATTAATTTAATAGTGAATAATGTTGGAGTAATTTTCAAAAAAAAAAAAAAAAAAAAAAAAAAAAAGAGAAATTTTTCTGTCTTCTATAAGGGTAGCCTTTGCTAATAGCCTTACAATTTAGATGACAGAATTTCAGAATTACTCTGTAAAATGAGTAGGTGTAAGCTATTAGGTTCAGGGTAGTTAGAACAGCTTTATAGCATACTCATATATATATATATATTTTTCTTATATAAATATATGGTTGACAAGGAATAAATTATTAGTGCACTCTATATTAGGATAGCGGTCAGCTATAAGCCTAAATATAATAAAATATACAAAAAGTACTAAGATTTATTCCGGTAGTTCAATTACAACTTATATGCTAAAGTCTAGAATTTAGACAGCAGGGATAAGTTTTATGAACAAAAGTGTTATAAAAAATTTAAAAAAAGGATTTTGGTGTAGCACATTGGTTTTTAAAAAACATATATATGTATAACAATGGACAAGGCAAGTTATTTCAATATGATTGCACACAAAATTATAGTAAAAAAAATACACAAATAAATAATTGAAGCAAAATTAAAATTTTCTCACCAAAGGCTTTCTGTATAGGGTGCAATTTTGGCCTACGGCTGGGTATGCACCAACACCAACAAAATATTTGTAGAAAAATTATTTATCAATTCATCAATATATAGTCATCACTTAGGCATTAACTTCAGGATTCTTGGCTGAAAAAGGAATCGAAGAAAAAATTAAGTATGGTATAATTACTAGATGTTATGCTCAGAAACCATAAAATTAGTAATATTATATTGTAAAAAGCAGAATTTTGAGTTTTATTTAGGAAAACTTTTGATTTTTAGGTTTTACACATTTATGGAGTGTCTAGCTCAGTGTATAGTTCCTAGATTTAATAAAAAAATAATAAATAAAAATATAAGTTCGTGTTGTTTTCAAAATAAATAACAAAAGGTATAGCAATTAGCATTTACAGTTAAAATTTATGGAATTTTCAGCAAAATTAACATTAGACAAACATAGTTTATATTATATTTAACTTGATAAACTAATTTACTTTTATTAACGGTATTCAATTAGAATTAAAGTAGGCTTAAATTCAAGTTAAATTAATTAATAACATTGTTGTAGTGTAAAATTTTATGTAAGACTATTATATTTTTATTGTATATATAAAAAATATGCAAATTTAATAATTAATAAAATGTATTAGCAAAATTATTTAATATAAATATTAAATGACATCTTGCTGAAATCAGCTAGAAATTAGATTTTTTTTTTTTAATGAAATATTTATAAATTTATGTTATTTTAGAATTTAAGCATTTTTTTTTTCTCTTTACTTTCCCTTAGAATTAAATGCAATTCTAAATTTAACACATATAAATATACATAGTATTGATAAATTTGAGTGTGTGAGTTCATAAATTTTTTTTTTATATAATTTGGCCAATTTAACATAAGAAAACAAAATAAATAAATAAATATATTTATATATATTGGCCTTATTTTTATTAAAATAGGTAGTATGGCTTAATAAATTTATTTACTTAATTTTTTTATAGTACATACAGTAATTATTTTTAAAAAACTTAATCTGTAACAATTGGGTGTAGATATTTATGAGTATACAAAGATTCTTTTCTGCTGGCAGAAATTCTTTGGTTCGGCCGAGTACTCATGGGTTACTACATATGATTTTACGTAGTAATTATCATTTGCTTTTGTATTTTTAAAATTATACAAGTGTATTAATAACATTTTTTTATAATTAATTAATAATTATTAATGTTGGATTAATAATAATAATTTATTATCTTTTTTTTTTTTTTTAAACATATCATTAAAGTTTAGACAGTAGAATTCACATACGGAATGTTAATGATAAATAAAATTTTGAATAAATAAATTTTTATTTCATTCAGTAAAAAATAAATAAATATGAAAATTTAACAATCTTTTAAGATAGAATTGTTGGCTAAATAAATAATAATTAAAGACACAAAAATTGTTCTCTTCTTCGTCAATGGCATTTTCTGACAACACTATTTAATAGTATTAAATGAAGGTGCATTTTTAAGGTCAGCGTAATGCATATTTTGCATTTTGAGAGGCTGTAGAAGTCATATTTCCGTGTTGTTTACATTTTAATAGTAAACAATATCATGAATCAAAATTTGTGTTTGCTAGAAAGGTCTAAAAATATACAATGTAATCAGTTAAAGAAAATTATATGCATTTTTTTTTTAAATTCTGAAAGGCAATTTGGTTTAGATTTGAACCTGACAGCATAAAAAGCCACGATCGCTTCAGTCGCAGTATGAGGCAGGAGAATTTAAATGCTAGAATCGCCATTTTCCCCCTGCAAAATAATAAAAAAAGCAGAAGGTTTACATTAGATACGATACAAATACATACACTGTTTATGCATAGATTATGTTTAAAATTACATACAGGCATGCACAGTGAGTTAAGAAGAAAGTATATGAAGAAATTATACTAATTAATAAGGTAATTACAAGCATGAAATGGTTTTAAATACATACTTTTGGTAGTCGTAAAATTTTGTCACAGCACAAATCACCTCGCAGAGAGTGATTAGTAGCTTGACCAACCCCCACTTTTCGGGAGGATCGGGGACGGTCAATAACTGGTTTTATTATTCTCTCCTCCTTCTTCTTTTTTTTTCTCTCTTTCTCGTATCGGGTAAAGTTGGAGAGCATTGCGTAATGATATATTAAAGGAGATGAGATAGCTTGTATATTTTGACGTATCATACATGTTAGAAGTAACAAATAAATAAATAAAATAATGTAACCAGTTTGTATACAATATTTTTCTGATTATAATTTGAATACATCAGATTAATTATGTGAAAATATAACATGTCATATTACAAGCATTGTATTTACTTTTATTCAGTATAAAATGTGTTTTAAATGAAACACTGTGTCATAAGGTTGTATGTGATGAAATAATATGTCAAATGTGTATGCCATTATTTTTCTTGTAATTAGGTTTATTTCGGCATATTAGTTTCATACAAAATTATAGCTTTGAATGTATTTTGGGCACTTAAACTGTAAAGTTACAAAATTATGAAACATGTGTGTGGTAAAGAAAAAAGGCTTCGAGAAAGACGTCTGATTTTCAGTACAGAGGTCTTCTATAAATGTGAATGTCAACAGACAACTATGCTATCATGTGTTGAACTTTCTGTTATGAAAAATAGAAGAACTTCTTATAAAATATACCAGAACCATTGATAATTGAACTTTACAGACTTAGTTCAAAAACTGTGTAGATACACAGTCATATGGACACGTACATTCCTTTAACCTTTACAAAAAAAAATAAAACCAGCAATCAGTTTTTATTTTATTTTTTTCTGACACCGGGAGAGATGCTGGGCAACATATAACTATGATATGTTCCCGCACCATGTTGGTTAAATCAAAGTAAAATTGCGTAATTTGTTATTTCTGTTTGTATAAATATTTTTTATAAAATATAATTATGAGTGTAAAATTATAATGTTTATATATTTAAGTAAAATAAGAGTGTAAGTTCATACAAAAATTATTAAGTTGATTTTAAATATTAAATATATATTTTTTAAAAATTGTTGTATTGTAAAATGAATGTATAATGTTGAATAGAGTTCGGATCTCAGACAACAACAATAGCCAGACGCCATGGTGTCGTTTTATGACAAGCGAATGGAAAGTGGTGTATAATTAGAAATCGTAAAATAATAAAAACGTTGGAATAAATTTATGGCCTCAATAAAAGTGTTGGGATAAATTTATGGCTTTTCAGACCACCCAAACTTTAAGGCAGATAATAATATTAAAGTATATGTAAGGGGCCATTTGCAGACTGTTAGCTAATAGGCCTATCGAAGTATAATAAAAAATCTTCTCACATCCAATAACAGTGGACTAGACAAAAATAGTTCCACCCACTGCTGGAGTTGGTGTGCAAGAAGAATAAGGTTTGAAAAAGAGAGTCTGAAAAAAGATGTAGAGGACGCAGGAGCTCTCCTGAAAGCCCGTGCAATGAATCCTGAAAGCCCTAGTAATGCCCAGGCGAGATGGACATATCGGAGCGAGCCTAATCAAGCCTAATTGAGGATGTCTTCCTGATGTACATATCGGAGTGAGCCTAATCAAGCCTAATTGAGGATGTCTTCCTGATGTACATAACGGAGTGAGCCTAAGCAAGCCAAATTGAGGATGTCTTCTTGATGTTAAAATAAAGAGGATTATTCTACAGAGGTCCGTAGCTATGCATCCTGCCATCCCGATGTTGCCGCTCTGATACGAAGCGAATTCCGGATGACATATGAATATGATCCTAAGCAACGCGACAACTCTGAATTTGATGAATAAAGGCCACCATCCCGTATATTAAAAAAAGGTACGACTTTAAACTTTTTCCTTTACCACTTAAGATCATATGAAAAATCATAAAAATACTTTTCTGATATTTTATGGTAGAGAGTAATCTGAGATCCGACAAAACCGATAATTAATTAAAATTAAGGTAATTTAAAAATGAAAGAGAATTATTCTTTTAGCAAAAAGAAGCAAATATAATAATTAGAGTATATGAAAATATTGTCTTTTTTTTTAAGATTAAATATACTTAAAATAATGAGAAGCAAACAAAAGTATTGCTTTCTTTTTTTTTTTTTTGAATTAATATTATCTATTTCTGTATATAGTTGTGTTCAATGTAAATAAAATATTTAATCAAGTTTTAAAAAGTTTCTGTAATTATTTAATTGACAATGTTTAAGGTGTGTCAATTTATTTTTACAGCTTAAAATTTTAGTTTAATTCATAAGTGGAAGAGTTCGTCTAAATAATTCACAACGCAAACTCTTAATTTTATTCGTAATTATTTAAATTTAATAATTACATTTTGACGCGAATTATAATTTAATTTTATTAATGTTTCGCGTTGCTCTTCTACTAGAATTATGTAATTACGATCACTTATATTATTTGAATTTATCTAAGGTATATAAAATTATATACCAATTTGCTATGAGGTTGCTTGGATGATTTGGACCAATTAACAATTTTGGATATAAATTAAATAGAAAATAAACAGGTGTAATTATCTGTCCAGCATTATTTATACACAAGTTGCAGTGTGAATGTTTTATATATGTGTAAAAAAAAAAAAAAAAAAAAACTTGATACTATACGAAAAACTAGATTAAATTTTTAGTAGTTTAAGAAAATATGTTATTTTTTATACGATACATCGATAAATAGCAATAAACTATGCCCAACGTACTTCTGTCCAGGCGGTTTTATCCAGGTATTTTGTCACACTCCCCAGATACAGCGTGGGAGCAAAAAGTTTTTCGACGAACGAAGGTCGATCGGATATCACAAGGAAAAGATTCCAGTTAAATATTATTTAACTTAAGAAGTATAACCTTACTTATTCGTTACGCATACAATTGATATAATAATACATTAACATATTAAAATGAAAAGCGTATTGAAATTGAAATTATGAATTAATTAATTAGGCTTTCAACTAACAGAAAATATCTCATTGTTTAATTTGTAATACTTTAAAGAGTCGAAAGAAGGGAATCTATCGCGTATTAAGCGGGATGGCGTAATAACTGTTCGCGTATTAAACGTGATATTTTTGCATTAGGATTATGGTCGATGTTGAAGAGATCGGAAAAAATCCGCGTATTATATGGGATCGCGTATTAGGTCCAAAGAAGTCAGTCCATTCATACGTACAATATTGTTTATTGATTTGTAATATATGTATATTTTATAAATTGTTTTCACATATTTTATTAAACATACAAATTAGTCTTTAATTAATATGACTGCATGGACATAATAAACAGATTTTTACTTTAAAATCATGTGTACGGAAAATCGAATAGTGATTCTCGAAATTGCGTGTATAAAACTCGGCATGCAATGTTTAAAAATTATATTTAATTGCATATCATTTTAGTATGTAATTTTTTCGTGCACATGCATGCTTTTAGCCAAATTTTTGAAGTCTATTCCCCAAAAATTTTTTTTTAAATAAAACTTTATAAAATAGATTGTAGTTAAATTAACTGGAAATATACATGTAACTTTCGTTTTCCTTCCGCATGACTGGGAACCTACGTTATATATTTAGACGTTAATTGATTTTGATGACGATTGATTTTTTCGTTAATTGAGATGTTTATTAATTGATGTTATATATTTAGTGATATTAGATTTATATTTTCTGAAATATAGAGTATAACTTCAAAAATCCGGCATCATCGGGACCGAGACTATGCCGGATTTTTGAAAATTGCGGATTTTTGAAGGAATATTAAAAGTAGCAACTAAGAATATCAAAAGTAGTACTATTCTTAATAGCGCCTGTAGCCATAATTTAGTTCATTATAAGTGATAATTATGTAAGAAAAAAAAGAGAATTAAATATATTAAAAAAAACAAACTTGCTTTAATTAATATTTTCTGTTATAGTAAACAAATCTGATAAAGAGTGAAATAATTTCTTCTCTTGTAATTTCGGAAATATCGATATCAACTTTGTTTACTACAATTTTTTTTGTCTGGTCTTTAACCTCTTCGTTACGAGCACCTTTTACAGAATTTTTAATCTTTAATTACCGGTTTTATAAAACAGAAATATTTGCGAAATTGAATCGGAAAAATGCTCGTATTAAATAAGGCAAAATTTACAATAAAAATTTACTGCTGAGAATAATCCCCGATTCTGAGCACCTTATGCGGCACGAATACCGGTCGCTCGCCCCCAAGGACTTAACAAGTTTATATATATATATATATATATATATATATACAAATGAAAAATGTCATTTTCGGAAATACAGTCATGTTTCTGTAAAGCATATATTAATTCTCCAGTCAAATTTATGCATTCTTCTTGTGACACTTTTTCTTCAGACGGTTGTTCATTCTTGTCTTCTGAGTTGCTACTAACACTATCGGCTTTTCTATTTATCACAGCGTCAGCGATCTCGCTGTCCGTTAAATTAATTGTTCTTCATGCATTTTCTTCAATGCTTAGACAATCATCGATATTGCCCCTTAATCCATTTTAAGATTTTGCATCTTCAATCAGCCCATAAGTTGCGGTCTTTTCACGGAAAATGTGAAAGTCTGAAATCCTTCTTCATCATTGATGTCGCCGTTGCCGAAAATTCGTATAACCATATACTAATGTGCTATGCATTCGCCAAAGTTGTCCCCTTTGATAAGCAACGGTGCAGCTCCCAAATTTTTTTTCAGAAATTGATCGCCTCTGACAAATGAAAAAAAAAGTCAAATATTCTTCTTTTGTATTTTTACTTTCTATGTTCAAATTTGTAATTCATAAAGAATTGCGATTTTTCTTCGCCCATAACTTGATACTGTAAAATAAAATGGAAGGGAAAGATGGATTTGATGCCGAATTTTTGAAGTTAAACTGTATACTATATTCCTAACGTGTGAATGAAAAATATTTAGGATGATAACTACCAATATTAGAAATATTTTAACTTTGAGAAAATATCGTATTTTTATTTATTTTAG
The DNA here is from genome assembly GCA_963932465.1 of Maratus speciosus. Lineage (NCBI taxonomy): Eukaryota > Metazoa > Arthropoda > Arachnida > Araneae > Salticidae > Maratus > Maratus speciosus. The sequence continues at coordinate 433,257,776 of OZ010795.1, read as the reverse complement.
TGAATACAGAGATAGAAATTTTAATTGATCATTTTTTTTTTCAAACCAAAAAAAAAAAAAAAAAAAAAAAGAAAAAAAATATATTATATAAATGTTACAAGCGTAAAACCATTTAATTCGATGAGAATGAGGTTAACTAAAATGTCAAATATAGCTTTTGTATATTTCAATTTCACCACTGTAATATATTTCACGTTCGCTAATTTTACGGACATTGTTTCCACACATATTTAACATAAATTAAAAGTTTCACTTGCGAAGGACATCAAGACAACAATATTTTATTTTCAGGAAAAAGTCTGCTGAGGTTTATCGCACATAAAACCTTTATGTTTTAATCTAGCTGATTTAATCAGAAGAAAGATAACCTATCATGCCTCATTCAACGATTATGCACAGCATAGAAGCTGAGGCGGGAAAAAAAAAAACTTATTGATTCATGCCATCCCTAAAACTGTCTAACATAATTTGTAACTCTTTATGACATTGGTTTGTATATTAGTCAGTCTGTCTGTCTGTGATCTATCTCTGGTAAATACACATGCGTCATAAGTTCGTGGAATATTAAAAAATCATAATAAAAGAAGTAATGCTCAAAAAGATTCAGTTTGCGAGAATATGATCAGAGGGACATTGGATTTTTTCCATGTATAAATAAGAAATATTCCAAAAGTGATCTTAAAAAGGCGCCAGTGCATTCTCCTCGTTTGACTGTATCATATGGCTTTCATCCTGGGCCATTTATTTTTTTTTAATGAGCCTTGTACTGAACCCGATTGTAAAACCTGTACAATCACTGCAGAACGGTACATTAAGCTGTTGAGTCAACACGTTGTGCGTGCTTTGCTGAAGAAAATTAAAAAAAGCAAGCGTTACCTGTTGTCTCCTTGATGCAGTTTGGTGTCCAGCCCCACTTTGCACGTGAAGTTAAGACCTGCTGGAGTATTTCACAGAATACCGAGTTTTAAGTCGATGTTGTATGTTTGAGTGGCCCGTCACGATCGACAGACTAGACTCCGGCATATTTTCGGTTGTACTGAAAATTAAAGTTTCGTGTGTACCGGGACTCTCCAGCCAGATTGGAGAAACGGAAAGAAAAAATTCGACGGATCATCGGTGGCATCGATGACGAAATGCTACACTCATCTGTAATCGGCGTATTTAATCACCTTACTTTAATAATACCTGGTGGTTGTGGTCATGTTGAAAATACTTTACTATAAAATAAATGCGCAGTGATATTTTATTCCATTTGTTTCATTTTCTGTTTGTGTTTGCCTGATTTCCATAAAAAGTCCCAGTGAGCGATCTGTTTCTGTTACTTTTGGAATCATTTTTTGTAATACACGACAAAAAATCCACTATTCCTCTGATCATATTATTGGAAACCGAATTTTTTCCAAGCATTACTTCTTTTATTATGATTTTTTTTTAAGTTTACACGAACTTATGACACACCCTGTATATGGGGCATTCTCACAATCATTCAATTTTTAAATCCCTGAATAATAATTTTTATTTTAGTAAATAATCTTGTGGAATTTTTTATTTTAATTTCTTATACTGGGGAACATCCCATTTCATGACTGCATAACAATATTAATGGATAAATAAGTCTTGGATGATGTTGTGGGTCAAAATATCCAGGCAATCCTTGTACCGTCTCTTGACCCTGGTACAGATTTTTAAGTTTGGAACTCTCTGTATAAAATTGTTTCAATAAAAGTAATTCGATATAATCTTTTTCCGAAACTAGGACTATTAGTTTATATAAATATGCAGCAAAAAAATAATCTGCACACATTTTTGCAAATATTATTATTAATTTTTAACTCTGTCCCTGGGTTTTAGATTCTTTACTGTGCCTTCTCTAAAATTTTACAAAAAATCACTTTGGATGCAGCCACAGAATTTTTTTTTCACATTTTTTCTAATGCAGATGTATGCTAGAAAACCAATATCTAAAATTCTGTGACAGGAAATTTACTGCAGAATTTAAATGAGCATTTAAATATCAATTTTAAGCTTCGTGACTTTATTGGTAGACTTAAGATTTATTCCCCAAGATTTATTCCTGCACAATTCAAGGTAATTATTTTTAAAAATTTAATCCAATGTAAATGTATGTTTCTGAAAATCAATGAACCTTGTGTCTATTAATTAATCTTAACATGATTGGCCTGAAAATAGGTGGTAATTTTCATTACCGTTCCATCCTTACAATCTTTTTTTTTTTCCCTTATCGTCCCTTTTCCCTAAACCTTCCCCTTTTTACTTTCTTCTATCTTGACAAGAAGAAAGTATTGGTTTCATGAAAATTTTCGAATTCCAGTTTTCGACGGATTTACACGTTTTATGGGTCAGAGATTCCAAAAAACATGTTTTTACAAAATGTCTGTCTGTGAGTCTGTCTGTCTGTCTGTCCGCCTGTCTGTATGTGACAAAACTTTTGTGGACGCTCTATCTCAAGAACTAATGCACAGAATTTAATAAAAATTTATATTCAGGTAGTCCCTGATATATATTGGTGCTGATTAGTTTTTAGTGTAAATCGCCCTCCAGGTGGCGCTGCTATGTAGCATTTTGCAGGATTTCCGCAAAAGCTCTATCTGAAGAACTAATGCACGGATTTTTATAAAACTTCAGATTCCGTTAATCCTTGATATGAATTGGTGCTGGTAACGTTTTGGTGCAAATCGCCCTACACATGGCGCTGCTATGCTGCATTTTGCAGCATTTACACGATTTTCATAATAGCTGAATCTCAAGAAATAATGCACGGATTTTCATCAAACTTCAGATTCAGTTAGCGCTTGACATGAATTGATGTTTTGCCTCTTGTGGTGTAAATCGCTCAACAGGTGGCGCTGCTGTGCTGCATTTTTTGAGATTTCCGCAATAGCTCTATCTCAAGAACTAATGCTTGGGTTTTCAACAAACTTCAGAATCAGGTATACCTGTATATGAATTAGTGTTGTTTATGTTTTGGTGTAAATCGCTCAACAGATGGCGCTGCTATGCAGCATTTTTCAAGATTCGCACAATAGCTCAATGCCCAGAACTAATGCACGGATTTTCATCAAACTTCAGATTCCGTTAGTCCTTGACATGAATTGATGTTTTGTACCTTTTCGTATAAATCGCTCAACAGGTTGCGCTGCTGTGCTGCATTTTTTGTGATTTCCACAATAGCTCTAGCTCCAGAACTAATGCACCGATTTTCATCAAACTTCTGATTCCGGTATACCTTAATATGAATTAGTTGTGTTTGCATTTTGGTGCAAATCGCTCAACAGGTGGCGCTGCTATGCTGAATTTTTTTCAGAATTTCCCCTACAGCTCTATCTCAATAACTAATGCACGAATTTTCATCAAACTTCAAATTCAGGTATACTTTGATACGAATTGGTTCTAAATTGATGTAATTTTTTTTGCTATTTAAATGATTTAATTGACATGATTTATATAGAAGAAAGTTTTGTGATGGCCACAACATACTAGTTTTACCTTACCTTTCCTTCTTTAACACGCCTTTAAGACAATGTTATACCAAAATTTTGTACTAAAAATACTACATTGTTATTATTTCTTATGTGATTATCCTGTGGGTACTATGCAAATTCATTATAAGTAAAAAATTAGAAGAAAATAAAAAGTTATAGTGATAAAATATTAAGGAAAATTAAACTTGCAAGTTTAGCTTAAACCTCAGTTAAATAAATAAATTAAAAAAAAAAAAAAATTCGCTGCTGACCATTTTTTTTCTTTATTTTGAATCATTAAGGCATTAGTCTATCAGATTAAAATGTTAATTTAACATGTTTAATTTTACCAGATTTTTATACCTGGAAGTCCAAAGATTGTGAGAATGCCCCATATCCAGATTACGATGCAATTGATGTATGCTACATCTCCGTCATCCCGTCGAGCATTATCCACAACAAGAAATCCCCATCATCAAACTATACGATTAAATGATAAAAATGCATGGTAATGTGTCACATTCACTTGACGTCAAGCGATACACATATTTGTTATGTCATCAAGGGATTTTTATTTCGAAGTTTATCTGTATTTTTTATTATGTTTTAAAGTATTAGATTTTCCATTAATCAATATAACTATTACGACATTTTACGGCGACATCGTGATATTAAAAGAGAAAATCATTGAAAAATTTTGCAATGCAGTGGCAGAAGATATTGGGAAACAGTGCTTTTATACCCGACAAATATCAGATCAAATGTTTAAGTGGTTAAATAAATAGTTCCCAGCTGTAAAATTTAAAACGAATATTAATGGTTCTGCCATCTATGTTATCATTGAAATGTTTTAAGTATTTAATAATTATGAATTAACAATTTGGATGTGGTATTAAATTATTTGTTTTCGAAGGACTATAAAAAAAATCCTATGTGATGTCTACTTAACCACTCGTTAGTAAATTGGGATTATTTACGTCATTTACAAAGAATAGTTGTAACTAAGTGCTGTGAAATTACATAGATATCGCCTTGAGAATTTATAACAACATACCGAGTACGTGTGACGGTCGTTACATTTCCGTGCGATTTTAGCAAATTCTCATCAAACCACGAATAAAACCTAAATAAATTTACTGCGCATACAAACAGCTATTATATGGAATATTTTAGTGAGTAAAGGTTAGTTTTCACTATTTGCAGCGAATGTAATGTGCAGTACTTGAGATTGGCGATTTCTTGTTGAATTGCATATATATATACCTAGTTTGAGAATTTATATTTTCACATTTCTAATTTATTTCACTATTTCCTTCTAATACTTTATTTTTCAAATATATATATATATATATTTTAATTTGACATGTTGAATTTATTTTAATTTTATTTTTAAGTACCATTTTAAGCTGTAGATTGTTAAATATAATTTTTTTTGTTTTTGTTTTACATTAATTGTTAGAATTTTCGTTTCTGATTAGATGTGATCTCTGAAGTTTTAAGAAATGCAAGAGATGAAAATTCTATCTGTACGTAAAAATTGACAAACATTAAAGACAAAATTCTTAAGCAAAATTATTCTAATACTTAAATTCAGTGTCTTAAACAGTGATATTTTTTTTTCAATAGTAAACATTTCAATCCCCAAAAGCATAAATCTTCGAAACAGACGTTCGATTATTTAACAAAGCATGTTACTTAGTCTTTACTAATTCCTTTATTTAGCATATACATATTAACTAAATTCTACCTCAAGAGATTTTATTAGAATGTTCGGTTGAAACGCAATTAATTATTTTAGGAAATGTATATACAACAATGTATTTTCTAACTTTGAGATGAAGGGGTTTATTAATATTTTTATCACTGATTTCATTTCTTGAGATGCACACAATAAAGAAAATGTTAAATACATATAATTATAGAATATTTCATTCAATTCCAGAATTAAGAATACCCTAATTCCCTTTGCGTCTATACGTGAGTGAAATATAAATATGTATTATAGCTCCAAATTGAATTTAAAATGTTTCAGTCACATTAATAGAAATTAGATTTCAACCTCTACATTTCAAAGTCAACAGATATCTGAATTGTTCCTTAAAATTTTATGGCAAACATTAAACATGCAGTATTTGAAATTGTAATTATTCGCATGATACAATTTTCATTATAAATGCATTTCCGATAAAATCCATTTTTTAAAAATGCAAACATAAGTGATAACATTTTTCTTTTTACTTTATTTTATCCAAACTTATGAACTAATTATAATTTTGTTCGGTTAAAATTTAATAGTTACATTTTATGTAACACCTCAAAATTAATTCTAATTTTTTCATAAGACCAGTTTTCATATTTTTGTTAGAAAAATAAATAAATACATGAAGAAAGTAACAAACAATAATAAAATTTACTTTCATGTTAGTAGCTAAAATCATTTCAGTTTAAAAAATATTCATTTATTGAAATGCGCTATGTATAAAACGTATACAGTAGATTACTGCCCTTTTTTAACCCCCCTAAAAGACTATCATGACAATATTCAACTGGATATACTACTATGGGTGTAACACCATAATGGATGAATGTGCAGTTATTGCCAGAAAACATTTACGCAAGATGCTGGTATAATAGTATAAAATTTGAATTTCAAATTTAATTGGTTTTAATAATCGTTAAATCATATTTTTTTAAATTCCGTCTTTCTAATATTAATATCAGCTTTCATGTGTTACGCTTGTTGACAAGTTAAAATAAACATATTGGTAAATTCGACCTTTTATTGTAAAGCAATATCCATATTTACATGGAACGCATTGCTAAAAATGCTTTCAACGCCATTGCACTAATGTGTTTTCTAATGCGTTCAACAAAATCAATCTAAGAACCAACTATTTTAGTAGATCATTTACAGTAGGAATTGACAGTCTGAATGAGTCAGTTATAACAACATGGATTAAAATGTTCTCTATTCGTAACATTCTAAACTGGATAGCATTATAATGATTATAGAAATTTAACCAATGCACCTAAATACTGTTCGATGATTCAACCTCGTTTATTATTTCTACATATCTGGTTCCCTCAGTTTCTCATATGAGGTTCTGCAACTTAAATAATCTGGTTGTATTGAGAATGGATGTAATTACACTACACGTTACGTTATATTTCGTAAAACATGTCCTTCGTGCATATCCTCCAAGTTTTGCAACTTTGGATTCCTTCAAAGTAAATATGGTCAAACAGTAAGAGCAGTAAATTATTTAGTTGTCACAGAAAATATTAAGTAGAACTATTTAACATAAAGGGTAGTTTTTAACTTTTATAATTAAAAGAAAATTGGGGCATAAAAAAACGTGGATTTTAAAGCGTATTTATTTCAATAAAACGAAAATGACGTCATTATCACACCTAAACAGCACCGAAAACTGGCAATTTGAAGCAATTAAAATAACAAAACTTTGTAAAAAATCACCATGAAATAAAACAATACACAGGACGCGTTTCGAGTTAAAAACAAAACAGCTCGTCATCAGCTACAGCAAACACGTGTCCGCAAGCGAACAAGGTCCTGTGTTTTTACCTCGAAACGCGTCCTGTGTATTGTTTTGTTTTATGGTGATTTTTTACAAAGTTTTGTTATTTTAATTATCACACCCTTTCCATTACATACACAAAGTTTACTTGTATAACCCTTAAACTGACAAGGCACTTGAAAACGAATTCCATTAGACAAATAAGCCTGTAGTTTGAGTCCACTAAAATCTTTCCCATCTTCCGTAATCGTGTACTTGTCCAAGCTTAGAATAAAATATGAGTACTTCTTACAAGAGAAGTTCTTACAAATGTATCCAACTTTCAAACGGGAGTTAATCACGCTCCAAACCATGTTCCTAAAATAATGTCAAATTCTTGTTTACTCTATTGTGAATCTTTAACTAACAAAACTGCCCATGTTAAATTGAATTAGCGTATATGAATCAAGTTAGATATGCAGAATGTTTAGTAAAGTCCATCTTTGTGCATATTTTATCCCAAGACTTTGTTTTGCATATATCTAATGAACAAACTATAATCCAGAAAGAAATAGGCTTACGATTTCAGTTTTTAATAAGAATTTTAATAATTCTTGTGTCTGTTACCTAAGTAACAACAATAATAAAAATAATCTTTAATTTGAAACTAAGCGTAGTTGGTAGATTTATTTGTTATGTTGAGTTGTCAAAATCACTTTAAAATTATTGAATTATTGTATAATTGGAATTTTAGTTACTTTTCTTAACCAGTTTCAAATAATAAATCGGCAAATATTCTTTCATTCGCATAACAATTTTTTCTGTAAATTTTAAAGATCATTTAAGGGGGGCGGGCATTAGAATAATTGGAGTTTAAGCATATATATTAGTAATCCACCTTTTGCTCTTTTGCTTTACAATGAAAAATAATAAATTTAGTAATCTCAAATGACAAAATCCGATTAATACTCTGTAATCGCCATTCTCCATTAATAATTCCATTTGAATGAGCACGAAACATTCCTCAATTTCAACATGTTCCAATTGGCTGGTGACACGCTTACATAAGATTAACTGAAAATCTTGTAAATATCGATATAAAAAAGAGATAATATGAGGGAAAAGAAGGTGGCCGCCCTTCCGGGTGGTTCAGAACTGATCCCTTTGGTGGAGAGGAGACCCGGAGCCCTGCGAGTTTGTTGTACACTAATGCGAGGGGGGCGGATAAGGACGAAAAACAACCTCCGAGAGTGACTCATTGCGAGTCCGGTGGTCAAGTGTAAAGGACCTTGTGCATAGGTGTCGTGGCACACTTCGGTGAGAACAGAAGGGAGGAATACACCGAAACCTCGGATTTCGAAGCAAGTCAGATAGTGATGTCCACAGGGCGGTCTCAGGGCCATCTTTCAGGCTCGGTGGTGACTCTGAGCAAAGACTACCAAATGTGTTAGGGCCCTATCTCCCATTTCCCTTTGAGGGAGCCTGAGAGGAGAGACGGCCTGGTAGAAGAAGGTCTCGGTTACTAGCTAGTGCCGACGGGACTCGCGGATTCGCCATGCATGATCTCACAGAATTACCGTCGGACGAGTCTAATGCCAGTGTCAGGTGGGCGGGTAAGTCAGTCCCTCGAGATCTTCGCAGCTGGAGTAGTTGCGATCCGAACCCTATGTAAGTGGTGAATGGAGGTGCCCCGTTGACCAGAAGGCAGAAGCGGAGGGAGGTCAGTGTGGTACTGGTTACACGACATCGTGCAGTTTTCTCTGAGAGAGGATCGGCCAGCAGGCCCGCCTCCAGGATTCCACTTTCGCAGGAACCGAGCCGGTGGATCGCCGGTTAATGCACGGCGCCTCAAATCTGGGGTGAAGTCTCGGTCCGACCCAGGTCCTGCGTGTCTATGTGCAACTTGAATTTACTGCACAAAGTGGTGAGGACATAGCAGTTTGTCATAACTAAATTTCGCACAACAGGTAGCGGTCTCCATTGCACGGGTAAGGGCACTTGTGCTTAGGTACCACGGCGGCAGTGAGGTAAGATAGCTGAGATGGGATTTTTGCCGGTCTCGCACAGCTTCCACGTCAAAAGACGGGGTCGAGTTGTGGGAGACAGGCGGAACTCTGTACTTTCCACCCCTATCGAAGCGCAGTCCATTCCATCAGGGAGGATCTCTCCCTGACTTCTCGGGGTAGCTAACGGCACCAAGTCCAACTCTTTGACCCCTCGCATAGAGCCGCGAGTGGTTCCGCGTGTCGAGAGGGCAGATTGGACAAAATCCCTAGCGAGGCGTGTTTGTGTCGTCAGGAGATATTTTCTTCGATTCCCTGGGGTCCTCAAGAGGCATATTCTCTTTCTATAGCTTGCCCACTTAAAATCTCTTTGCTCATAATGTCAGTTGATTTTGGAAGGCTTCCATGAAGGAATTCTCCTCGGAAATACTTGGTAATATCTCATAGGCCCGACGACATTGTAGGTTTTCGGTTCCGGTGGGTCTCTGGGGTCAGCCGAGGGATGACCAGGCGTTGGAGCCGTCTGGCTCTTCAAACTGGGCGGGATTTCTGTTGTTTCGACCAGACTTCGGACGTTTGGACGCAGGTTTTGTGACGTGCGATGGGTAGTGAAATTCCTTGGACAGTTGCGGTTTGGCGTCAGCATCACACGGAGTAACCCGTCTCGTGCCAGCTCCGCGCATCTATTGGCTCTTTAAAACCTCTAGGCTCGCCGCTTTGTGACGAGATCGAGATTTATACGGGAGAAAGTAGTACATGTTGAATTAATAAAAAACACACCTCTTTTATCTTTGAAAACTCTTTTCGACTACATAATTTAAACTCGATCTACCAAGCAGAACTATACGCTACATGCCAAGCAATAGACTGGTTTCTAACATCATCTTACTCTTCACTACTTCTATTAACGGACAGCCACTCAGCAAAAGATGCCCTTAATCTAGCCTTCCCTCCTAATCATCTTATTCATCAGATATATGTTAAATTACTAGATTATCCACTTAAAACAGCCTACATCTTCGAAATCTAAATTGGTAAGGTGAAATTGGTGTATTTTCCTCTTCCAGTCAGATTTTTTTTGCTTTCAGTACTTTTTGGAGGCGCAGTTTTCAAATATGTGATCGTTCTTCTAACAATGTTTCCAACAGACTGCTTTTAGAGAGCAAAATAAGAATTCCTCTAAATAATTTCTTGAACGATTGACTTAACACATTCTGCCCAGAATGAGCTTTATTTTTTAGCCTCCGGTATAGTATGCTATTTCTTTCACCAAGTTTATTTTGTGTCCAAAAATAACGTTACCTTACAGAGGCTACCCGTAAAACAAAGCATTACGATTAAATACTCTTTAGCAATTTTTTTAAACTTCTAATCATCGCACATTTTCAATTTTTATACCGTCGTATTGGGAAAAAAAATTATTTTAAATGCATTTTGTTTGAAAACTTTATCTCCATTTATTTTTTAAGTTTTAATTTTTTGTAGTTTTTGGAGCCATTTGCTTAATATTGGAAACGGAAATACTCAATTTCTGTAGAAACTAAAGGAAAAATAGTTGTAAAATATGAATTATATATTTTTGTTGCCATTTTCTCGTAACAGACGAAAGAAAATGTCATTAAAATACGTGCTATTTTGAAAAAAATATAAACGAAAGATTTCTGTTAAAACAATGGAGCTATTATATACTATATTTAATTGTAAGTATCTATGAATAATTTGATTTTCTTGAATGACGGAATCTTTTTGCTGCATTTGTGCATTATTTCGCGATCGTGATGTGCTATGCAGGCTTTACTGTAGATGTTTAAGAGTAGATCGTAAATGTGGAATTCTTAAGCGGATGCGAATGACGTCATTTTACATAAAATAAAACTTGTGCTTTAAGTCTTAAAATTGAAATATGTTTTGTACTGCAGTAGATTCCCACTTAACCGAGTTATTTTTTTCTGATGCGCTGGTGGCTTCTATTATTATGAAACAGCCATTAAAAAGGAAGTGTTAGGTGAAGATGAAAGAGCAGCCGTAACAAAAAAAATGACCATTTTTTCCCCCATTCAAACCAGAAAATCAGAGTTCTAACTTTTTACGGCTGCTCTTTCATCTTCACCTAACGCTTCAGTTATAATGGCTGTTTAATAATAATAGAAGCAACTAGTCCATGAAAAGAAAATGAAGTAATTGAAATTACGGGGGCGACACTAAATTCTGAAAAAGCAGAATTCCTCTTCTCTAGTTATCATTCTTTGCAGGTGATGTGCTCCAAGTAGCACCCGGGATTTTCTTTATTTTTAACCAGGATGGTATGTAATCTTTCAAGACATAACCTACTAGGAGCTTAACGTTTTCTGATAGTTCGGCAGTCGACAGATAAAGGCCTAGGATTCTGTTGGCTGTATTGAGCCAATTTGAACAAGACATCATTCCGGAACTTCTGTTGGCTATATCTGGAAGGCACTCGCCCGAGGATACTGCCCTAGAAATATTTTTCCCTGCACTGAGATATTTTTTATGAAATTTACGCAGAGCACCTGGAATAGAAACAAAACTTATCGCAACAAGTGTTTCGCACATTTCCAGAGATTTTCCTATTGTTCCGGAAAGCTGGTGCTGCCCAAATGCACTTCCATCAATATTCTGGAAAAGGCGGTATAGAGGTAATTCAATAGTATGCAATAAGCATACAAACCAGTGTAATTTGTGGCCAACAAAAATTTCAAGCTGTCAAACTGCGCAATTTTTTATCCCAACATTGACGTTCAAGCTGTATAACTGCGCCATTTTTTAACCCAACATTGACGTTCATTCCATCACAGCCAATAGTAATCTGTTCCAAAAGTGTAATCGATGCTCTCGCCTCAGCTTAATCCATTGAATAACTTTGAATGGAGTTTCTTTGGATACAATCCATATATCTCGAAATATGGATGATACACTCATAGCACCTGTCCTACCCGATACTCCCGTTCATTCACAAGAAACGGCTGAGATTTGGTAGTGATATTCTCATTTGGCCTGTCTTGCAGTTTGAGGGAGTGTCATAAATATTGGATTTCCGACATTTGGCTTCATGACAAACGTAATCATCTTCAGAGTTATCTTACAATTCCGAATCAGATCCTAAAACGGCGTTTTTACTAAATCCGTAATATTTTTATAAGAATTATTATATATATTATATTTTATAAGCATTATGACAGTTCCTCTGCGTTAGATTGCTGATTTTTCATTCTACATTGCCTTTCTCTAACACGCTTCAATTTTTGAGTTTCAGAAATGTTAATTGATCCTGTTTTTGTTCCATACTGTTGGTCTGCGAAAACCTTTTGTTCCATGTTTATTTTTTATCCATAGGAAATGCTTAATTAAATCAAGATACGTGGGTAACACTACCTCTTTCATTTGCACGGGAGATCCAAGAAGTTTCATTTTCAGTTGAGGTCATGTTTAAATTAAACTTCCAGATTGTCTTGTCCAAAAAAAAAAAAAAAAAAAAAAAAAAAAAAAAATCTACAAATTAGTGGTTGAAACAATAACCAGCATCAAACAAAGACAACCGTTGCAAAAACGATTCATTCCACATAATAAAAGTAATGTGTCAGTCACAGTTTTTAGATTAGAATACGTGCTACCATCTATTAGATTTTGAAGTTTAATTTGCTATTTATGTACGAAATGCCCTTTCTTGCACTAACATCTGACAATAATGTTTTAATAAAGCGATTTATTAATGAAAACATAAATAATTAATATTAATATTCATTCAATTAATTAATTATTATATTTCGTTAAAAATGCATTAAAAAGATAGTAAAAAGGCTATACAAATATTCCCTTTAGGTGTGGAACCTCAAGGTGTCAATATTTTGAGCTGAAATTCGGTGACAATTTGTATCAGTCAGTTTGGCACCATATAATGACTCAGGCAATATTAATTTTGAAAAAAAGTTTTCTCGCTCCACCCTATTATGCATATATTTGAATCAAAGAAAATTTCTTAGGTATAGGCTACGGCAAGCAGGTCCTTCCTTAATTTGAAAAAAAATCCGCCGGCAGGAGGCGGTTTAATAGCAATGTTTGTGCCATTTTGAATATTGTACCATCGAAATTCAAGAAAAAGTTTTTCGCTCCACCCTAACGGACAACCTGGAACTTTCAAAGGAACTACGATAGGCATTTTGTACACCGGTCATCCCAATCAAGGTGAATGCCTCTTACTTTGCAAGCTAATGCTTTGCCAGTTAATAAATGCAAGAAATGTGTCCATTGCAATGTCTTTCCAGAAATTGAAAATTGTCAACGGCGTTACACATGTCACTTTCCGGAGCTTCGTTCAGTGTACAATAGCGTCTTGAACAAAATTTCAATAGGGGTGATTTTTATCGTATGTGCAAATAAACACTCCTAAGAAGATGCTTAATCGTAAATGCCTTTACGATCAAATTATGCTAAATATTTATAACGGTCTTAGGGAAATCTTCTATGGTGCGCGAGGAGAACTGGCAAAACGTTCCTAATTAAATTGATTCTGGCAGCAATTCGATGTCACAGTGACACAGGCTTAGTTCTTGCGCTCTCAGTTCGGAATAGCTACGATATTGCTACCAGATGAAACAACTACTCATTCCGCTTTGTAATTGACTATGAACTTGAAATTCAATGAAACTCTGACGTGCAACAATTTAAAAGCATCCTATATGGGAAAAGTATTGCAGAAATGCAAACTTATTGTTTGGGATGTATGCTCAATTGCGCATAACAAGTCACCCGAGGCATTTGTTCGATCATTGAAAGATTGCTTGTTGGAGATTCCAAGTAAACAGTACCTGTAATTCTTCGATTAGCACCAAAGGACGAAATAAATGCTTTCCTGAAATACTCTACTCTGTGGCGACACGTAAAGTCGTGAAAATTTACAAGAAATATGCTTGTGTAGCTGCAAAATGAACAAATGGCTGAGATAATCTCACAGAAATTGCTGAAAATTGGTAACGGGAAGGTGTCGGTTTATTAGAGCAAAGGACGAAGTTCACTGTTTCATAACTTCGGCAGTTTAGAGACGTCAAAATAAAAATTTATTGAAAAAGTATTTCCCAATATCCAAACCAATTATAAGAATCCCGATTGGCTGAGAAAATTAGCTATTCTTGCGACCAAGAACAAAGACCTTTTACGATCTTAAATATATTATTAAGTCTGACATACAAAGCTCGAGGCTGTCGCTAACAAGTCTTTCGATATTGTTGTGGAAGCAAATGAAGCGCTTAGTTACTCAACGCAATTTTTTTAATTCACTCGAACTACAGGGATGCCACAGCATGTACTGCAGTTGAAAATCTGCAAGCCAATCATAATGTTGCAAGGTAGCAACCAGCCAAAACTTCGCAACGGCAAGCTGCTTCTATTAAAAAAATAACGTGGAACGTCTAGAAGCAACAATCCTGGCAGGACATTTTAAATGTGAAGAGGTCCACACTCTTCTCTTTTCCATTATTCCAAAGGATATGCCATTTCAGTTCAAATGATTGTAAATGTAATTGGTTTTAATGAAAATTTCACACCTTTCAATCCGTAATTTATTCAAAAAATAAATTCCTAAAAGAAATGGTTTTGAAATGGTTTTTGAATAATAATATGAAATAAAACAAATGATTGCTTTCGTAAAAATCAATTTATTGAAGCTTAAAAATACAGTTTCAGAATTACAGAAGATTCGGTTTTGTTTTTGCTTAATGAAATATTAAATGTAAAATTAATCTGTACTAATATTATAAAAAAGTAAAGTTTGTTTGTTCGTTTATTTGTTTATTTGTAGGAGGTAATATCTGGAACTAATGAAACAATTTTAAAAGACATGGTTTCAAAATGATGGTATTTGTCCATGTTCAAACATAGACTAAATCTCATGTCCATGCCACAACCGCAAATAGGGTGCAGGAGAAAAAAAAGTTCTAAAAATGCGTTTTTTGTGTTAATGAAGGACCTACAAACATAAAATTTGGCATGGCAGTTATTTATAAGATGCAAATAACTTCTAAGAACATTTCCTAAAAAAAAAAAAAATAGAAATTTCAAATTGTTGAAAATGCGCGAAAAAGCGTTCAAAAAACGTTCTAAATGGGACTTCTATGCACTCTCAGGAAATACCGAACCGTTTTCAAAAATAACGTTGTGAAAAATGATGGTGACAGTATTTGATCCAAGATAGGCTATATTTTATGCTTCGGCTATTACCCCAAATGGGGAGGAAGAGCAAACAGTGCTCTAAATTGCGATTGTTGTGTTACTGAAGTGCCTAGAAAATGTAATTTGGCATGGTAAATTTCTAAATGATCTCTAAGTACATTACATAAAAAAATCGAAATTTACAAGGGGTGATAATGTGCGAAAAGTGTATAAAAAAAGTTCTAAAAAAGGTTCTAAATAGTTATTTCCACGCAATCTCTGGAAATACAGAGCCGATTTAAAAAATAACACTGTGAAAATTATCGTGACAGCCCTTGCTCCAAGATTGGTTCTATTTTATGCCATTGTAACTACCATCTGGAGGTTGCAGGAGAGAAAAACGTTCGAAACTCCAATTTTTGTGTTACAGAAGGGCCTAGATACATGGAATTGGGCTTGGCAGGTACTTTTTAGATATAAATGATCTCTAAGAATATTTTTTAAAAAAATGATATTTAAAAAGTTTGAAAAGGCGCGAAGAGAATTTTTAGAATACTTCTAAATGGAGATTCCTTCGCAGTCTCAGGATGTATCAAACCGATTTCAAAAGTAATGGTTGTAAATTGATGGTGATAGCCCTTGCACCAATATAGGCTCTATTTTGTGTCGTTGTCACTACCACCTGGGGTTGCAGGAGCAAAAAACTTTCTAAATTTCGATTTTTGTTATACTGTAGGGGCTAGAAACGTGAAATTAGGCATGGTAGTTACTTATAAGATATAAAATATCTCTAAGACCATTTCTTAAAAAAATCGAAATTTAAAAAGGGTGAAAATGCGCACAAAGTGTTCTTAAAACGTTCTAAATTGCGAATTCTACGCAGTCTTAGGAAGTATCAAACCGATTTCAAAAGTAATGGTTAAAGACTAATGGTGACAGCCCTTACTCTAATAGGTTATATTTTATGTCGGTGTCACTACCACCTGGAGGATTCTGAAACAAATAATGTTGTAAATTTCGATTTTCGTGATATTGCAGGGGCTAGAAACTTGAAATTCGGCATGGTAGTTACTTATAATATATAAATGAACTCTATGACCATTTCTTTAAAAATTCGAAACTTAAAAAGCGTGAAAATGCGCGCAAAGTGTTCTAAAAACGTTCTAAATGGCAATTTATACGCAGTCCTAAGAAGTATCAAACCGATTTCAAAAGCAATGGTTAGAGAACAATGGTGACATCTCTTCCTCTAATAGGTTCTATCTTATGTCGGTGTCGCTACCACCTAGAAGATTCTGAAGTAAATAACGTTCTAAATTTCAATTTCTGTGGTACTGCAGGGGCTAGAAACGTGAAATTGGGCATGGTAGTCACTTACAATAAATAAATTAACTCTATGATTATTTCGTAAAAAAATCGAAATTTAAAAACGGTGAAAATACGCGAAAAGTGTTCTAAAAACGTTCTAAATGGCGAAACTCATAAAATATAAAGAGTTTGTATGAACAGTGGAAAATCAATCGAAATTTAAAAAAGGTAAAGTGAAGGGAAGGACCGAAATGCATATTAAAAGTCTAAAATTACGATTTCTATATGATATGAGGAAATAATAATCCGATTACAAAAATAATGGTTGTGAATCAATGGTGGCAGTCACTGATCTCAAACAGGGTATATTTTATGCCAGTGCCACTGCCATCTGAGGTTGACAGTATTAACAAATGTTCTGAAACCCCTTTAAAAGCTTTCTAGGTTACTTTTTCTATGGAACATTAGGAAATTGCAAACCGATTGTAATATTAATGTTGGCAAATTAATGGTCATAGTCTCTGTTTCAACATAGGCCTTTTATGTTAGTCCCACTACCACCAAAGAGGTGGTAAGTGTTAGACAAGAAGAAATTTGGCATGATGGTTAATTTTAATAGGTAAATGTGTACTAAGAACGGTTTATAAAAAAATTCAAATTTCATATGATACTGAAATAAGCGTATGAAATGAGCATAAAATCTTCGAAATACATTATATATTACCTTTTATTTAGAATTAATTTTAGTTCGTCTTACTAATTCAAATCTCATTTCTGCCTAATGCAGTGTAATAATGAAGTTTAGTCAACCTGTGGCTTAATTAGTAATTTTTGAATTATTCATAAAAGTATAAATTCTTCTAATAAAAATTAGACATACAAATATCACTTGACATATTTCAACTGTTACGCGAGCAAAGCCGCGGGTTTTGCTAGTTTTAAATAAATTTCTTAACCTTCATCCACGTGCATGAATTTTATTTCATTATCTTGTGTATGACATTTTGGCAGTTGCGTCAAATTTATATCCGTATACTCTTGAGTGCTCCTTATTAATATATATAATTTAAAGGGACTATTTCCCCATTAATTTCTCGAAGTATTCCGAAGTCTTTTTTAAATGAATTGTGAATATTTTAATCTCTCGCTACTCAAATTATAATGCAATGTCTTAAATTAATTATTTTAATGCATAAAATGGGCAACTTATTTAAATTATAATGCACTTAAATTTACATAATCTATTCGATTAAGGTTTACGGCTATTTTAAATATTAGCAATATCTAATCTTTATATGTTGCGTGTACTTATGTCGGGAAACCAGATAATATCTATATTTACACAGATAATGAAAAAACTAAAGATATTGAGTGCACACAAGTACTGTGAAATTAAACATAAAAGAAACGTGCGATTTCTCTTTTCTTTATTTTTCATTTCACCAGACTGATCCACTGTAACATGTGGCTGGGTACAGCTAGCATTATAATATAAGACAAAATATTTTGAAAGTAAAAATCTTAATAAATTAAATGTTACGGAAAATTAATTTTGCTATCTTTCGTTTTAACATTTCAAAACCTTTTTGTACTATAATTATTTTATTATGTATTCTCGAGGAAAAAGAAACTTTATTTAAATAAGACACAGTTGAACATGTTATTCAATGGAATAAACTCAGACAGACAGATTGATTAAATGCTATGCCAAAAAAACTAGCGTTGTAATCAATTGTTTTTTCAGGAGATTGCTTTGAATTTATGTTATTTTCATTGGAAGACAATTAATCATTCAGAAAAGCGGGGAACCTGTTAGGCAGTAAAAAAGAAAAATGCATGAATTAGGATCCATTCTTGTTTTCTCTATTATACGTCTATTTTTATCATATATATTCGATTTGTTTTATTTTTTTTGTCTCATTATCCTTATACCACATTTAAAAAATGTATTTTATATAACTGCAAAAACAAATATTTCTAATACATTTAAATTCCCTCAGAAACTAATTTTAAAGTAAGAACGATTTATGTGTTTAAGATTGAATTTTCTCATTTTAAGAAATACCACTTTATTTTAAAATTTAACTATTGGGACACAAAACATATCGTATACTTAGTCGTATATAAAAATGTTATAAGTGATGAGTGAATAATATTCTTTAAAAATATAATATAATTTATATACATTAATAAACATTATAATAAACATTAATGAAGTAAAGAGTAGTAATTTAAATGACATGATATATTTACATTTACAAATAAACAAACATTTTTTTTTTTTGTATTTTATTTAGTGACATTTTTTCAAGCAATCTGAACTGTAAAATCTTAGTTTGCATTTTGTAAAATGGTATATGACTTTTTATTTGATAATAATAGTTATTTTTATTTATTTTTAAAGGAAAAGATTGGTGCCGCCTTCTGCTAATTTCAAGAATATGTTGCCGTGTGATATAAAACCCTTGGACTTAATGCTGCATAACTGTTTTTAAAATGTAGCACAACAATGTTTGCAGAGTAATATACCATGAAACATAAATCTTCAATTGTTGCTTGGATTTATTTTCACCGCAGGAAATTTCGGTCGAACGATCTTACATTATCTTAAACATTTTGCTTAATCCTTTATCTACTGCATTATGATCTACTGAAATTTTCTTCAGGTAATTGTATTTTTTTAGTTACTACAAAAAAAATTAAAGGATAAACATCAAAATAATACTCACCCGTGAGAAATTTATTAGAGGTAATTAATTAAAGCTGTCAGTACACTATGACAGAAATATCGTAACTGAAATCTCACAAGTTATTTCAAATGACATTTTACATTTTCTACAACGCGGGATAACCCACCATTGGCATAGGCTTCCAGATCCCGCGTTGCAAGTTTATTCAAAACCAGAATTGTGGTAAAATATTTTCGATTTAATAAGTATGCGAAATATAGCCATTTTCTTCTTTAAAAATATTTTTTTGCCGAATTCCGGTGCCAATCATTTATTTCAACACTTTAGCATTGAAAATGCTTTTCCCCTGAAAGGTTTCAAAACATTATTCTTTTTTAAGGTTTCGATCTTATTAGCAATTTCTTAGTTATGCGACGTCTATATTCCAAGGACAATATGCTCTCTCGCATCTCAACATATGCAATATATGAATTTACGTATGCCATTTCTAGCACAGCAAAAAACTACATAGCTACTAGCATAGCCACAACTTTTTCCTATAAAAATAATAATCAAACAGAAAAAAAAAAATACCAGGAAAATTATTACTACTCTACTTTTTTGTAATTACATTTTAAAGCAGATGGAAACGACGGATAATAACACAGACGAAAAGTAAACAAGAAGTTTTTCTCCAACACCCAGTGTGCTGACGGTACTTATAATTACCACAGACTAATTCAACTGTTAAATCAAATGCATACACCGTACACCTAAAATAGCAGGTCAAATTGTATTCTTAGATCATAATGAACACATAAAAAAATAAAATTTATATTTTATACTTTATTGTGTTTGCAGTAACAAAAAAGACGAGCGTTACAATCTGTACAAAATGCCGGCACTAAACACACCGACTCTTTCAAAGATAGCCTCCTTCCTCGTTAAAATTAGAAACCTAGGACTACTGCTGCCATGTATCCGGATAAAATGAAGTTAAAAGATTATTTTTGCAAAGTAGCATTAGAATATTAGTAATATTCACTATGGGATGAAGGTTTGAATTGAGTTGTACTTTTAAGTAACGTTTAGTAGATAAAGGGTTAAATGTAGCCTGATGCTATTACACAAAATTTTGAAATGCATTGTGTGGACAAGATGTGGCGTTCACGTTTCTGGTGCTTAAAACTTGGTGTGTGAAGAAAACTGGACATATTCATTTAATTTAATTAATACTTGCTCAGTATCTTCTACGAGAAAAAATTCCTAAAATTTACGAGCATACATTTGCGAACAGTAATCTTATGTCTTTTTTAATCACCAAACATCTTAATTGAATAAAGCGATATTTGCTAATCGCAAATAGTAAAATCTAGTAAAGAAGGATCTAGCACACCCTGTAAGGGCATTTCACCTGATGATCATCCCGTATATGTTAATGCATCGAAGAATATTTCCTTTGTGTATGACTTATTAAAGATGTTTCAGCGTCCCAGTTTTATTTCCTGGGTGGTAAACACTGATGCACATGTCACTGTATCTGTCATGTATGGGGTGAAATTAAGTCTGTAACTTACATATTTTACACTAATTACTTCTTGTCAGTAATATAAAATTAAACAAAATTTAATTACACCATTTCAAAATTGAATATGTTGTACCAGAGGTTCCCAAACTGTGCTCCGAGGACCCCTAGGGCCTGCGCTTGTACTTTCGAAAGGCTCCGCCGCGCTTTAGAAGAATAAAGAAAATTTTAGTGAAACCAACACATTTAATGCATGTTTTTTGTTTGTTATTTTCAACAATGTACTAAACAGATTATTTTTTTCGAAAATATTTATACATTGAAAACTATTTTCAACTACCTGAACTCTTTTAATAAACTAAATTTTACTTTCTTAAAAGGCGAAGTGTTATCCAATAACTCCACGTTTCTTTCTCATCTGCATCATCATTTCTAAAGAAACCATTCTGATTTGAAAGATAAACCGCATTATTTATTTTTTTTCAATATGAAGGGTAACGTAATGTATATGTTACCGTTAAAGTGTATAATCCGTTATTTTATAGAATACCTAGTTATTTTATGAAATAACTAACCAAGTCCGTTAAAGTGTATAATATTATTGGATTCTACACTTTAACTAGTTATTTTATACAATAACGATTGCCTAACCGTTAAAGTATTAAAGGCGGCAGGCGAAAGCTGTTTGAACCAGTTATAGCTGAATTGGTCAGTTTGGAATCGGTTATAGCTGGTTTTAGTCAGTTTTCAATCGGTTATAGCTGGTTTTAGTCAGTTTTGAATAGGTTATGTCTGGTTTGCAATCATTGTGCATTCTGCATTTCTTCATTTGTCATTCACAGTTCATGTTTTGTCGAATGTGTATTGAACTTGCATAAATTTGTAAGCGGTGTATTTAAGTTGAGTTTTTCATTTGAGATTATTAACGAATATTTTTCAAATCTTTTTTTTAACGATGAGTTCTACAGAAATGAGAGATCAATTGGTAAATAAGAAAGACTTGATGCGAGAGCGGTTTGAATCTTTGTTAAATATTCGTGAGATAAAGGAAAACAGTGTTATACTTACTCAAGGAAAATTATTAAATTTGAAAGCAGAAGTAAAAAAGGCTAAAACAGCACAGAAAAAAATACCACGTGGCTATTGTTTAATCCAGCATTATGATGTCCTTGAAGTTCAGGGCGTAGAAAAGTTAATTGTGCCAGTAAGAGACGTCATATTTTATTGCTCAAGTGATATACTGTTCGATATTTTATATGAAACTCATATATCTATTGGACATGGTGGTAGAGACCGTATGATAAAAGAACTGAATCGGCGATATAAAAACATCACTCAGAATGACATAAAGATTTTTTTTAGTGTTTGTGAACCTTGTCAACAAAAAAGAAATACGGGAAAGAAAGGAACTGTGGTGAAACCCATGGTGTTTTCTCATCTCAATTCAAGATGTCAAGTAGATCTTATAGATTTCCAGTCTGAACCTGATGGAAGCTATAAATTTATTTTAGTTTACCAAGATCATTTGACGAAGTTTGTGATTTTAAGAACTCTTCAAACAAAGAGAGCAGAAGAAGTCGCCGCGCAGTTGCTCGATATATTTCTATTATTTGGTGCTCCATGTATTCTGCAATTCGACAACTGCAAAGAATTCTGCAACAAAATAATTGAAGACATGAAAATAACTTGGCCAGAATTTAAGATCGTACATGGTAAACCCAGACATAGTCAGAGTGAAGATAGCGTTGAGAGGGCCATCCAAGGCATCGAAAATATGTTTACAACTTGGATGCAAGACAACCAATCTATCTCATGGAGTCACGGGCTTAAATTTATCCAATTCATGAAAAACAGAGCACTCCATTCTGGTATAAAGAGAACACCTTACGAGGCTATGTTTGGCTGTGCTCCTAGAGTTGGACTGTTAACTCCTATTCCAAGATAAGTGTTTGATTCAATAGAGGATGAACAACAATTTTGAAAATCCATTAAATGATCTAAGTGCATCTTTTGAACGTGGCCAAGGCACCGTCAAGGAAACACCTTTGAATCAAACTGGGAAAGTGTCCTTCGAGCGTTATGATAATGTTGTTTCCATCGAAGATACACCTTCGAATGAAACTGTAAAATTGTGTGTTGTGTGTTCTGAAAATTGCCAAGATGGCCTATTTTTCTGTAAATGTGAGCAACCTATCCATGCTTTATGCATAGAAGTCTGTTACACAGAAGACAAAATGGTACAGAAATTCTGCAGGTTGTGTCTAAATAAAATAAATATCGAGAAAGAAAGATAAGGAGCTAAAGAGTGTTTAGAAATTCAAGCCACGAAAATGAAATTAATGTCTGACAAATCTTATTCTGAGGCATCTATAGGCATTACAGTCCGTATTCCAGTTTCTGAAGTGGACAGAGGAAGAGGAGATGCTAGATCGGTTTTAGCTGTCATCATGGAAAAAACTAGCGATGAATTTTTCCGATTAGGATCACGGAATGGTCAAATAAAGCAGCTGTACTCTAGGTCTCAGTTCAGTATATGTGATTAAGAATTAATTTCCATTGAAGAAGTTCCAAATGTTGAGACAACTCTGCTATCTATTTCAACAGCTCAAAGTTGTGGCACTGGGCAAGGATTTAAAAAGTGTTCGTGTAAAACACTGTGTGATAGAAAAAAGTGTGATTGTTTCAAAAATAATATGCAATGTAATTCTAAGTGTCATCACAGCAATCCTTGTTCTAATAAATAATTGAAAATAAAATGAAGGCATTTCATAAATTTTTAAATTAATATGATCTTACATTATTGTTTTGAAAAAAAAAATGATGAATTATTAAATATTTATGTTTTTATTAAATAACATAATTGCTCCCTCGAGTGTGTCATTTTTTAACAATATTTAACATTATTATTACTATTTCTTTTGTAAGTATTATTTATATTTTGAGTTTTGGATAAACACATTTTTTAATATTTTTTAAACAGCTAATATTTTTATATAGGACTAAGCAGTTTATAAGCTGTTTAAAAATATTACAAAATTTGTTTCTCCAAAACTCAAAATACAAATAATACTTGCAAAAGAAATAATAATAATAATGTTGAATATTATTTAAAAATGACATGCTCGAGGGAACAATTATGTTATTTAATAAAAACATAAATATTTAATAATTCATCATTTTTTTTTTCAAAATAATAATGTAAAATCATATTAATTTAAAAATTTATGAAATACCTTCATTTTATTTTCCATTATTTATTAGAGTTATATATTGTTATTATATATTATAATTTATTATATATTGTTAATTTTGTTTCTCAGCCCACAATTTATTAATTCCAGGCTAAACATTTTATCTAACCTAAAGACAAATACTGCTGAGGTAAACTGAGCTCTCGTTTTTCTGTGGTCAGTTCTGCTGAAAGCTAGCACCATGAACCTCTCCATGGACTTGCACAGATACCAATAGCAAAGTCCTAATGTGATTGTTAATACTTGTCTGATTGCTAATAGTATTAACACATTGTAGTTTTTACACACACTTGCCCCCTTCTGAGAAAAAAAATATGAATTATTAAATATTTATGCTTTTATTAAATAACATAATTGTTCCCTCGAGCATGTCATTTTTTAACAATATTCAACATTATTATTGTTATTTCTTTTGTAAGTATTATTTGTATTTTGAGTTTTGGATAAACAAATTTGGTAATATTTTTTAAACAGCTTAACATTTTTTGCCAATAGGACTAAGCAGCCTAATAATTCATGTAATTATAAGTTGTAAAAATTTAAATATAACTATTTCCTCACTACATTCAGTTATTTTTTATTACTATTTAAAAAACATAAAAAATAAAATTTTATAATATATTCTGTTTCTGTTTATTATTTATCAATTAATCTATCAGTAATATGAAATGTATTTTTCGAGTGACTTTAACTATTTATCATCAGTTAATTTATAAAACAACGGATTTGTTTTATTGTCAAATTGTTTATTTTATACTTTAACGGTTAGGCAATCGTTATTCTATAAAATAACTAGTTAAAGTGTGGAATCCAATAGTATTATACACTTTAACGGACTTGGTTAGTTATTTCATGCAATAACTAGGTATTCTATAAAATAACTGAATTATACACTTTAACGGTAACATATACATAATGTAGTAAAATATATATTGTTAAGAATTTGTTTTAGGAAAAATTTGTTAATAGTGTCTAATATTTCCTTGACAAATAACACGATTTTTAAAAATTAACTATACGACTGGTGACGTAAAAGAACACGTAACAGCATCTTCAGATGTATTAAAATTTCACTACAAATGCATGAATCTACTGATGTCAACTGTTAGTATTTTTCTCTTAGATATACTAATATCCTGCTCATACTAGTGCAGTTAAAAGTCTTTAACTTACTTTTTTTAAAAACGGGCACCCGAAACTAGACAAAACTTCTCCATTACTACGGTGATTGAGAACATTAAATTGGTTAAAATTAAGCGCCTTACTAATGCTAGTCTGAAAGTGGTTTCACGAAGCTATCAAAAGGTTATTGTTTGTAGATCACTACAAATCAACACACTAAGGGACGA
Source organism: Maratus speciosus (assembly GCA_963932465.1). NCBI lineage: Eukaryota > Metazoa > Arthropoda > Arachnida > Araneae > Salticidae > Maratus > Maratus speciosus. The sequence goes on along the minus strand of OZ010795.1, from coordinate 433,232,509 downwards.
ATTATTTTGGGGGGATTACATAGAATAACACACATAAACAGGAATACACTGATTATGCGAAACCAGTCATGGGTCACAATGCTGGAGCCATTGCAAGAACTAAAGAGATGGCAAAGAACCTTAGTACCATCTATTGCGCTTTTATAGATACTCGCTATCCACGAAAAAATGTGCTCTGAACAAATGAAAAGATTGAACGTTGCCATTAAAATAATAAACTATATAAAGTTAAGAACTCTTAAAAGCAAACTTTTTAAACTTATGCGTGAAATTATTGAAAGCAAGCATCCGCCCCTTCTACTGCATACCGAAGTAACATGGTCATGTCAAAGAACAACGTTTAAATGATTGTTGCAACTGCAGAGGCTATATTAAAAGAATCATAAGTCTAAACTGGAAAAATTTTTAATTAATGAGAATTGTGAGTGCTAATTGCATATTTGGACGATATGTTTCGTAAAATGAAATCAATGTATATTTGACTGCAATAAAAATCTGTCACAATTTCCGATGCTTTTATCAAACGTGTCTTCTTTTAATATGGAACGTGTATTGGTCGTATTCTGAGGTTGGTTGGTTGTATTTATGTCGGCCAATTATCTGCACGTGGGATATAGGCCCTAAGGGGGGGAGTGCCTTCCGTGGAGGTCTTTTTAAGGGAACCTAACCCGTATTAACGCTTGGAGAACCAAGGTTCGAAGAAAACCACGAAAACTCCGAACGATTAGGCCGACGGGCGCGATTGGGATCGAACCCAGCACCTCCCGTCTACCAGCTTCGAGAGCAGAACCTCTCGGCCACTGGTGGGGCCGTATTCTGAGGAAAACGATGATATTGATTACGTCCCTCTGGTTATAAAGGAAATACAAACGACATCAGATTAAAAATAAGTAAATAAATAAATATTAAGGGACATCCTACAGCTTTGAAAAACACTTTTTAAAAAGTCTCCAAAAAATGAAATAAATAATGATAACTTTTAAATCTTTATTATTATTATTTTTTAATATTGTCATATTCATCATTAAAATAATACATGCTTTCTCCATAAACCATCATCCAAATAAAGTGATCCCTTTGACATTAATGTGTTCATTTCGTTAATTACTTAAATCCCAAAGTGATACAAAAATGATTAATTAAAGAGACATAAGTTACTACATTTGAATTTAATAAATTGAATAAAATAGCATGTCAAAAATATCTTTCAAATGTTTTCTAATTGTCGCGACAAATGAATTTTTCAAAAGTCAATGGAATTTAAATGAAACTTGAGTTACAAAATTTAAATACTATTATTGTTTAAATAGCTCTCAAAGTATCATTAATTAACTTAAATGCAATATTTTGTCAAGCGCTGCTACTAATCTATTTGATAAACAAAAAAATGTTGAATGAAAAAAAATGTATAGTTGTATTAACGAATTATCGCGAAATCTACAGACGGAAAAATGAAAGTATCATCTTATTTTAATGTATCTAAATTAATATATATATATATATATATATATATATATATATATTTGTGTGTGTGTGTGTGTGTGTGCTTACTCAAAGTTTAGGATAATCAAAAGCTAGTAGATGTCTCAAAATTGTGAAATATCACAGGTTTGTCCTGATGTACCTGAAGCTTAGATTTTTCATATTTGGTTCATTAACCGAGATATTAATTAGGGGTCTCAAGATTCCAATAATTGGAAAAAAAGACCATTTAACATTGAATATCTTAAAATGTATATGATTTTAAAACACATTTTTGGGAATGGATGGAAGATATATGTTCTTTCATTTCATGTACTTAAAAAATTGATAGATGCAAAAATAAAAGTTACAGGAGGCTCCAAACTGTCAGACGTCTGTTGAGCAGAAAATGCGTATAAAAGGTTACGCGCAGAATTAAAAAATAAATTTTACAACTGGAATGAAATTTTTGGCACCTACTTATACTTTAGATTATAAAAAAGACACTGAACCTAAATAAATTTATATTTAGAGAATTTTTATATTTTTAATACAAAGTTGTATTTAGCTAATGCAACATTTTGAAAAATTCAATAGTATAATCACATATATATTTTTTTTTTAACAATAAAAACGAAATTTTAGGTTCGGTTTACACATACTAACATGAAACATATGTTTTGAAACTTTTATGAAAAAAATATTCAGAAGTTTTTTAGATATCGTGCTTATTATGCCCAAAAACGTCATTTGGAGAAAAATGACTTCAAACTTTTGAAAACGCCGCTTCAGCTATTGCGCGGGTATAGTTCTAAAAGCCATAAGTTCTGTTCTAATGGGCATTTTAAGGAAACATTTATATCAAAATTTTCAGGAAAGATAATAGTTTAATATGTAAAAAACAAACTAAAATTTTGAAAATTTTGAAGATTTAAGAGTCTTGAGACCACTTAAAAACTACAACAGAAATATTCTTTTCTAAACAGGAGCACGGCTTCAGTTCCGTAAGAATTCTAGAATGAAATATCGAATGGCTGTTGATTTCTCGTTTTCTTCGCGCTTTCGAAGCAGCCTTGATTAAACATTTTGTAAACAGGAAAAATGTACATTTGGAGTATTGTGTTGAATAACATATAGAAGTACAATTGTAAGTAAGCAAATAATACAGAATAATTGGATACTAAACGGAAAGCTATTAGGTTAAGTAGTTTCAGAGATATGCAGAAGTACTTACAGCTTTGCACTGCTGTTAGGTAGCTTTCTTTACAAAAAAGCTACCTATTGCAGCCGTTCGGAGGAAAGCGATTTCAAAAAATTTTGGTATATTTTCATCGATCATGACCCCCAGACCCCGAAACCACCCTCCGTTCAAAATTTATATATATATATATATATATATATATATATATATATATATATATATCTGACCTATGTCACACTGTAACTCCCGTAATTATGAACCGATTTCGATGTAATTCGGTGTGTACATAGTACATACCAATGTCTCGACCGAGTTCGTTGGCCAGATTCATCTGCCGTTTTGTTTCAAAATGGCGGCCATTTAAAATTTAAAAAAAAATTTAAAACTTGAAATGTGGTACCAAAAAATTAAAAATGGAAACATATTTTTTTCTTATGTATTTGACCTTTATACAAAGATTCCGGAGCAGTTTTTGTTTCGTCTATATCTTAAAAAATGGCTGAGTTATAGCATTTTGAATTTCTAGCGTGGCTGACATTTTGAAATGTCCTGAATTTTGTCACGCGATAAAAGGCGTATTTATGAACCGATTTGGATGTAATTCGGCGTGTACATAGTACATACCAATCTCTCGACCGAGTTCGTTGGCCAGCTTCATCCGCCATTTTGTTTCAAAATGGCGGCCATTTAAAATTTTTTAAAAAATTTAAAATTTGAAATGTGGTACCAAAAAATTAAAAATGGAAACATATTTTTTTCTTATGTATTTGACCTTTATACAAAGATTTCGGAGCAGTTTTTGTTTCGTCTATATCTTAAAAAATGGCTGAGTTATAGCATTTTGAATTTCTAGCGTGGCTGACATTTTGAAACGTCCCGAATTTTGTCACGCGATAAAAGGCGTATTTATGAACCGATTTGGATGTAACTTCGTTTATACATAGTACATACCAATGTTTCGACCGGGTTCGTTGGCCAGCTTCACCCGCCATTTTGTTTAAAAATGGCGGCCATTTAAATTTTTAAGAAAAATTTAAATTTGAAATGTGGTACCAAAAATTGAAAATTGAAAAAATATTTTCTTCTTATGTGTTTGACCTTGATAAAAAGATTCGGGAGCAGTTTTTGTTTCGTCTATATCTTAAGAAATGGCTGAGTTATAGCATTTTGAATTTCTAGCGTGGCTGACATTTTGAAACGTCCTGATTTTTCTCAGGTAATAACAGGCGTATTTATGAACCGACTTGGATGTACCTTGGTGTGTATATAGTACATACAAATATCTCGACCGAGTTCGTTGGCCAGCTTCATCCGCCATCTTGTTTCAAAATGGCGGCCATTTAAAAAAATTAAAAAATAAAAAAATTTAAATGAGATACCAAAAAATTGGAAAATGAAAAAGATTTTTTTTTTTTATGTGTTTGACCTTAATGCGAAGATTCCGGAACAGTTTTTCTTTCGTCTATATCTAAAAAAAAAATGGCTGAGTAATAGCATTTTGAATTTCTCTTGTGGCTGACATTTTAAAACGACCTGATTTTTGTCATGCGATAACAGGCGTATTTATGAACCTATTTGGATGTAACTTGGTCTGTGCATAGTACATACCAATGTCTCGACCGAGTTCGTTGGCCAGCTTCATTCGCCATCTTGTTTCAAATGGGTTGCCATTTAAAAAAAATTAAATTTAAAATTCAAAATGAGGTATTAAAAAATTGGAAAATGAAAAAGATTTTTTTTATGTGTTTGGCCTTGATACAAAGATTCCGGAGCAGTTTTTGTTTCTGAAAATTTGTTCTTTTGTTGATATCTTAAAAAATGGTTGATTTATAGCACTTTGAATTTCTAGCATGGCTAACATTTTGAAACGATCTTGTATTTGTCACGCGATAACACACGTATTCGCCTATTTCGATGTAAGAAGGCATGTGGATAGTATACATCAACACCTCGACCAAGTTTGCTGGCCAGATTCATCAGCCATCTTGTTTCAGAATGGCGGCCATTAAATTAAAATATATATATATATTTAAAGTGAGGTGCAAAAAATGTAGAAATTGAAAAAGGTTTCTTTCTTAAGTATTTGATCTTGATATAAGGATTCAGGAGCATTTTTTGTTTGTCTTTACCTTAAAAAATGGCTCAGATATAGCAGTTTCAATTTCTATTGTGGGTGACATTTTGAAAAATCTGATTTTTTGCATGCGACAGCACTCCTATATATTAACCGATTCCGATGTGAGTGAGCATGTGCACAGCAATTACTAAGGTCTCGACCAAGTTCACTGCTTAGCCTCATCCACCATGTTGTCTTAAAATGACAGGCACTTTAAGAAATTGTCGAATTTGGCAGCCAAATATAAGTTACTTTAAAGAAAAGCAGCTTGGATAAAGCTGACTAATTTCGCGAAATTCTCATTCATTATATTGATAAAAATTAGTATTGAATCTCCTATATTCGGTTTCCACTGAATTGAGCTTCGTGTGTTTGCATGATATAAGTTGGCTTTTTTTAAATAAGGATTATGAAAGCTACCTCTTCCTCCCGGCACTGGCCGGAAGGACTTTTTTTGAATTGAAATGTTTTACCCGCATAGTATATTTAACTGCGGATACGTTTTTAAACATATCTCAAAATTACTTTGCGGAATTAAATGTTAGATTGACAAATTTTAAGCTTTTAGAAATCGATTTATGTTAATATAGTTATAGGATAACGTAAATATTTATTTTAAAAATCCAATCTTTATTTTATAGAATATTAATATATTATTCGAAAAAAATTGTTTAACCTATAAAAAATGAACAAATATCGTTTATTAAAACCTTCAAATATGGAAATTCTAATATGCATTTCATTTCACAAATATTTATTATGTAAACTCTTTAACAAATTCATCGAATGGAATCCTTTTTGGTATAGCAATGTAAAATTTCGACTCCTTATATAAACGATTTAAGGAGTCGAACGAGTTAATTTTCGACTCCTTTATTTATTATATATATATATAATATACAAGTAAGACACAATTTTGAATGACAATTTCCATTTTTCCTCGTGTTTGTTTAGTAATAAAAAAGTTGTTGGTTAACATTCTTTTTCCACTAAATGCTCATGTTAGATATTGCTCTTAAAACAGAAATTTAATAATGTCATAATGAAAATTTGTATTCTTATCTCTGCCTTATACTTAAAATTATTTCATATTTGCGTTAAATTTAAATAGATTAATTTTTTTGTCTTCAGAATTGAATTTTTATTTTCTAACATATATTAAACGAAATAATTTATGAAATATATCTCTACTTTAAAACAACTATTAAATATTTAGAAATTATTAACTTTTGAAATACAGAGTTGATAATTCTTTGAAAAAATCAAATCAAATCGTATAATTCTTACGGATCTATCAAAATATCTGTTTACACAATTATTGTCATAACTATTCCTATTGTGTGTAGGAATAAAACTATTTATATGGACAATTGTTATGGAATTTATAGTGATAAAAAATTTCACATTAATAGATCTTTTACATATGAATTGAGCGTTAAAAGCAATCCTACATATGCTATATTTTATTTATTTTAATGGTTTAATAAATGCACTTTTTAAAACAGATTTTTCTATGTTACTCTAATAGATTATTTTCCACATAGCGGATTTTTTGTTTTATATTAAACATTTATAATCGTATTGAAAATGTAAATACCATTTTATTGTTTTGAATTTTTCTGCCTAAATAACAATCAAATTTAACATATTTTACCTAAAAAAGTATTTTAAACCAGTATTGCATCAAAGTTCAATTTTCTAACTGCTTTATAAAATAACACTTTTTATCATAGCAAACGCGGTAGCGTTAAGCTATAATATGATTAAGGAATAGAAAATGCAAACGAATTTCTTAAATTTCTGGCGAACCAGTTAGCATACTACAGTGATTTTTCTTTTGAAAGATAGAACTCGACTCGACGAATAAACGGACAGCATTAAAAAAAATTACTGTAGCTTTCAGTAGTTTTTTATTTAACTTTAAACGAAAAAATGGAGACCCAAAATTCAACAAAGTGTAGCTAACGTTCCAGTGGGTGGATTAACTTCGTTTTTTTTTTTTTTTTTTTTTTTTTTTTTTTTTTTTTTTTTTTTTTTTTAATCCTCTTGTTAAAACTTAAAATAGATTTTTTTTCATATTTGTATGTTTGACGGTGGCTGAGAAAATTGAATTTGTCTTTTATAATGTCTCCATAAAATTATAGAAATCTCTCCTTTTCATTTTCTAATTATTTAATTTAAACATTTCTTTCGTGTTGCCAGTCCCTAAAAAGCAGTACAATAATATTTAAAAAAGGATAAAACGTTTTGTTTTTATAAGTCAATAAATATTCAAATTCAACTGATAGATTTTTTTCCATTTTTGAAATCGACGTCAATCTAAGCAGATAATGCATAATTTTCTTAAATATATATATATATATAAACTTTCATGAATATTCTATTATTTTGAACTGGAGTAATAGACACAATGGAGCACAAACGAATTGGTAGGAAAAAAAACAGGGTAAATCCCAAGCTTCTGTTCAGGAGCTAAATGTAAGTTTTCTTTTTAATTATCATAACACCCTGACTTACACAAGCGATAGGTATACAGTAATATAAATACATCACATACTATGCATACTAGCATTCCAACTATTTTAAATAAGGAAGAGATGCCATATACGCACCAGTGTACATAACTGGCGCGACAATGGCGTTATTTTGCCTGATACGGTAACTGAGCTATTGTTGTTCATTTATTAATTATTTTTTTATTTACTTTTATTTTATTTTATAAAATAATATAAATTGTGTTGTTTTATAGTTATTAACTAAAATTTTCATTATTTATTGTTATTTCCTTTTTAAAATAATAAAAAGTAATTTGAAAATATATATGTAACTGAAAAACTGAAACTGAATATATATGTATCAAAAACGAGGTTTTCGTTAAATTGGCTTAAAAAAAAAAAAAAAAACGCGCCAAACCCGTTGTGTATAGTATATGACCTTAAATAATTAGGGTTTCGTTTAACTTTATGTATTTTTGCTTCAGATATTTTAGAAAATGTACAGCAAACATATACGGTACTACTTGATTCTCCCGTCGACCAATTTCGCTAAACTGTTCGCCAAATTATAAAAACTGACGTAATTTTTATTTTAAATAACGGAAGAACAAATAAATTAGTAAAACATTAATAAAAATACTAATAAAAACTTGGGCACAGATGTCATGTATTGGCGCGATTTTTCCGACGCCAATTTGGCGAAAACCTCATTAACATATCATCTATATCCGGGTTACCATATCAAGCAAAATAACGACACTTTGGCGCCAGTTAAGTACCTGGTGCGTGGATGACATTGGCGCCAAAAAAAAAAATCGCGCCACATCCATATGACATCTGTGCCAAAACCTGAATTAAAAATCACTTGATGACGTAAAAAACACGTGTATCGTGTTTAATGTCAAGTGAAAGCAACATTTACTATCATCCATTATTGTCATTTAATCTTTTAGTTTGGCGATAATTTTTTGGTCGACCGAATAATCCAGTTGTACCAAGTATGGTACAGATGTCATAATACGCACCATATTTTTTCTGACGCCAAATTGGCGAAAACCTCGTTTTCAAATATCAGTTACATATATATTTTTAAAAAGGGAATAACAATAAATTAAAAAAAAGTTTAATTAATAAAAAGAGAACAAAACAATTTATATAATTTTAAAAAAACAAAAGAAAAGTAAATAAGCAATTTATTAATAAATAAACAACAACATCCGGGTTACCATATCAAGCAAAATAACAAAACTTTGGTGCCAGTTAAGTACCCCAGTGCGTATATGACATTGGCGTCAGAAAAAAATCGCGTCAACGTGATGGGTATATGACATCTGTGGCGGTTCAAGTACACTTCGGAACGTTACTTTGAGATCGGTGAGTTTCAACGCCAAAATCGCCAAGATGACTAATGTTCATCGCCATTAAATATATAAATAATGTCATATTTGCAAACTTATAGGTCAAAGTATAGCAGAACCTCGGTTCATGGCCGCCTCTGTTTATGGCCAGTTCAGGGATCAATATTTGACTCTGTTGGCGTGCAATATCTCGGTTCACGACCAAGGCTGCCGAATAGCTCAGTTGGCAACCCTCACATAACTCTTCTTATTAGTCAAGTTTGGAGTAAGGTGTGCTTATCAGAGTGCTTTGTGTACCTTTATTACTGTAAAAAAATAACTTTTTGTTTTACTTTTACTCAGGTTTGCGCTAATTTTAGCTGTCATTATGTCTTCTAAGAATGAAAAAGTCTTAGTGATAGCAGTAGTAAAAAGGTTAAGTGAACTGCTGTTCAATAAAATAAAGTGTAGCAAAACATGAGAACGATGTTTGTATAACCAGTCTAGCTAAACAATACGATGTGGCCTAAACCTTCGATTCCCACGATAATCTATATATATATTACGCTATCGTATGTGTCACAGAAATCGCGATTATTTGTTAATTGTTTAATGGCAACGCTCGAATGAAACGCACCCCATTGGTTATAGAACAGCATTTAATGCATTTCCATACCTATAAGGGGGGGTACCATAGACGGTATCTTGTTCTGTCGCGAAATACAGCCAAGTTTTTCACCAAATTGGCAATATAACGCCAAATTTGGCGACCAAAATTAGTCACCAAAAGTGACGACAACTTGGCGATATCTCTAATATTTCGCCAAATTCCTATAGACTTCCATTGTAAACCAATAGGCTTTACTTGCTTACAGAGAATCAACGAATTGAGATATTTTAATGCAACAAAAACTAATATCAGTTTAAGGAATTTTATTAATTATATTTAAGGAAGTCCAAGTAAATTAAATTATGAATAAAAATAACGTGAATTTGATTAAAAAGTCTTGAACCTCTTAAAACAGTGTGCATTACTTGGTTAAATCGTGCATTATTGTGCGAAATTAGAAAAAAAGTATTGGGGATATTTAAAAGCAACTCAGGTTTATTTATATTCAATATATAATTATCAAAAAATTTAAATGACTAGTATTAAAAAATGCTCTGACGAGCACCAAAAAAGGCTAATATGTTTTTAAGTATGAAAAATGGTATGACAAGTGCTTCTAATTGAGCATGAAAAAGAACAAGTGGTCGCTTCTTGGCTGCAGCTCACTGTCAATGCCAACTTTGAAAAAATCATATTTGCGCTTTTTCCATAACAAAAAAAATCAAACAGAGTTACGATATAAATGTGTAGTGTAAAGACGCTGCCAGAAAAAACGCAGCCTGATTAAACATGAATGTAAGGCGACATAGTACCAAAAAACTTAGTTCCTGCAGCGTATCACACTCATGCAGTGCCACCAAGCACGCCCGCAGTGTAGAACAGTACAGAAAACTGATTTGTAGTGCAGTGCAGACTGTTGTAGCACTCTGCTCAGGAAAAATTCCACATGTGCACGCATAACAGTATAATGCATTCATTAATTGTTGCAAGTGGCTGTGGCTGTACAATGTTCTATGCAGTACAGCAATACATATGTAAATTATAAACGAACATTAGACGCATACACCTTTAATACGGAAGTACAAAAGCACAGTGTGAGTGTGCGCTGAGGTTCAAAAGCATAATAGGAATGTACAGTATAATATAATTTGTAGAGAAATAATGGTACACAGTGAGCTGTACATAGTTGCATTGCAGACGCATGCGCAGTACAACAGTGGAACAGTGCAGTTAACATGTAAAGCACGACGGAAAGTTTTACTAAAGTACCGCGAATTTATTTTATATGGAGAAAGCGCAAATATGATTTTCTCAAAGTTTCATTGACAGTGAGCTGGAGCCAAGAAGGGACCCCTTGTCCTTTTTCATGTTCAATTCACTTGTCAAACCATTTTTCATACTTAAAAACATATTAGCCTTTTTTGGTGCTCGTCAGAGCATTTTTTAATACTAGTTCTGTATGCTTTCGATGACAAGAAAATCTGCAGATGAAGAATTCTGAACGTGCGCTCTGAAAGACATTATTTTTTTAAATACTTTCGTGATATTCCACTCCCTACAAACTGAAATTTAGAAATTTGAAATTACATTCATATTTATAAGAATAAAAAAAAATATTTCGAAAATTTCAGGAATTAGAAGTGTTACATTCTGATAAGCTGCTTATTCTGGTAAAGGCTTAAATAATAAAGTGCATTTCTTCTTGGAGGGGCTCTGCCCCTCTGACTCCTATACTCTCATTTAATTTACATCCGTAATTTCTTATTGTTTAGCGAATAGATGTATCTTGGATTTATTTTTATGCTGCGATTATATTAGTTTAAGCAACAGTTTAGATAGGCATTTTTGATTATCCTAATATTCAAATGCAGTATTTACTTACCTGCCAATAACAAATACCTGCATCTGAAGGATAAGGAAATTATGGAAATTTAAACTGTCATCTATTTTTTTTTCCAAAAAACTGTTTTGACTATAGTTCTATATTATTTAAATCTAATATCTTATCTAATTACATCCTAATCTAGTTTATAACATTAGTTTATTAGATTTCCTCCCAAAATATGCGTATTTTGAAACTTTTAAACCTAATGGGTAATCATTCATCATTGTGTCCGCTAACAATTGAATAATTAGCCAACGTGATTAGGCGCTATAAAGTATTAGGTAGATTTCGTATGAAATACTAACTATTGGGATCGTTCCTATGTTGGAATTTCTGAAAAACTTTTGCAGATCTACACCGATCATGACTCCTAGAACGCAAAACCACCCTCAGTAAAAAACTTTATCTATCTATCTATCTATCTATCTATCTATCTATGTATCTATCTATCTATATATATCACTTTCTTCTGGACACGATAAATTTCGTAATTCTGCACCAATCTCTTCCAAACTGATACATAAAATCAAAGGGCATAAAATCTCGGTCAAGTTCGTTAATGAGCAAAATCGGGCCAAGGGGATGGAAATAGGGAGGGGTTTTGTGAAAACCGAAACCCCCCCATAACTTCTTAATTTTTGTACATATCAGATCAGTTTAAAGTTTTTATTACTTCTAACAATAGGGCCAAAATTTTATGTATCACAGATTTTTGATAAAGTTAAAAATGGGCTCAAGGGGCACAAAAAATAGGGTTTTTGGGAGAAAAAAATTCATAACTTCGTCAATTCTCAAGATATCAATTCCAATTAATTTTATTATAAATCTCCTTAATATTATCTACAACTTTTATATTCACAAGTTTTTGATAGGACCAATTCGTACCGCAAAAAAAATTAAAAACGAAAACAAAAAGAGGGTTTGAAGAAGTAAAAAATCCATAACTCCGTCAATTCAAAAGATATAAAACCCCATGAATTTATCATATATCCTCTTATTATTGTCTAAAACATCTATATAGACAAGTTTTGGATAGGACCCATTCTTACGGCAAAAACAAATTAAAAATACATAGCGGTTGAAGAAAAAAATCATCTAAGTGAGGGTGTATTCAAATCCAAACTGCGTATTTTCTTACTCATTTTACAATTCATTTTTGCTCTCAAAGGCTTCCAATTGGTACGTTTTCTTACTCAGAAACTATATAATGTACCGTAATGGTCGATTTTTGAGAGACATAATATATTTTAAAAAATGCTGTTAAAGTGGACATTTTGAACCGAATTTCCCGAAGCGGATTGTGTTGGAAAAATCATTGCATTAAGGATGCGCTCAAATCCAAACTGCTTATTTTCTGACTCATTTTTAAATTCATTTTTGCTCTCAAATGCATTTAATTGGTAGAATCGCTTATTCAGAAACAATATAATGTACCGCAATGATCGATTTTTTGATAGAGGCAGAATATATTTCAAAAAATTATGTCAAAGTGGGCATTTTAAACGGAATTTCCCGAAGCAATTGTGTTATCACTTTCTTCTGGACACGGTAACTTCCGCAATTCTGCACAAATTTCTTCCAAAGTGATGCATAAAATCAAGGGACATAAAATCTCGGTCAAGTTCGTTAATGGGCAAAAGCGGACAAAGGGGATGGGAATAGGGAGGGGTTTTGTGAAAACCGAAAAAAACCCATAACTTCTTAATTTTTGTACATATCAAATCAGTTTAAAGTTTTTATTACTTCTAAAAATAGAGCCAAAAATTCATGTATCACAGATTTTTGATAAAATTTAAAATAGGCTCAAGGGGCGCAAAAAATAGGGTTTTTGGGAGAAAAAAATCCCTTACTTCGTCAATTATCAAGATATCAAATCCAATAACTTTATTATACATCTCCTTAATATTATCTACAACTTTTATATTCACAAGTTTTTGATAGGACCAATTCGTACCGGAAAAAAAACGAAAAAAAAAAGAAGGTTGAAGAAGAAATTTTTTCATAACTCCGTCAATTCACAAGATATAAAATCTCCATGAATTTATCATATATCTTCTTAATATTGTCGTCAACATTTATATAGACAAGTTTTTGATAGGGCCAATTCTTAAAGCAAAAACAAATTAAAAATACATAGCGGTTGAAGAAAAAAATCATCTGATTAAGGGTGCATTAAAATCCAAACTGTCTATTATCTTACTCATTTTTAAATTCATTTTTGCTCTCAAACGCATCCAATTGCTAGATTCTCTTATTCAGAAACTATACAATGTACAGTAATGATCGATTTTTTGATAGAGGCAGAATGTATTTCAAAAAATGATGTCAAAGTGGGAATTTTGAACAGAATTTCCCGAAGCGATTGTGTTAGAAATGAAAAATATTGCCCTACTGAGAAAATAATGCTTTATTAATCAAGTTTTAATTAATTGAAAGAAAAATAAAAACACAGGTCGCTTATAAATCTTTTCAAAAATCACGTCAGCATGTTTCATATTTCTTTAATTAAAAATTAATCTGAAAATGTGCCAGAAAATTTCGAGTTGTTGAGTATGGAAAAATATTTTTTTAATATCGCCTTAACATGATTCTGATAAAACCAGCTATTTTATAAAAAAGGAAATATAAACTCGTCAAAAGCAGACAGATAAAACTGTTAAAGTGGATTTATATCTAATAATGATTTAGTTTTTATTGGTGAAATTAGTATACTTAACTTCGAAATCTACCTCTGCCTGTAGGCCGGGCCGTCAGGGATTTTTTTGTGTCATAGTCTTAACACGTTAAGTGCCTCGTCAGTCACCGATCACTGACACTGAACTTTCCGTTTAGAAGGCGTTATTCAGCGGTGACTGTCGGTCATCGTAAATTGTCGATCATCATATATATATATATTGTTTTAAGAAATTACTGGAAATTTACTTAAAATTTAGTTAAATTTTATTTATTACAGGATTATACTTTCTTAAAAATTACTTAAAACATTGTAAATTTTTCAGCTTCAGTGTCAGTCACCGTAGCACTCAACGTGTTAATAAAATCCTTATACAATTTAAAATGTAATGAAACTAACATCTTTCATATTTGACGCAAACCAATATTTCAGACCAAATTACGAAAGATTAACTAATATTTATTTTCCTTAGCCACACTTTCTGCTTAGTCTTTCGCAATCGGAGATATTTGTCTGATTTTTTAAACTTTTATATACGGTAAAATAAATTTTTTGTACGTTTATATAAGTAAGATACAGTTTGAGTACTTTTATATACAGTACTTACAACAGGATATTATCTTAACTTTGTAGGTGAATTACGATTTCATAGTTTGAAAGACATCATCATAAAAAATATATGTTAAATAAAATTATATAATGGCAATATATTATGTGTTGCAGATCCAGGGAATCATTTCTATTTCTTTTTTAAAAAATATATATATATTATTTTAAAATTCGGAAATGAGAATTACGACAGACAAAATGATTTGCATGTATTATGAAAATTGCGTTCAATAGTTTTATAAACAGTATGCTTTGTAGATTTATAAATCTTTGTTTATACCTTAAAAGGAATGACATTTTTATTTAAATATCTTCAGTAATAGATTACTTTACTGAGACACATCAATCATAGAATTTTTATCTTTGTGCAATCAAGAATTATTTTAATGTATTTACATTTGAAAATATTAATATTCCGTTGCGTTTAAAACGCTATTTCATCTGTTCATTAAACAGTATTTAAAAAATACATAAATTATTGTTATCAATGTCAAAAAATGCAAAACATATCATTTGATTTAGTAGCTAATTCAATAGTTGGTTATTTTATCTTACAATAAAATACAATTATTTTTATATATATTCAAAAATACGTCATCATAAATCATGTCAAGCCATTATTATTACCCAAACTTTCACAGATGGTTTCTTTGCGTGTATAGTTTTTCATATTTCCCTTGACAGGATATCCGTTAAAAACATATGAGTGCAGGGCAATGCAACAACTTTGATTTAGCTGTGGCGTGTCACTCATTGTAATATTTCGGTAAATAAGCTCGCAAATATGTTGTCCTTTGTGTAAAATCCACATAACTATATTTACCAGCGCGTATTGACTTTATTTAAATCTATAAATCTAGACGTTGTTTTTATGTTCTTTTTTCCAGAATACATATCAATTTATGGTAATGATATCCTGTACATTGCGGTAAAATTCTATCATCAATCTTTTTTGGTTTTTTTAAATTTGGGTCAATAGTATGTATTATTTTTAAAAAAAGCAAAGTAGTATCCATTCTATTTGCATCAATCTGTAAACTGCATTCATAAAAAGTATTATTATTGTATGTACTTTGCAAACATATTTCATATAAGTATTTTATGTAGAGGGCAATTTTAAATGACATAACTTCTAATGATATATATACATGTGCCTTTTTTATGATATAACTTTATAATATACATTTCTTATATTTCCCATTTATGTAAACATCACATTTATTCGTTATGTACAATTTAAAATATACCACAGGGTGGTCATAGAAAAATCCACCTCCCGATATTGCTATAGTGGCTGTCTCGTTAAATTCGAGATGCGATTTGAGAAATAAATGCTCAGATATATGAGCTCGGGATTATAAGAACGGCTACAAAGTATCTCTGAAGATTACGGCTATATGTACAGAAACTTGATATTTTCGAATGGCAACGCAAATTTTTTTAACGTCGCTAAATTCTCAGTGCATGGTATGCGAAAACCCTAATTTGCGTTGGAACGGTACGGGTATCACAAAATTACTTATGCATTAAGCACGCACAAAACACAGTTCATCGAACAGCAAAAAACATCAACAACAATAAAACAATCACTAGATTAATATTAACAAAATTATTCTAATTGGTAAACAAATCATATTAGATGTAAATTTCCAACTGGGCGAAAAATGTCCGGACCAGGATTCGAACCCGGGACCTCCTGGCTGAAGCCGCCAGTGCTCTGCCATCTGAGCTATCCCGGACGATTCTGGTCGAACTTTTGTTAGCTGGGTGAAAAAGTTCGACCAGAATCGTCCGGGATAGCTCAGATGGCAGAGCACTGGCGGCTTCAGCCAGGAGGTCCCGGGTTCGAATCCTGGTCCGGACATTTTTCGCCCAGTTGGAAATTTACATCTAATAAAACAATCGCCAGCAATTTTCACAAAACAGAGGCAAGACATCAATCACAGAACGACGTTCGTCAGATATTCAGCGTAGAAAACGAACAAAAGTGGGCGGTTGTGTTGGTTCTTCAGTCGGGAGCTCTCAAATTCCGACAAAATGACTTTGCCAGGGAAATGTCATGGTGAATTGCTAAAACTTATTATTAAAAATTGGATGAATGCCGCAAAAGCATTTCGTGCTTATTCTCAAAATTATTGCCAAATACGTAGCCCATGTACTCCGCAAATTCTGAATGATTTAGTAAAGAAATTCAAAGAAAGTATCTGCAACTTTCATAAACCGTGATCAGGACGACCAAGTGATCCTGACAAAATTGTAATGTAAGTGCATCTCGCGGTGACTTCAGGACACATGCAAACTGCAAGAGGTGCAACCAGTGTTTTGCATATACCGAAAATAACTGTCCTAAAAATACTGCCCTATGTAATTCCCATGTTTCCATACCGGTAGCAGCGCGTCCAGATGTTGGACGTGGGGGGTCCATTAACAATGTATGGAGTTTGCAACTGAATTTTTTATGCGTTATGATGTCGATAATGTCTGGCATCTTTGCATATTATGGACGGATGAGCCACATTTTACCTCAACTAGCAACGTCGACACCAAAGATTGTGTGCACCGGGTAGACACAAATCTGAACGCTCTGTCACTAGTAATTTTATACGACGCCAAATTTACTGTGTGATGCGACAGTGCAGGCACAATTGTTTTTGGTCGGGACATTTTTATGGAAGTGACAAAAACAGGGTTTGTGATGCGCTCCGTAACAGGCTCTCGCTACACAGCCTTGTTAAAAAATTACATCATACTAGAAATGCTGCTATGAAATGCACTGAATGGAATCGTTTGGATACGAGATGTCAGACTTTAATATAGCGAAGTCTGATCGAAGAGTCTTGTAACAACATTCTGGCTACAACGTCATCTGGCGTCATTTTCAATTTCCGTGGCCTCCGCCATCCCCAACCTCAGTTCTATGTATTTTTGGTTTTATCAGTATCTAAAATATAGAGTGTTCACAGTCTCACGCATGTAATGCACAATTGTCGGTGATTTTACACATGGTAAAAATGTGTAACCCAAATAAAAGTTTTATTTTCTCCAATCGGTGTTGTAATCAGTGATTGCTGCCTTGCCTCTGTCATATGCAAATTTACTCCTTTTGACTGTTCGCTTTTCGACTGTGCTTTTTGACTGTTCGCAGAGTGGCTTTTGTGCATGCAAAACGGGTCCATTTTTGTGATACACGTATCGTTTCAATACTCTTTTGGGTAACTGCATGCGCTATAAAAAAAATTGGGCATGGTCATTCGGAATATTCAATTTCCTCTACCGTTGAGCGAAATGACCGAAGTTTTTATTTTTTATGACCACCATGTATTCTTTTCCTTATACACCTTTTTTTCCAAAATAACGATTTATAAATAGAAAATAACATTCCGTACTTCTACTATAATCTTTAGTTTAGGCAAATTTTTAAATGCGCAAGATATTTAGATTTAGACATAATTTGCTTTTTAGTAATGGAATTTAATAAGTTATACAATACATATAAGAAAGTACAAGATGCATACATCCATGTATAAATACTTAAAAAAATATAAAGAATTGTTTAGGGAGAAATAATTCTGAAATTTTATTTCTAAAATACCTCATTTAGGAAATTAAGTTTGCTAAAAATGGCATGAATGAATATTTACAGATTCTGAAAAAAATAGTTCATGTAGAATAAAAACAAAAAAAGTGTTTATGTTGGTTAAATAATAATTAAAAAAGACGGCTTCTTTTTTTTCCCAGAATTCATTATTGAAAGGGTTCATCAAGTAGTATTTTCATATTTTAATTTAAAAAAATTTTAATATTGTTAAAAGTATTTATTAATTAACATTGTATATTTTATATAGTGTTTCCCAATGACTTACTTAAAAAAATATATTATGTAGATTTGAAATATATGAATGATGTGTTTTATTAGTGGTGTAGTAAGATACTGGTAATCTGTTCAAAAGAATTTGTTCTAAAAAACAATCACTTAAATGAACCCTTTCATAGTCCAAAAATATACTTAGCATAAAGTACAATATTTAGCACAATTTCGTATGAATGTTAGTTATTTTAAAAACAAACAATATTCTCTATTTCAAGCTTTGGTACGCAAATATGATATCAAGTGACTTTTAGGAAGAGTCCTATACTTAAGATTTGTTTTATTAATCTCTTATTATTATAAGTTTACTGTTGAAATTTAAAATAATGCTGAATTACCATTTCTCGACATTCTAATCCGCAGATTCACGAGTGATATCTCTCAATCTGTCACAACTACTGGTTACAGAAAACCTACTTCTACTGGTCAATATACTAATTTCAATTCAATATGCCATTTCAGCCATAAAATAATCGTTATTAAGACTTTAGCCTTCAGAGCCATAAGATATTGCAGTTCCAGTAATGATTTTGAAATAGAGAAATGTAAAATTTATCGCGATTTGGTTAATAATAGCTATCCTATTGGTCTTGTTAAAAAAATCTTTAAAAATACTTTAAGTTTTGTAAATTCCACTCCCTCCCCTTTTCAACGTAGTAAACCAAGCTCCTTTATCTGGATCCTTTATTATAATAACATTTCTGAAAAAAATTCTGGCATTCTAAAATCATTCAATATTGGGGTTTCTTTTAAATCTATTAATAAATTGAGTTCCTTTTTCAATAAGCATAAATTTCAATATGATAAGTCTAAATTACCCGGTGTTGTTTATATTATTCCTTGTAAAGACTGCAATAGTCTTTATATTGGTGAAACTGGTAGATCATTGGAAATTCGCCTAAAAGAGCATACTGGTGCTTTAAAAAAAGGTAATTTGAATTCAAAAATTGTCCAGCATTACTACAAACGAATTACATTCCGCTCTTTGCGAACGCCAGTATTTTGAAATCGGGTTGCAACAACTACCATTGTAGATTGCTCCTTGAGGCTTGGTTCACTGAATTGCGATCGCAGACTTTGAATGATGCTCGTTCTGTCCCTAGTGAATATTGTTTGTTTTTAAAATAACTAACTTTAACTGTTCTTGATTTGATCTGTCGTTTGAAATGCAATGGTTATTTTTGTACTGATGATGCCTTGCGTGTCGCTTGGCGAAACGTTTACATATTGTACTTTTAATTGTTTTTAAGTATATTCTTTATAAATTTTATTTTTTAACTGTGCTCAAGTCTGTCGTAATTTATTTTATTTGGTGTTTTACTGGTTTTTAAATTCAGACGTTAAATGTATATGTACTGTAAGTAAAGTTCTTTTATATCCTGGAGTCAAGTACTTTTCCACATAGTCGTAATGAGTCATTTGTCATACTGAATTGCGAGTGGGGATACCCTCTTCACGGAACGTTGCCACTAACTTATTCAGATAGGTCTCCAAGGCCTCCGGAAGATGTTTGTTGGAATGGAGGTGGAGTGGAGTGCTGTCATCCCAGACCTCTCTCCAGATCTCGTAAAAGGTGAGAATCACTCGGTGCCAGCCTTACACATGGCTCAAAAACTTCTTTCACAAGTGGAGCACATCGCATCAAATTTGTGAATAAAGGTATTGGACCTTCAGTAAGTAACATTTATGCAAGAATTCAATTATGATAACTGAGTTGAGAATTCGCGTTACAAATTTTCTTGTTTGATACAGTATTCAATATAGAGTCGGATCCTTAATCTTCTTATAAAAACATAAGTTGAAAGAAAGTATAATCCCAACAAAAAGTTTTCGGTAAAAAAAAAGCGCCAAGTTCTCTTTAATGTTTCGGCCAGAAAAAGTAGTGATATCTGAAGTTCGCAGAAGTTAAAAGCCAAACATCCCAAATCTTTCATTGAAAATGGCTTCCTGCGACTTGGCTGTTAATGCCTTCTACAGCTTTTGAAAATTAATGATTAGAAATTACGCATTTATGAATTATTTAAATATTAAAAGTAATATTAAAATGCAAAGAGGCAAATTCACATAAAGACATTATAAGTAAAAGATTTCTGACAAAAACCATTCAGTTACAACAAACATTATTTTTAATTACAGATCATTTAGTCTACTTGTGGTTTAATTGCCACTTTGCACGATCTAAAGCTAAACTTATTAACGTAAAACCCAAGAAATAAAACAAAATTTACTTACTTCAAATCTCACAATATGTTATATTACATTTTATTGTATAATATTGAAATCGTGTGCATTGACGAAAGAGATTTTATTCGTTTGAAAATTTATTATAATTTGTTTGCAGACATTAAGAGGTATTCGATTTATAAACTGTTAAAAGCTGATACTAATTATGTTTTAGCAATTAGTGATGTTATCGTCTGAATACAAGTGTTTTGTTATTTTTAACTTCTAAGCATTTAAATAGACTGAAATGGTTTAAATGCATTTTTTAAATGTGTATTTTATTTCTGTACTTTGTGCCACAAAATGCCTAAAATAATAAAAAAATGTTGTTGGCATGTAGCTCATTTGTACATAACTTTAAAATTTGAAAAAACCCTCTCGAAGGCATTAACGACCAAGTCGCAGGAAGCCATTTTCAATGAAAGATTTGGGATGTTTGGCTTTTAACTTCTGCGAACTTCAGATATCACTACTTTTTCTGGCCGAAACATTAAAGAGAACTTGGCGCTTTTTTTTTACCGAAAACTTTTTGTTGGGATATCACTACTTTTTGTATGTTTTTTCAAGTTTGTTTTTCTAAACTATATTAATATATAAAAAAAACTTAAATTTCGGTACTTTTATGTTAGCCGGGAGCAAATCTCCTCATTAGCATTTTGTTTTTTCGGCAATAACAGTTTTCATTTTTCACATGTGAAAAATTAGAAATAATGCTTTGATTTTCCAATAAAATATTTTGGTTTATGTTATTATTTCTTATTTATTCATTTATTTATTTCTATGTTAAATATTCTATTAAATAAAAAGAGGGAAATGCATCTATTTTGAATGAGATGACTGAAAAGTTTATATTTTTAAATGAAATGAATGCAATATGAACAATGGAGTTGGGAGCAGTATTTGGCGATTTGCCACTTGCGCCCGGCTAACGTAAAAATACCTAAATTTATTTTATTGAGCTTTACAAATTTATACTTTATTTCTTTTTAAATTAAAGTACTAGCCGCCTCTAGCAAGCAGTATATACTCTATTAATTGCATGTTAAACGTTGCATCATGTTACTGTTATTCATAATTTAATTTAATTGCCCATTCTTTCGCCAAGTCGGAAGCTTTTGATAGAGAAATCAAGAACTCTTTACGATCATGGAAGCACATCATATATCTTGTGCTGTTATGTATTTCCTCTTTCGTGAGAAATATCTCTTAACTCACTTATGCTTGTTTCCTTATCAGTTACGATTCGTTCTCTAATGCGGAAATTTTTAATCCTATTAAGAAATCGTTTCTAGTTGGGATCACTGCCAATTGTTGTATTTCAACTGATACGATTGGGTACAAGTGAAATGGTTCTTATGAAATCATTTGACAATATCTGCATTTACATTAAACCATATCGATGCTAATATCTTTTTGTTTCACGTTAACCTTTTCAATAGACTCGATTACGGAAGCATAGAAGGTCTACGAGCTCACTGCCATGATCCATTTGAAAATCTATCATTCTTCTCATCTGATCGTGTTGAAGAATTAGCCAATAATGTGCCATAGTTTTAAGATTATAGCTAATTTTATTCGAAACCTGAAAACTAAAATGCGAGGGACCGGATTATGGAAGATACATTCTAACGTACATATCAATTAACAGGTTACATATTATAGAATTATAATAATCATAAGGAGAACTGGCAGTTTCGGTGCTTTAATAGTTGCCGTAAATTCTCTTTATATAATACTGAAGTTTTAGAACAGTAAAGATTAACAACATAGTCACAGTAAGTGTAATAACAGTACAATATAACAACAATAGCATAGGTTTTGTGCAGTGACGAAACTATTGGCACTTTGGAAATATTCGTACGTTATACAATATAACTATTCAGATGATATGCGGAAAAATATAAATAGATGGCTCGCATTAATAATTAAACTAAAACTAAACTAAACTCTGTGGCTCTACAATCCCTGGAGGATCTGGGCTGACAGTGCCCATCTCTGTTTTCTTGACCCTGGGCCGCGAGGTGCTATACAGCATGCGTCCTGGCCAGGTGGTCAGCCTAACGCAAGACCCTCGTTGTTTAGTTCCCAAGCAAGCTTGGTACTTATTTTATCGACCCCAAAGGGATGAATGGCTGAGTGAACCGTGCCCAGTCGGGAGTCGAACTCTCGACCTGCGGTGCGGCAGCCGGAAGCCCTGAACACTACACCACTGGGCTTCGCATTAATAATTAACTCATTGAAAAATAGCCACTAGCGTCAAATACTCACAAAGCTTGGCGACATTTAGCGAAGTGTCGCCAAACTTGGTAATATATCATGTCAATTCTCAAATTTGGCTACAAAAATGTTTTTTTTATTCTGACATCATAATGATGCATATGTATTATGTATTATACACATACTTATAATATGTATGATGCAAATGTATTACGTATTATATGCATATGCATAAAGTTCATAACATCACTAAAGCGCACTTAACGGAATAGTGTTCCATAAATATTACGGATATTTGCCAGATTGACCAGAGTGTTATTGAGATTGATTCCGACATTTATAACAGACCGGGAGGCGTCTGCACACACCATCACCTCATCGAGTTTACACCTGAAATTTTAGGATTAGTTAAAACTAGATTAGCATAATAAAATGCAACTGGCCTGTTAAGTCATATCTTGGTAGAAACCACCTGAAAACCTAATTTTAGTGGTTGACTGATAGGTTTACTATTATATTGTCCTGCATTCAAAAGTATGGAAACATGCTGGAATGGGTGCATTAAAACACAATGGAAAATCCACCAATTAACTGGTAAAATCGGGTCTGTAGATGATTTCCACAAAGATATGGCTTGGCAGGCGAGTTACATTTTAATACGCTAATCGACTTTTAACTAATCCTAAAATTTCAGCCGCCAACTCGATGGGGTGATGATCTGTGCAGACGCCTCCCGGTCTTTAATAAAATTTGTTTTAAGGATGTAAAAGATAGTAATTGTGAACAGATAAACTGAAAAATTTGTCTTATTAAGATTTTTGTAAAAGCATATAAAAATTCATTCAGCTTGAAATCATGTAACACCTTTATAACTCAGGCTTATTTTCTGTAATCGGGTTTTGGCGACCAACATATCTTATCTATAACTATAATCTTTCTTTTACAGGTTTAAAATTAACAATAAATTTACAGTAAGTAGGCTAATAATACAATATAATAACATTAGCAGCGGACTTCGGACGCCGCATCTGTCGCACATCGTTAAAGAGAGATTATTAGTTACACATTTCATTTAATTAAAAGGAGATTTTTAAACTTTTATATGGAATTAGGATATTTTTCCACTATAGGGAACTTGGCATTTAAAAAAAATGTTGGCGCAATTCGGACTTCAGAAACTGAGATATGTTGCCAAATGATATAAACAACTACGAAAACAAATCTGATAACTTTTATGCTATTTACATATGTATTTATATACATGTAAACATTTTATTTATACATGTATAAAATATTGCTTTTTATATACAAATTATTTATATTGGTATATAAAAATAATTAAACGGGTTCCTTAGATTAAATAAATTGTATACATATGGAAAAAATTGCTTGTATCTATGACACAGTAAATAGGTTGCCAGAAAATACGTTATTATCAAATTTATTTTCTCTTCAAGGCTATTTTCTCTATTTCGACAAGGCTACTATATCGCAAACGTACCGAATTGCGGTTATATTTTGTTAAATGTTTTATTGTTTTAATATCGTAAATATATCATAACCTATACTGATTAAAATTTTTAGGTATATTCATTTTATCTATTTAACAAACATCTTTGGAAAAGCATATACATAAAATTTTATTCTGCTTGAAATTACGCGACCCCTTCAAAACTATGTAATCGAGTTTTGGCGACCAACATTGGCACAATTGAATGTGTAAAGGAACTGTTTACGGCCAAATCAACATCCCCTGTTTGAAGGGTTTAGAGGCGGAAATTCTCTGTTTTCAGATTTTTCTGGTTAATTGTGCTATAAACCCGACTTGCTTGTGAAATTTCAAGATTCTACGACTTTTAGAAGTACATTAGTTATTTGATGATGCGAAGTGAGTCAGTGACAAAAAAGCGCTTTTTCGGAATTTAATATTTCGAAAACTACTAAATATAGAAACATGAAATCGTGGAACCTTAGTTCAGTTTGATCATACAAACATGTGTATAAAAGAAAAATTTCTATATCTCTCCCTAAAACGACGTTATGAAGAGGTGAAAAGTATGCCAAAATGGTTCAGGAAAAGGTAGCTTACGGCTTGTGCGAACTTGGCGGACGCACTGCCGTGCTCCCAGATTCCCAATCGACGGGTTACGCTTTAGGCCGCTGAAAGTATTTGGCATTGCATGTGACATTTCACAGTTGTATGATAAATGTCAAAAATATTCATGAAGTATTCAGACTATTCAAAAAGAATATGATAAGATTCCTCTGAGAATGACAACATTGTACAAACTTTTTTTTTTTTTTTTTTTTTTTTTTTTTTTTTTTTTTTTTTATAGGTTTAAAAAAGTTTTTAATCGTCTATTTATTTATTTATTTTTTCATTTTCTCGGATTTAATTTTTTATTTTCTGTTTTCGTGACGATCAGTATAAATGAAAATCCCAGCACTAAAATTCTATAATTTAAAGCATTTTTGAATGCATAAATATGTTCGTTACCAAAATCAGCAAGTCGGAATGTCTATGAACTATGTACAGTTTTTAATGTGTTTTGAATTATAAAAAATGCTCAAGCCTGACCTGTTAAAGAATTGAAATATAGAAATTTGCTTAGTTTCTTTTTTTTTCTACTACGAAAATATTTTGCAATATCTTAAAGATAAGTATTTTGAAGTTATTTATGAACCTCATTAATTATATGGAAATGTGACAACAATTTTACCAAAAACCTGTCTTAATTTTAATACAGCATACAAATAAAATTACATTTATAGCTTTGAAGAAAATTTAAAATATTTTTATAAAATACATTTAGACTTTGAAATATGTAGATCAAGTTCGAGCATTATGGAATTGTCTGAAAATATGTAATACATCTGCCACATAGAGTGTTGCAGCCAAGCCTTAATTTGCCATACGACTTCCTGATATTTCCATGAATCACTGGTCAGTTTTGCTTCATACCTGGTGAGTAAACATTTTTTTCCCAATTTTTGCAGTGTTTTGAATGTAAATTTTAAAAATTCGTATTAATTATAAAATCTTATTGTCAATGATGTTGCATAATGTTGAACAATTATATTTATTGCTGTGTCGGTTGTTTATTGTTGTTGTCAGTTTTCTTCCATGCTAACTTTGTTGCAATTGAAGGGGTTATGTTTTTCTAGATTGTGTGTCTTGTAATATGGATATGGAATATCAAGCTTCCATGAATCACTGTGGTCAGTTCTGTTTGCATACGTGCGATACAGTGAATTAAATCTTTTTCTCAATTTTTGCTGTCTTTCTTTTTCTTTCTTTTTTTTTTCTTTTTTTTTTTTTGCATGTACATTTTAAAAATTCGTATTAATTATAAAATCTCATTGTCAAATATGTTGTATAAAGTTTGTTGGTTTGTTTGTTTGTTGGTTGGTTGATTTTTGACGGCCGATGATCTACACTAGGGATATAATTGTATAAATTTGAAAAGTTATATTTATTGCTGTGTCGGTTATTTATTGTTGTTGCCAGTTTTCTTCTATGTTAACTTGTTACAAGTGGAGAAGTTATGTATTTCAAGATGGTGTGTCGGGTAATATGGAATATCAACCAGACAACAGTTTGAAGGTGTGTCTAAAATTTAAAACAACACTTCAAGGAATCTGACAATTTATGGATGATGTATTAAGGTTTATTAATTAAATAATTTTGGTTATTCCTTTACACTGTGGTATTTCTTGGAAATTTATTCATTCTTTTAGTGCTATTAATTATTACCCGACTGGTTACCATTGCCAAAAATGTGTAACATTAAAAAAAATTAAAAAAAGCTAAATATTTATATGTATTTTTTCTTCTTTTTTAAAAGCATTAAAAATGTGTTAAGAAATTATCAAAGTTTGATCTTTATTAACTTTTAATATTATCTAATAAGTACCTAGTCGGATTTGACAACTCCTAAACTTTCTTCTATCTCATACATGTTAATACTTACTGAAAAATGCATTATAGCAGCTCCACAGGTGAGATGATTCACACGAAAATCTAATCAGCAACAACTTATGTCAACTTCTAATCGAGTTTTTGATGACAAGTTTGATGAAAATCCATGCACCTGTTGATGTAAATTCGTGCATTAGTTCTTAAGATAGGGCTATTGGGATAATCATGAATAATGCAGCATAGCAGTGCCACTTATTGGGCGATTTGCACCAAAAAAGTTATCAGGACCAAATTATATCAAGGACTAACTGAATCTGAAGTTTTCTAAAAATCCGGGCATTAGTTCTTGAGATAGATCTATTCAGATTATCATAAATAATGTCGCATAGCAGCGCCACCTGTTGGGCGTAAAAGTAAATAGTAATCAGCACCGAATTATATCAGAGACTAACTGAATTTAAAGTTGTATTAAATTCCGTTCATAAGTTCTTGATATAGAGCGCTCAGAAAATTTGTGTCACACGGAGACAGACTCACCGAGATTTTGTAAAAACATGTTTTTCGGAATCTCTGACCCCTAAAACGTGTAAATCCGTCAAAAATGGGAAATCAAAAGTTCTTATGAATTCAATACTTTCTTCTTGAAAGATAGAAGAAAGAAAAAACTGGTATTCCATAATACACGAACTTTCTCTATAGACATTAAAATAAAACATTGTTTAACAATGTTACTTTCATGATCTGAAATTAGCATTCATGCTTCCTTTCTAAAGAAATTGCATTGTTTTTTTGTTTTTCATTTATAACTATACATAAAATATTTCTGTTTGTTTCATGCACCTTTATAAATAAAATATCTAACAACGTCTCGATGACATTTAATGGACAAAATCTGAAATTTTTATTTTTGTATTAAAGAAATATAACGAGAAAAAATCATTATTTCAGGAATGTTTGCCTATTTTGAATATCCTTCAAGTCTGTCACAGTAGGCGGTTAAGTATGCAGAAATACCATTTCTAAATGAGGAAATTATCGCAGCAGGGTTTTAAAAAGGCACCACAGTAATTAAAAGCATAAGAAAATATATATATTTTTTTTCAATATACTTAAAAGCTTTATTATACAGATTGAAAAACTAGTAATTAAGTAAGTAATTAATATATGTTTTAGAAGTAAATACGTTATATTTGAATTATTCATTAGTAAAAAAAAAAATAAACATAAATGTTTCTCTTCAACAAATTAATTTGAACTAATTGCTTAATACTCGTTATTTCATTTTCTATATCGCAACTAATTTTGATAAAAATAATGTATTAGTATGAATGGTATTTTGTAAAATTTTTCGTTAGATTTTACATAATACAAAAACTGATATTAAAATTAAAACTTCATGCGTATATAGCAGCCTTGCAATCAGAGAGAAATAATGTGCACACCATTTTTTATGGAAAACACAAATTGTAAATTTACTCATATTTTCCGAATAATTTAGAATATATGTTAAGTTTGAAACACAGACGAACACACAAACTAAAAATAAAAATCTTAGAAGGTTTCAAATTATTGTAAAAAAATTAAAATGGCTTGGTTGTTAACAGAATGTAGTTATAAATCTGCATCGTTTCGAATGAAAATAAAGCTTTTATTTAAAAGAATTTTATTTATTCTCACCTCTTTCTTAGAAGAATAATTTTCGTCTTATTTTAACGAGGAGTTTCTCTCATGAATTAAACTAAATATTTTTTTAAAGATTTACTGGTTTACAAACAAAAAACGTATTGGCATCTATGCTAGTACCGTATGGTTACGTTACGCCTTTTTGGGTTGAGGAATTCAGATGCACTTTGGATAATTTGGCTTTTATATATACTAGAGGATCGAACCCGAGCTCCTCGGGTTACAGAGTATAGGTGAAAACCATTTTTTTTTTTTTTTTTTTTTTTTTTTTTTTTTTTTTTACATGTAATATATATTTTAGATTGCCCACTAACATCAAAAAGAATTTTTATCTGAAAAATATCAATTATGCAATCAAATAAAGTTTTAAATTTTATTAAAAGCGATACTTTCACATGTCAGCGCATGCCAGGAGTTATTAGCCCAAGATTTTACGACTTACGGCAGCTTTCCGATCATTTCAGTGCTTTAAGCGCGTGGTTCAATCACATGTCTGTTAAATTGTTTTCTTATTTACATTATTTTATTAATTTTTCTATAGAGGAAGTTTTAATTTTGTTATGCAATATTAGACGGAAACAAATGCTGAACTTTTTACATTTTTTTAAGGGAGATTAATCTTTCGTAATCGAGATACACGGGAGAGATAAATTAAAAAATAATTCATGCTTGAAAATCTATATATTTTATGCTATCGTAGGTGGCACGGAAATCGCGATTATTTGTTAATTGTTTAATGGCAATACCTGAATGTAACGCATCTTATTGGTTATTGTGTAATATTTTTAAAAAGGGAATAACAATAAATAAAAAAATAGTTTAATTAATAACTATAGAACAAAACAATTTATATAATAAAATAAAATAAAATAAAAGTAAATAAACAATTTATTAATAAATAAATAACAACATCCGGGCTACCATATCAAGCAAAATAACGACATTATGGCGCCAGTTAAGTACCCCTGTGCGTATATGATATTGGCGTCAGAAAAAAGTCGCGCTAACGTAGTGCGTATATGACACCTGTGCCGTCTTTTATTCATCTAATTTAAAATACAACAAATAAATAAATAAATGAAGGTACTTTTCCAGTATAGGTACTTGGCGAAATAGAGAAAAGGTCCATGGCGAGAAAAGAAATTTGGCAACGTATTTTCTGGCAACCTATTTCATCAAAATATTTTTTTCGAATAATACTACATAAAAGTTGCTATGATCGCAAAAAGTTCGTACTTTCATATTAGCTGGGCGCAATTATCGCCAATAGCATTTTTTAACTCGCCAGCAGCATTTTTTATTTTTCGAGGTGTAAATTAAAACAATGCTTTGATGTTGAAATTAAATGGTTTATGGTATTTATTCTTTTCTTTTCTTTTTCCTTTTTTAAAGATTTTTTTTAAAGTGAAATTCGAGAATTTGAATTGTTTCAGTTTTAAATTAAAGTTATCCATTTTAAAATGAGTGAAAGGGTTATATTTAAATACGACGGGTACTATGTTTGGCGATTTATCACCTATGACCGACTAACATAAAAATACCGAGTTCTTGATTTCTCTATCAGAATCTTCCGATTTGGCGAAGGATTGAGCAAGTAAATTAAATTATGAATAAAAGTAACACGATATAATGCCTAGCATTCCATTTAAGGGAGACCAAACTGGTCGCCACGGGCAACTAATTATTTTAAAAACCGTAATAACTCAGTCAATTAAGATACAATTTTCAAACACATTGCATTTGAAAGTAGATTTTTTTTTTCTCTATTTGACTGTGTAAAAATTGAAAATGGCTTTGAATTGGAAACTTAAAAAATCGCTGACATAGCACGCATTGTAATTTCAATTTTTTTTTTTCAAATTTTATGAGAAAAAGGCAACAAAAGCTACAGTAATACTATATTATTTTCTTTACTCGGAGATTATTTTCCCTCTAAACCCTCCATGACTTTCAACAGAAATGGCGGACTTCCGTTGCCACAATTACAAAAAATGTATTAAAACTACAAAAAAATTAATATCTCAAACTTAAATTGAGATACAGCTTTCAAACAAATTGCATTTAAAAGAGCATTTTTTTCCTTATACAACGGTGTAAAAATTTAAAATGTGCGATGTTTAGAAGTTTAAAAATTTGCAGTAAAGAAAATTTCAAAACCGAAATTTCATTTCAAATTTCAAAGTGTTGCCATTCGCAGAATGACGTATGCGTTACGCACAGATATGTTTGTCCTTTATAATATAGATAGGAATCTGGAACACTCATTGGAAAATTATTTTTTGTAAAGCATTGGTTTTGATCTAAAAAATAATCACATTATTTATTATTTTTTGTTAAAAAGTAATTGTTTTTAAATTTTAAATATCATTGTTTAGTTTTAATATGAATAGCATGCGTAGGAAAATTAAAATTTACAAACAATTTGTATTAAATTAAAAAGCAAATAATGTAAAAACCCTACAAGATTTTTTATTAGCAGAGCCACCGGCTTTGCCAGTTTTAATCACGTGAGACTTCTGGATAAAATAATAAAAAACACAATAATGCGGCGATCACAAGAACGTACCTCTGTTAATTGGCTTATACAAGTCATTAGAAAGGCATTAAAAAATAACGTTGCATTGTTAAATTGCCCCAGCTTATCAAATCCCTCAGGTTATTAAGTGAGAAAGCATTGTTTCTTCTGTGTGTGTAGCAGACAAATATTCGATTTGTCTGATAATACTAAAAACAATATGGGGTTACGTAAAAGTCAGAGAAATGGTGTAACAGTTAAATTCTCTGTCTTACTGCATTGCTTTAAAATGGATATTTACATTTTATTTCATAAAAAATATATCAAAATGATTACACAAGAATCTTGTCATCTTTCAGAATCATGCTGATGTGTCATTAGTCATGATATTATTTCTTAAACGAGAAAGGGCTTACTATAAAAAGACGTTATGTTTTGTTCCGATTTATTATAAATCGCAGAAAATGTTACCATTACATATAAATAATGAAAATATTTAGTTATAAGGTATAGATACTATATAGAAGCTGTATAAACAAACGATGTAGCTAACAAATCTCAGTATACTTTCCTAGAAAGATGTCACATATGAGATTACTTAGTACATACTTTAATCTGGGCCAAAAATGTTTGCGAAATGCCAATCTTGTTTACCGTTCCCAATCATGTTCAAAATAGTAATTTAACATTATTTAACACATAACTTTGCTAAAAATAATAAATAATATAAAAAAATTAACAAATGAAACATAATAAATGAACTATAATAAATAAATTGAAAAAAAAACTGCAAACAATAAAAAAAACTATAAACTATATGTAAGAAATAAACTACATTATGTATTATTATTGTTATATTTTAGCTCTTATCTATGCTAATAAAATAACAAATAGCTCTGTGCGTGTGTCTGTGTACGATGGCTAGCGAAATCTACCGCACGTAGAAGTCTGAAAATTCAGGAGTGATTTGTCCAAGACTGGGCCTGATGCACCTGAGGCTCAGATTTTTAATTTTTTAAGGGCAGGGGCCTCTGTGCCCCTTTAAGTTTATATGGACTAAATTGTTAATAACATGCCTCTTTTCTATCCGATCTTCGTCATTCTTGGGGTGAATTCTTTTAATTTCTGCCCCATTTCTGCATTTAAGTTAAGACCCTGGCACCCTTCCAGTACAGGGCCCCTTGAAGTTTTACTGGACTAAATTGTTAATAGCATGCCTCTTTTCTATCCGATCTCCTTCGTTTTGGGAGTGACTTCTCCTTTCAGTCTCTGGCCCATTTCTATATTACCGTAAAGACCCTTGCACCCTTGTAAGGGGAAAAAAGTGCTTCTTTTTCTTAATGCGATCTTCATTTCGGGATAATTTCTCCATTTAGGTATTCTCCCGTTTCTACATTCCAATTAAGACCATAGGCTCGTCTAGGGTCCCGTAGGATTCGACTCAGGGCCCCTTAAATATATTGTGTGCTATGCGTTCTTCACACCCTAATTTTCTCACCTTCTCAGGGCGTAATTTTAAAGTTGAGTCTTGAACTCTTCTCTTCAGACGAAAACTCACATATTTTTATTGGGGCCTAGGGCCCTTTTTAAAGCATTTCCCTAATTTTTTGCACATTTCTTTCAAATTATATTCTAATGATTAATTCATACTCTATGCTTAATCTTGACTAATAGAAGATCTAAAACACCAAATACTAAAACGTTTTATAATGTTTTCATGTTAGGTGCCTGTTCTCAACTATCAGTTGGCCCCTTTTGTGCTCCGTATTATAACTCTCTTAAAAATAGTCCGATTCAATAGCTTTTTTCTAACAACATCTTAGGTACCTGTTACGTGAAAGTCCAAAAATATTTCAGACTTCAACTACCGTAAATTTGGAATATAAATCATCATCTTGGGGCCCTTGGTGTATCCTCTTTAAAAATGACCCGAATTCCTTGTAATTTTATTTACCGTACTTCTAACACCCTTTGATTAGATTGAAAACTACTAAAAAGTGTATTTATACCAAACTACATGCCACTTATGTCCTCCCCCCCCTTGGGGCCCGGTACAATGCCCCTTGAAGCTTTTGCACCATAAATAATTAATAAAGTGACCCTTTTAATCCGATCTTCATTTTTTGAACCATATTTCCATTTAGTTATTCTCCAGTTTCTATATTCCAGTTAAAATCTTGGGAAACCTTAGGGTTCTTTAGGGCCCGATACAGGCCCCTTGAACTTTTTATGTGGTATGCATTTTTTCACCCTAATTTTCTCAGCTTCTCTTTGCATAATTAAAAATTTGGGTCTTGGATTCTCCCCCCTTGACCAACAACCTCATATTTTTAATTGGGCTTTAGGGCCCCTTTTTAAGCATTTACTCCATTTTTGCGCATTTCTTTAAAATATTTTTCTAATGATTATTTCATACCCTATGATTAATTTTGACTAATTGAAGATCAAAAACGCTAAGTACTAAAGCATTTAAATATGTTTTCATGTTAGGGCACTGCTCTCAACTATCAGTTGGGCTGTTTTGGGTCCCCTGTTATAACTCCCTTAAAAATTCTCCGATTCTAGAACTTTTTTTTCTAACAACTTAGGTTCTTCAGCTACTCCATGAACGACAAAAAGAAAAAAAAATTACTGACTTTAGCTACCACCAATTTTGAATATTAATCGCCTTCTTGGAGCATTTGCTGCAGCGCCTTTAAAGCTATCCTATTCTATTGCAATTTTCTTTATTTTCTTTAACATAGTTTTAGCGTCTTCCAGCTACTTTAAAACACCTAAAAAATTTCTTATACCGAATTACATTCCAGTTAAGACCCTGGCCGCCAGTGGCCGGTCTTTCTTTATACTTCAGCTACCACCTTTTTCGAACATCAGTCTCCTTTTTAGGCATCAACTTACGACTACTCACTACAGCCGTAAATTAAAAATCGCGTTACTTTAAAGGTAACTTTAGATAAGGGATTTCATCCGATTATTAAATGAGGACACAAAAAGCCAAGGGATATAAGTGACAGAGTTGAAAAACCTTGAACTAAGTGCACAGACAACCTGGAAACATGCTTTTTTCCCCTTTAGGTAAATAAATATAAATGATTTTCTAATTATGTGTTTTGTTTTAGAGATCAACCACTTTTGCTGAATAAAGACCAATATTTATTAATTATAAATTTAAAGAAAATTGCATTCTACTTTTTTCACATTTATTGAAATAGGAGTTCAAAGACCACTGTGAAACAAACAGCAGTTTCCTATTTCAATTCAGTCAATTATTGTTGATGTTCATCTTTAACGTCAATTATCTTTGAACTCAATTAACACCAGATCCAAATTTTGTCACTTGTATCCCTTGGCTTTTGATGTCCTCAAATATCGTGCTAATGCTAATAGTAATTCATGAAATTAACAAGGTGAGGGGCATCTTCCGCCGCTGGGTGGAGCGTTATATTCCTCGAGTTAAAGAGACCAATTTCAACGGGATTTGCTTCCTTCAACTTAGATTACAATTCAGCTACTTTCTGTATAATGAAATTTTATCTTAGACTTTAGTTACCAACATTTTCAAACATTAATAGTGCATTCTTTTTTATTATTATTATTATTATTGTTGTTGTTGTTATTATTATTATTATTATTCTATGGATTTGATTCCTACGAGGTGTGGCTCACTCAACTTGGTTTTTGATTGTCTCCGGCACGTGCGGGCACTTCCGGTAAATGCTGACATATGTAGTGGGGATCCAGATTACAGGTTCGTTCGGAAAGAAGTTTGATGGGAACACACTGGATGCTGCGGGAGGTAATATGGCCTCCGAAATTAGGTTGATTCACTGAAAATTCCCAGCACATTTTCAGAACACACTTGGAAAAATTTTGGAACACTTTGATACAAAAAAATTGTTCCAGTTACCTTAATGTGTGCTGAAATGTGTTACGAATGTGCTCCGCTATAAATAAATTGTTCAGACAGTGTTCCGAAAGTGTATCAAAAGTGTTCTGCTCAGGATCAAAATTTGGTAACACATTTCAGAACAGATTGAGAATATATTTCGGCAGACTCGCGAAATCATCGCTTCCTTTGTGAAAATGACGAGAATCATAAGGAGTCTTGATCGCAACCAGTGCGGATTTCAAGATCAGTTGGGTAAGTTAAAATGTTATTTATTGTTATGATTATTATGATTACTATTATTATTTTTTTGCATGCATACTCGTATTTAATGATTATTTTTTTAAGGCTCATAAATTCATGAAAATAAAGAGGACAAAAATAATAGGGGCATACGGCGGGGGGAGGTGAGGGTTGTAACCTCTAGATGGAAAAGAGTTTCGTACTTAATTCAGTTCCACTTTAAAATATTGATCTAACGAGTGTACAGTTACGTCAGAGATTGGTGAATTTAGAAGGGAATGATTGTCGTGTAACCCCCTCCACCCCGGGTGCCGTACAAAGAGACCGAGGGCCCTGATAGTAATTCGAATGCGGCCTCACCTCCTCTCACAATGTAAGTATAATACACTTAAACATGCTAAATTGAAAAAAAAAATGAAAAAAAAGAAACAATACAAAGGTTTAAAAAAATGTTTTTTTAGCACCCCCCATTTTTTTGACTTCCTTATGTTACTTTCATTTTTGAAACCGGTTCCGTCAGGAACTGGTGCATTTAGAAGGGAAGTGTTATCATGTATGAACCACCAGGGCCGTACAGACAGACCGCGGGTCCCGTTAGTAAGTCGAATGCGGGCCTTCCTCCTCTGCTAAGGCGAAATGTAAACACCGAGTAAAACTATCGTCTTAGACGGGTTGTTTTCGTCTTAGGAAGTATAGATGCATAATATTCTTTTTGGTAGAATCACAAAAAAATTTCGTTTGGACTAGGATTCCGTTATAGACAGGTAAGTTAAAAAAAAACAGCAAATTCTGACTTTATAATTTTATTATTTATTAGATATTTTAATTAAAATTTGAAAATTGTGAGAATTGTTAGTAGTATTACATAATGCTTCATCCGAAATATTTCAGAATTATGCGTTATCTTATGACATCTTAATTTTATGAAGAGCCTCACAAATCATAG
This sequence comes from Maratus speciosus, assembly GCA_963932465.1. Lineage (NCBI taxonomy): Eukaryota > Metazoa > Arthropoda > Arachnida > Araneae > Salticidae > Maratus > Maratus speciosus. The sequence goes on along the minus strand of OZ010795.1, from coordinate 433,196,621 downwards.
ATTTGCATTGATCGATACATGTCAAAATAAAACATATTTTTAAGCACATTTAGAAAATTTACTTTATAAAAAAAAATCAAATTATGAGTATATTGGTGCCATCTACTGGCAGTTATTTTAAGTAATTTATATCTGCATCAAGTGGAATATATGATTAGTATATTTTTATCATGTATTCGCATAACTTAACATCCTAAATATGTTCAGAAATGTCATAAATCTGAAGTGATACGCAAACAAATCAGACTCCTGTGCATCATTTTTATTTGTACCGTGCATCACATCCATAAAATCTACCTAATTTTTAATTAATTGTTAAAATGAACTTAATATTGCACCAAATCAATCTACTAAATGTTCCTTCATTATAAAAAAAATGTATAATCAATAAATCCATGAAACATCATAGAAATTAACGTTAATACCTTATAACGTATGCGTTTTGATTTTTTGTGAGTCCCGTGCATCACGCATACATTTTAATTTCTTATTTATTCAATTTTAAATGTGGGAAAAAAGCATGTCTTTCTGAAGTACAAGTTAAGGTCTTATACCTCATAAGTACCAAAATATTTAATAACTTGAACTCTGTTAAAATTTGATGGTTTAAATACATGTAAATGTCCCGAACGGCCCAGATAATTTTCAGTATTCTGTTTTAAAATATGTGGTATAACTATGGAATTATACTTGTAAAGACGATGTAATTCCACCTTAGCAGGTTTGATTGCACAATAGACGTGTTACCTGCTATGATAAAAACCTGTTTAATGCAGAATTATTCCCGTTTCTTGCGATTCTCTCTTAGAAACTTATACTATATCTCAGTCCCCTCCAAAATGATAAGTCCAAGTTACGCCAATGATTTAATTGTTGTAAAATTTTCTTAATCTTTTAATACTCCTGCGTAAATATATTTTCAAGTAATTGTAAATATTATTACTTTCAGGCTTTTAAAAATGGGCTTTTTCGAAACATGAAATAAATTTCTATTGATATGTAATAAATTAATTCATGAGAATGAATTAATTCAAAAGAATAAAAAGATTGAAAAAAAGTCTAAAAGATTAGACAAATTTTAAAAATAATTGGACACTGCACACAATTATCTTGTCACGCACATCACACATGTTTGCAAAAGATGGTTAAATTGCTATGCCTTGTTTTCGATGCTATAAAACTTTTTTAACTGAACTATTTTGATCAATTTTAACTTCAAATAGAGCATAAAATAAATCAATTTAAAAACAGTATGCTTCATCGTGTTTATTATACATTTTTCAATAAAACTACCCTTTTTCAGTTCTCTATGAAATAGTTTTACTTAATATAAACAAGAGCTCTGCTGACATTAAATTCAAATATTGCAGCAACAGCTTCATTAGTTACTTTTTTAGGATAAAGAGAAAATTTTTATATAAATTTTAAGTAATATTTAACATATATTAGTAAGTTGGGGATCTTAATGCATACAACATGCAATAATGGATATATGAAATTAAATTAATATAACAGGTTGATTTTTTATTTATACAATTTTCACATGTACTGATACATATAATCACTCGTATTTATTTGTGCCAGTATGGATTCTTCTCTTGTACTTCCAGGACTGTAGGCAGAAACAATCATCAACTGCAGTGTGAGAAAAGTTGAGCAGCTGCAAAATCTACCCTATATTATCGCAGAAAACACAGTCTCAACTTGTAAAGGTCAGTGAAAGGCATCAACCTGTGTTACTGCAAAAAAGTATAACTATGTGCATATATCCATCGTTAAACATACGGGAATGCAGAAATTTTTTAAATTTTACAGGCACAATTCAAATGCCTCAGAGTCACACGCTACACTGTTTGTGTTCTGAATAAAGCCGTACAAGCATTGCTCTAATAAATCATAATATTATTCAAATAGCAAGCTAGAAAACTTATTTGGTCAAAGCCATTGTGTACGTGCACTCAGTACGTGGTGTAGGTTTGGGACGTAAAACAAATGAAATCGAACAATGTTAAAATGTCTATTTTGACTAAGTAAGGGATATATAGTGGATGACAGTATTACCGTTCTTCCAAAACGATTTTTAAAACATAGTTCAGATTATTTGCCGTTAAAAAACTAAACCAATTTGCATTTTTTCTCCTCTCTTTGATTGGGTCTCATATATTTTTCTCTGTTTGAAAATAAAATCATCTTCAAATAAGTTTATTGCATTTTAATAAATTTTTGTTTTTGTTTTGTTTCAGTTTATTGTAGAATTTGGCATAATGGTGGGATCAAACATAATGAAGAATCTCAGCAAGAAGTTTAAAGAATTCTTCGACAAAGTCCTGGATAAGTTGGACATTTCGAATAAGGTATTTTGTTTTGTTTAATTTTTATTTATAAATTTATATTATATTTATATTATTATAATATAAATTATATTATATTATATTTATATTTATATTATTTCTGATTTGTATAAATAGTTTATAGCAAAAACAAATAAGAGTGAATGATTTTTTTTCTGTTTTCAGTATGGTGATCCACTATTGGCATTACATTATATAATTTATTAAATATTAACATTTTTTAGAAAAGTTATATCATTGTCAAATAGATTAATAAAAAAATATATTTATATAAGCAAATGTAAGTAATTAAATGCTACAAGAAACTAGTCGGATGTGCCAACCCCAAAACTTACTTCTATCTCATACACGTTAATACTTCAAAATTCGCTATCACAGTGCCAAAATTTAATGATAATCTATGCCCATCAAGAAGATTCTAAAGATATAGGTTCACTAAATTGTGTGCATTTGAAAAGGAGATATAAGCATAGCATCTTTTAAACAAATCATTGAATTTCGGCACCCACCCTATTAGATGTCTGCAACTAAAATTCCTAATCTATAAAGCATAAAAGCAACACCTCTTTGGCAGTCCAAGCCTAATAAGGATCTATTTATGTGAAACAGTAACAGAATATGAAGGTTGATTAAAATCCCTGCATTAGTTTTTCAGCTACAGCTACTCGAAACTAAACCACATTTAAACTCGCTACTAAAATCGTAAAACAATGCAGCATAGAAGCGCCACCTACTGGGTGATTAACACCAAAACCTAATCAGCAACATGTTATCTCAACGGCTAACTGAATCAGAAGTTTGATGAAAGTCTGTGCGTTAGTTCTTCAGGTGGAAATTATTGCGGAAATCGTAGAAAATACACATGGCGGTGCCACGTATTAGAAAATTAACATCAAAACATAATCAGCAACAAGTTGTATCAACATCTAAGTGAATCTAAAGTTTTATGAAAATCCGTGCGATAGTACTTCAGATTAATTAATGGCGGGCAATTAACATCAAAACTTAAACAGTAATACTTATGCCAACGACAAACTTAATCTTAAGTTTAACGAAAATATCGGTATTAGTTAATGAGGTAGAGCTATTGCGGAAATTGTGAAAAATGAAGCATGGCAGCGCTACCTGTCGAGCAGTTTATATCAAGGTATAATTGAATCTAAAGTTTTCTTGTATTCCGTGCATTAGTTCTTACCACCTACAGAGCACCTACAAAAATCTGTCGAAACCCGGAAGTCAATTTTTCGCCTGTAAAGACTGAGGAAATTAAAAATTTCATTGACAGAGGTGGGGGAAGGGGATAATAATTTGGCTAACATCATTTTTTAAATTATTTAAATTTTAAACGTTAAATTTTTAAATTGCTTTTGTGCTGTTATATTTAAAATTGTCTTATGCATTGCCGTCTCCAACAAAAAATTCTTAGTTTATTTTATTTCATTTTATATTTTCCAAATAAAAAATAAGACTCTGCCTACGATGCAGACCACAATCAAATGTGTTTCAAAATTTACCTTATTTACAATAAATCTTTAATTCCTTTATTAAAGTTATTTTTCCTATGTGAGTTTATGTCAAAAAGTCAGTCATATACACTTTTGCTGTAAAGCAAATTCTCTACTACTTTTATTTCTAGTTTTGGCCATTACTTTTATAATTCCTAACGAAATAACCAGTGAATGCAGAGTCGTGGCTATTCCCCAATCACTTTCCCTCATTTTTGAGCAATTAATATTGCATTATATATACAGAGTGTTTCAAAATTATCAATATCAGGAATGTAAAGGCAGATATAGGGGACCATAATAAGCAGAATTTGTATAGGAATGAGGGTTTGAGAATGCAGCGTTGAGGCAGTAAAGATTGCTATTGAGTTCAACTGCTGAAAGCCCTTCAGCGTTAAGCTCCAAATATAAAATTAAAAAAAAAATGTATACCTTTTATCAGAACGAATATTTCGAGAGTCCGAAAATAATAGTTCCGGAAAATCGAGGTTACTGATATTCAATAGAATTTTTCCCATTATTACTTCTTAAGTACACAGCAAATTTCAAGTATCTATCTCAAATAGTTCGGTAGATAGAGTGATTACAGACACACACACAGACACAAACCCAGAAGTACACCATTTTCTTTTTTTTTACTAAAAATATGTTTTTCGGAATCTCCAGAGTCTGGAACGTGTAAATCCGTCAAATTTTTTTTTTTAGATTTTTAAAACGATTACAAGACTTACCGTATACTACGTATGATGTGTAAGTAAAAGATAATTTTTTCATAAAGAATGAAGTCGATCGGATAATTAGTTGCCGAGATATTTGTAATCATATTTTTCACACTCTTCGATTTTTCATGACCCTGTATTTCATTCACATTTCAATGGACTTCACCCATGTGACGTCAAAGTAGGTATATAAAAGGAAAACATCAATAAGCGTGCAGAATTTTTTAACGCTGCTTCTCCTTCGTCCAATAAACAGTCATTTTTGGAGGCTATATACCTACAGAGGCGTAGCTTTTGCCATTCCTTGGTAAAGTCCATTCAAAGATATGTTTTAATTGGAAATGAGACGTTCAATCCGACGCTGTAAACTGTTAGTTTATATGGTTATAATTTTTCGAGTTACAAGGCTGTTTCTTTTACGCAGTTCGGTACTACTCGATTATCCCGCCGACCAAAAAACTATCGCCAATATATAAGATTAAATGCCAATAATGGCCTACCGTAAATGTCAAGCATTTAATCCATCGCCATACCTGTAAGGGGGTTACCACAGGAGGAACCCTTTTTTGTCACCAAATGCCAACAAGTTTGGCGACAACTTGACGATATATCGCAGATTTGGCGACAAAAATGAATCGCCAAAAGTGAGGCCAAATTAACGGTATCTCCAATATTTCGCCAGATTCCCATAGACTTCCATTGTAAACCAATGGTGGTTATTTGCTTACATAAAATCAACAAATTGAGATACTTTAATGCAACAAAATGTAACATTATCTTAATAGTCTAAGAGATAGCAACGTCAAAAAACACGTCATTTTATGAAGGCTCATTTTTCTATATGTTTTTCCGATTTATGGTGTAGTACGTTTGCGGGCAGTCAGGCATTCAGGAGACGTTGCGTTTACCTGCGGGAAGAGGGGTTATGCAGGACAAAAAACTTCAAAAATACGTCATTTTATCAAGGCTCATTTTTCTATATGTTCTTCCGATTTATAGTGCAGTACGTTTGCGAGCGGTAGGCTCATTTTTCTATATGTTTTTTTCTGATTTATGGTGTAGTACACTGTTAAAAATTTGCAGCATTCTGGCAGGTCATTTGACCGTTTTTTCCGAAAACGGTCAAATGATTCGTAATTTAACATTATTCTGAACATATTATTGGTCATTTTATGGTCAGAATATAGTTAAATTATGGTTATGAAACCGTTTTTTCAAAAAACGGTCGAATGACCTGCCAGAATGCTGCAAAATTTTCCGGTCTCGCAGTCGGGTGACGTTGCATTTACCTGCGGGAGAAGGGGTTATGCAGGTCAAAAAACTTCTAGATGACGTCCTTTTAGCATAATATTTGTTTATAACATCTGTTTCTACTATTTGTGATATTAATCCATTATTACCAGACGTTACCAATGTCGCTAAGACTCTGCCAGATCCACATTTATATGTAGCATATTACTGTTTGGTTAAAAGACAACCTATAATTAATTTTCCAGACACAAATTCGGTTGCAAAGTTAATGCCGGACGGCTTTAAATATGGCAACGAAAGTGCCTGTTTCAGAAGTGTTTTACAGTTTAAAAATTATAAGTCATCTTTACGTCATTTTATTAAGTTTAAAAATAACAAGATATTAAACTTAACTGGCAGAAAACCTATAATTAATTTGCCAGACACAAATTCGTTTAAAATTAAACATTTTTTTCGACATACACTATATATATATATATATATATATACATATATATATTTACAAAGAAACGCTTGTTGCTATGGTAACAATTAAGAGTTGACTGTCATTAAATGAAGCCAAATCCCTACAAAAGATGCCATATCATTGAACAGGCACTTTCGTTGCCATATTTAAAGCCATCTGGCATTAACTTTGCAACCGAATTTGTGTCCGGCAAATTAATTATAGGTTGTCTGCTAGCCAAAGCGTAATATCTTGTAATTTTTAAGCTTGATAAAATAACATAAAGTTGACTTATAAATTTTAAACTATAAAACTCTCTTGAAACAGGCACTTTCGTTGCCACATTTAAAGCCGTCTGGCATTAACTTTGCAACCGAATTTCTGTCCGGCAAATTAATTATAGGATGTCTGCTAGCCAAAGAGTATATCTTGTAACTTTTAAGCTTGATAAAATGACGTAAAGTGACTTATAATTTTTAAATTGTAAAGCACTTCTCAAACAGGCACTTTCGTTGCCATATTTAAAGCCGTCCGGCATTAACTTTGCAACCGAATTTGTGTCTGGAAAATTAATTAAAGGTTGTCTGTTAACCAAAGAGTAATATATTACCTATCAATGTGGATCTTGTAGAGTCTTAGCGACATTGGTAACGTCTGGTAATAATGGATTAATATCACAAATAGTTTGTAGAAACTGATGTTAGGAACAAAAATCATGCTAAAAGGACGTAATTTTGAAGTTTTTTGACCTGCATAACCGCTTCTCCCGCAGGTACACGCAACGTCTCCCGACTGCCAGACCGCCCGCAAACGTACTACACCATAAAACGGAAGAACATATAAGAAAAATGAGCCTTGATAAAATGATGTATTTTTGAAGTTTTTTGACCTGCATAACCCCTTTTCCCGCAGGTAAACGCAACGTCTCCTGGCTACAAGACCGCCCGCAAACGTACTACATCATAAATTGGAAGAACATATAGAAAAATGAGCCTTGATAAAATCAGGTGACGAAAACGTTGATAGATCTTAGACTATAAGGGATTATATTAATTATATTTAAGGGAGTCCATGTAAATTAAATTATGACTAAATGTAAGATGATACAATGCTTAGCATGTACCACTGTTTTATTTTAATATTTTATATCATGTATATTCATGATGGGTAAGTATTACGGTGACGTCAAACGACTAGTTTATATATATATATATATAAGAAAAGGGAAGACTGTACCAGCCACTCAAACACCAAGGGCGATAGTGTTCATTAAAGTCATGCAAATTGCAGATGCCGATGTCCAGTATTGTTGTCGATTCTTAAGTGAAACCCCAACAGGTGTAATGGGGTTACGTTATTATCTGTGCTGTTATCGATACATTACACTTTGGAACTAAATTATCATGTGCAAATGATGGGGGAATTAGGACTTTTGTTGTGGACCACCACCATCATAAACATTGCAAAAAAGCAATAAATGTTTTACCCCCACTAAAATAATTTTCAAAAAGAAAATATGAAGCAGTTTGAATGTATCTAATTAGATTAGAAGATAATAAAAATTTTGATCAAACTCACATAATGGTCTAAAGTTTTCATTTCCATTGTTTACAGTTCTATTTGTCATCCCTATACATAAAGTAATAATAAAATTTTCTTCAATATTTTTATTAAATTTATGTAACAATGTATGTTACTATATTTTTTTTATTTTATACACATCTTTATTTTTTTTTACTTATTTTTTTTATATTTTATTACATGAAGTAGAACGGTAGAGAGATTCATAACTACAATGAATGTAGAAAAATGGTTCATATAACTAACGTAAAGAAAAAAAAATTTCAAGTTTTAATTGTGGAATTCACTTGTGGGATTATGTGAAAGCTTATAATTTGACCTATGAATGAATATGTGTGCATATTAGGCCAAAAAATAGAAAACCACCTAATGCAAAAGCTAAAACCAAAACTAAACGTAGCATCATGATTTTTATAATTAAATAAAATCATACGAAGACAAAAAAAATAATTTTTACTGCTTGTTAATATCAGTATAAAGAGTAAAGATATTTTGTTTTGGATTTCCATTTGCTTATCCCGAATTAAGAGCCATTCAAATTTTATAAATTATGTATACAGCAAACTCAGTCAAATTCAATCCAGTTAATTTTAGGTTCTGCTTAAATTGAAGTTTTCAAAGCCCTGAAGCTTTTTAAATTAGTGACTGTGAACATTTTATTTATTTATTTATTTTTGTGAGGGGGGGAGGGCATAGTGTTTTTCTCCGTTGCATGAACTTTGATCTATGAGTTTACCATGCATTATATACTTTTTCATATTTTTTTTAATACTCTAATAATTGCGGGTCTAAGCTTTCCTATTATTAATTTTCCTTGATCTTGATTACAAGCTTGCATAATTTCAGCTATGCGTTAACGTTGACACCAGGTAAGCTAAAGTTGCAACAGGATATGCAAATCTTTTGAATACAATAAAAGTATACATTTTTTTTGTTAAACAAATATAATATATAGTCAGCTCAGTTAAATTTGACACTGTATAATTAGCAATTCTACATCATCTGCACATCATTTTCAGATGTAAACAAATGAAAATTGCTCAATGGAGTTTGTTAAAAAAAAATAATAATAAATTGGCGATTCCATCTTTATAGTGAATTTTCAAAGACATGGTTTATTATTTAAGAGTTCTAATGCATTTCACTTTTAAAAATAACAGTTTTTAGGTTTAACCTCATTAATAACAAACCAATTAATAGATTGTACTGCAAGTGTCAGCAGAATTTTAAAAGATATGACTCCTTGACCAAAATTTTCTGTCTTAAAAACAAAGAAATCAATATAATTAATCTGTGTAAACATTTATTTTACTATATTTTGTATATTATTAATTCCCTTTAAATGTTTAATTTTGGCAAATGATATTGTTAATTTAAATGTAGTTGTTGCTTTATTTGTAAACTATATTTCCTTGCAGCATTTTATTAATAACTATTTGTGTATAATTTTGCTGGAAATTATTAAATTGCTTTCACATTACGGTTAGAATTTAAATTTTTTATAATAATAATGCTAATTTATAACCAGACTGAAAAAAATGTAAACAAAGCAATGATCTAAAATTCACGAACTTTGCAGTCTCAAGGTTGGCTGATTTGACAGAGTCGACACATATTTATTCAGCTGCATAATTACATCAAGTTTTTCATGTTTCATTTGAATTGGTCATCTGAGGCTTTTAAAATATTTTATTTCAGTGGAACAGGAATGCATACAGCATTTGGCCCTTTTAAAAGTGGTGTCCACCACAATAAACAGATTGTCTGAAAGGATTAATGTGCAAATATTTTTGGAGATAAAAAAGTAATTGAAAATATATGTACACCTACAGAAACTAATGCATCAAAACTGTACTAAAGAAAAGGTTTTAAAATCTGTTCTAAGAAGTGTGCTAGAATGTGTACTAGAAAAAGATGAGTGTTCAACAAGCATTTTAAAAAGTGCGCTAGGAAGTGTACTGGAAAAAGATAAGTGTTCAATAACTATTCTAAAAAGTGTTCCAAAAGTGGCTAGGATGTATACTAGAAAAAGATAAGTGTTCCATATGTGTTTTAAAAAGTGTTCCAAAGAGTGTTGTAAAAAGTGTTCCAAAAGGTGACAAAAATTTCTTCCGAAAACTGTTCTAAAAGTGTTCCAAAAGTGCGCTAGTATGTGTAGTGGTAAAAGATAAGTGTTCCATATATGTTCTAAAAAGTGTTCCAAAAATTGTGTTTTTTAACACAAGTGTTCTCAAAAGTATTCTAAAAACTGTTTCAAAAGGTATGCTTCAAAGTGGTCTAAAAATGGTGACAAAATAAATGTTCTAAAAAGTATTCTGAAAGGTGTTTGAAGATTTGCAGTGTTTAAAAAGAATTTCCAAAGATATAAAATCATACAAACTTAAGTTTTTTTAAGGTTATTATTTACAAACACCGCACAACGCCTGGCGGGTCTGCTAGTAACATATCGTATGCTATAAAGTTTTCAAAAAGTAATGGTTACTTTAATTAGTATAATAGATGCCATGCTTTGCGCAGTTGCATCTGACTTAACCCGGATAACACGCGATAACTGATTACTTTCCGTGAATGATTTTCTTGGTATGGAAATGTCTTCATTATAGTAGAAGTCTTTTAACTCCAAATAAACAAAAATGAAGATAATGTTTTATTTTAATCTTCTTCGTTTTATCTGCGCAGACTGATGCCAGTTTAGGAATCGAAAGTATAACTATTGGTGTGAAATTGTATTGGCTTATAAACCTCAGGAATTCATGTCCGGGCTTTCAAGTTAACATAATAATACATAACGGTCTGTGTGTACACAATATTGTTCTACATTTCTACACTAAAATCCAGAATATTGTTTTTCACTTAATATAGTATTTGAAATTATCCACTAACAACAACAATAATCGGTTTTGTATGAAGCATAGACAGTTATGTAATAAATAAAATTTTTATATTTACTAAAAACCTTTTTATTCCTATAAGCTACATACCAAAGATTAGTAATAAAATTAATAGCTAAAAAAGTTTGGATTCTGAATATATTACCCAGCAAACACAGAGCTATCGGTAAGCAATCGGCCGACAGCCGCTTGCCACTACCGGCGGTATTGGCACGATACCGGTTGCCGCTATCGGTTCCGTATCTTTTTTGATACGCCGCGCGAATGCGGCCCGATTCATGAGGCACGCAGCCGGTCCGGTATCGGCAAAACACTATACCGACAGCACGCCGATAGCTATCCATATGAACGCCGGCCGCAGCCCGACACCAGTATAAATTGAAAAAAAAAATGTTTTGATGGCGCCATCTATGGGCCACCGTCGAATGTATATTTGAAAGGAACGCCCAAAGGATAAAGGCGTTTCGGCGATAGACGAGGCGGGGTTTGATCCTACGAACTTCAGGACAGGAAGTAGATGCCCTAACCACTTGGCCACAGAGACTTAATCAGGGGAGGATTACAAGGCTATAAGGGGAAGAAGTACTTGTTTGTCGTTGAAGGTAATTGGTAGATGGGAAAATTACAATTTTGAAGCGTTTTTATTTTATTTTATTTATTTATTTATTTGTAATTGTCTTACGCGCGTGTATTTAAAAGTTAATTTAATATTTAATTGAATGAAATAAATATCTTAGCTAATTCGTTAAAGCAAATGAATTGTTTTTCTTATAAATTTAAGAATAATTAAGTATAAGAAATATTTTTAGAGGTTTTGTTCAGTTAATCTAATTTTCTTATTAGGAATTATAATGCAATTACATGCGTTGCGTTAATTTATAAAATTTATATTTTTAACGTGGGAAAATTTATTTTAATAAATAAAAAGTTGAAAATTAATAACTTTAAATTAGAATAAGAATTCATTTTATGTCGTTTTGGTGATTTAAAGTGGAACATATATTTAATGAGTATGTTGCAATATTAATTTGTTACTTATCAATATTTTTAATTTAAAAATAAAATAAAAATATTAATTTACATTTTTTTTTCCTTTTGGAAAATGATTTTTAAATGGGAGATATTTCTGAATTTTCTTATTAATTTAAGAATGCTTATTAAATAAAATAAGTGAATTTCAGAGGTTTTTCAGTTAATACAATTTTTTTTTTGGGAATTATAATGTAATTAAATCTGTTAATTCAAGAAATGTATATTTCTAACATAGAAAAACTAATTTTAATAAAAATAAGTTGGTAATTAATCACTTTTAATTAGAATAAGAGTTCATTTTTTGTCATTGGGTGATTTAATGTAGAATATATTTTAAGTGATTATGTAGCCATAATGATTCTTTTACTTATCAACATTTTTTAATCATCAAATTAAATAGAAATATTAATTTATCTTTTTTTTCGTTGGGGGGGGGGGGGGGGGGTTAATAATTTTTTTGAAGTGGGAGATTTCTGAATCTTTCTTTTAAATTTTAATGCTAAAAAGTTGGGGGGGGGGGGTGTTTATAGCTTGTAAAATAATTTTAAACACGTTTTAATAATTTGATTTTTAAATAAAATAAGAAATATAGCTACTTTTTTTCTACGATTAAGTTTACAATGAATAGTAATTTTAAGGAGCGATTTAAAAAACTCTTTTGATAATTCAAATAATTGTAAGTCCTTTTAAAATGAATTCAATAACAACTTTTTAAAAATAAATAATGTAGGATATTTTTGACATTTTTTTTTGTTTATCACTGTTAGAATTTTATATGAAATGTATGAAATATACATATCTTATCAAAACCCAAACTCAAACAAAATTAAGAAAAAGTAAAAAAAAAAATGTCGGCTACAACTAAAAATTCCGAATTCGGACCGATGTTTGCAAATCTAATCGCGCCACTATCAGAAATCACATACCGGTCCTGCGTCACTTGCCGGTTTAAGTCGCTTGCCGATACATAACCATAAGGGGGCCGATTACGGTAACCGGCAGCCGAAAAAGCAGATTCTTGAGTTTCAGTTGCCGACATGCCGCCGACACTTCACCGAAACCACTGTGTCCATACCGACACTTAACCGACACTGCCGGCGGCGGTCCGATCGTGTGCCGAAAGGTATGTGTTTGCTGGGTAGTGTCTAACCGCGTAATTCTATTACGTATATGTTGCATTTTTGTTTATTTTATATTATTATTTATTTTAATTTAATGCTTAATTTTTAATTCCTCATTTAAATATTAGCTGGAAACAAATTCTTAACTATTTATTTTGTTTTAAATTCAAAACAGATAATTCCTTCTGAAGCTGCACGTGGTATGTTAAAATTACATAAATCATGAAAGTTATTTTATAAACTGAAAAATATCAGTAAATACTCGTATAGTTACAAATTGCATTTGAAAACGCTTTTTTCACATTTCTTTTTGCAAAATAAATGTCTCAGATGCAGCAACATACCATTTGAAAGATAATTATCAAAGTAATTTTGCTCAATCTATATATATATATATATATAGATTAAGCGGAATATATATATATATATATATATACATAGATTTATATTTAAATATTTTTCTTCAACCTGCTCTCAGGAGAAATATAAATACAAAATTTAAAGAAGCATTTTCATTTTCTATATTTACAAAATAATTTAAACATTTCCAATATCGTGCATAAGGTTCATTTGTACATACGATCTAAAAATTGATGTTACACTTAAATCTGAATATTGTAACATAAAAAAGTTTATATGGTATAATATATTTCAGGGAAATATATCATTGAATGAGATAAAGGGAGATTTTAATATTGCATTGCTAAAACCGTTTTTAGTATTTTTCTTTGAAGAACTGAGGTCTTTTACATGATCGGCTTTAGAAATGGATTTGTGCAAATGTTTACCTGAAATAAATGTCACAGAGAAAAATGAAACTCATTTCCGAAAGGAAATGCATAGAATATTTTTTTTCTTTTCAATATTTGAATAATAAAATGTGTAAGAAAAACACTTAAAAAAATTTAAAAAAATGTGATAAGATGTTTTGCTGAGGAAAGAATGTTTTCATAAAAATAGTTTTATGATTTATATTTGCCAATTATCGAGTTTCGCTATTTTCTGTTTAAAATATTGTAAATTACTGAAATATATCTTCAATAGTTTTAATTATTTTTTTACGAATCATTAAAATTTTAGGATAGTATTTATTCCCTTTAAAGTTTGAGAAAGAAATTACATACTATTTTTTTAAGGCACATACTGATAAATTATTCAAATATACGTACTTATTCGTACATTTTCAAAACATATACACATACGCATTTCAATATTGCAAAATACGGAAATAAAAACAATGATGTTGAGTTTTTCGTAATTGTAAACATCGTTAAATATACACAGAATATTGTGAATGCGCTCAAACCACATACAAAAATACAACATAGATGATGAATAAAATATCAATTTTTAATGTTTTACATAATACCGAAAAAAATACAAAAATTTAATAGTAAATCATTAAAAAAAGTCAATATGTTATGCAGAAGAAAGTATGGAAAAATCTTGTATTTTCTTAGTTGTTATTTCTTGACCCTACAGTTCAATTTATATCTGCGTACATATCTGCTCTTAACCTTTACCATGATATACTTTGAAATATTTTTCCAGTTCCACACATTTAGAAAAAAAATTATTTTAAAATGTCAAGTCATCTAGCTGGTCCTTCAGCATCGGTGATGTATAACGGCATGATATGTTAATCTTAGGAATAAACAAAATAGAGTTTCTTTAAAAAATTAACAATAGTTTAATGTTATTTCAACGAGAAATAATCGGTAACACTAAAACATGACCGGTATCCAGTGGTTACCGTTGTTCGGAGTGATCGTTGTCGAAGGTTTCACTATATTTGTTACCCGACTGAAAAGAAGGGTTATGTGTTTCACGCGTAATTGTGCATGTGGATTTATTTATACCCTCGAAACATCCCAAAGGCAGGATGGATTTTAATGATTGAGGTCTCTATCAATTCGTCTTAACGTCCCGGTGGTTATAGGCTAGGTTTTGTTTTTATAAATTGAAAATGGCGGCCGAAAAATACAAAATGGCTGTAGAGAAGAAAAAAAATACGCACCCTATTGAGTGACATATCATTGGATAGGTCTTTCAAAATGAAGACGATGTTTCATTGACTATTTTACAGTCAGAAGCTCCGTTTAAATATTATACAACCTGGAAGTTGTGTATGTAGGATCTCAAACTTTACTGCAACTCTAACTATCATGGACATCTATAGACCTCATCAAAACTGTGTTTATAGATAGGAACTAACAATTAAACACAACTTAAAAGTCATCAATACAAGTAAATAAAAAAAAATTATCTAAGTAACATAAACAAGTAATATATATATATATATATATAAACATTTTAAGTCAATTCCTTCTTCGGTCAATAAGAGAATTTTTTCCCCCATTCATCTTTTCTCTTGAATGGCGCTTAAAATGCTTTGATCAAGAAGAGGACTCTCTCGGTCTTAAAATACCTTGATCCAGATTTAAAATTAATTAATTTAATTTAATTAATGAATTAATATTTGAAAAAAAACTGGATTAACATCAAGTGTCATCCACTAAAATTTAAAAAAAATTTATTTGAGCTTGATTGGATGAATAATAAGTATTTTATTAACGATTGAAAATTTGAACAAGATATATATAGCGAGAGTGTGAGCTAATAGTAGTAATTGAAAAAAAAAATAATTTCACATTGATGAGAAATAATTAATTAGTTCGCTTTTTAAGCAGTCGGATTTTTTCATTTTTTAAATTTAATTGTTTATTTTGTTTAGTATTTTAAAGTACGTTTTGATATACAGCTTGTCCATAATTAAACGATTCTACTTTAAATTTGTTTGCAGACAATTGATCATAAAATTGTGAAATTTTCTGAAAGACATAATAAAGGGATGGATGGAAATTTGTATAAGCAAAGAAAACAAACGAAAACAATAGTTCAAAATTTCGCCACCAGTGGATGATTTTTAATAAATTACACATTTAGCATTACGATGGTTTAGAAATTTTATTTATTAACTTAACCTGATTCTAGAGTTAGCATTTCACGACATGTTCCTAGCATTTCCCAGAACACTATGCCATCAAATGTGGCAAGTGGCATGCTACATGCTAGCTTAAGATTCCAAATGGTATCTGAAAATGATTACCGTCATGCGGAAATTTTTTTGTCATAACAAAATTTGTTAAACTATCGTAAATGTTTGCTAAATGTATAATTCGTTAAAAACCAGCCTCCTTTTTTTTTCATTCAAACAAATCCCCATACCTTTATTATGTCCTCCACAAATTTTCACAACATTCTGAACAATAGTTTGGTCTGTACACAACATTAATAGTGTCGTTTAATTATGGACACTCCGTAAATGAAATTTCTAAACTACCGTATTTCTAAATGTGTAATTTATTAAAAGTTGTGCTCTGGTGGTGAAATTTTGAACTACTGTTTTTGTTTTTTTGCTTTGCTTAAGCAAATTCCCATCCCTTTATTATGTTTTTAACAAAATTTCACAGCTTTATGAACAATAGTTCTGTCTGTAGACAACTTTAAAGTAAGGTCGTTTAATTATGGACACCCTGTATGTTAACACGTTAAGCGCCACGTCAGTCACCGTGACTGACACTGAACTTTCCTTTTAGAATGCGTCATTCACCGGTGACTGATGGTCTAAAATATGATATAAAACTATATATATATATATATATAGAACCATTAATTAAACATCACCGACCATCATCAAAAACTGCAATATTGCGACATAAACCAGTAATATAGAACTGCATGTGTAAAATAAAGTACCGTATACCTAATTACAAGAATTAACATGGAAGAAAAAAAAGAAGAAAATGGATTCCGAAAAAATTGAAAAACTTATATATTGAATTGCGTTTTCAAGAGTAAAGAATTCAATGATATAAGCTAATCGGTTGTTTTCTGTGGGAAAAAAGCTATAAGCTGAAAAAAAAAATTTCTCCTGTACTCAAACAACCAATATAATCAAAATAATAGTTTCAAGATGAATACAGATCATTATCAAATGGCAATAGAAATTCCACTAAACATACCGTATTAATTCCCAGTAGATTTTCAAAATATATTCCCGCAGATGGAATCCAAAAAGCATGATAAGATCAAGTTGAATAAAACAGTTAAGTTAACACAGAAATTAAAAGCTATGGAGTCAGTTAATTCATGTTTAAATATTGTGATAAATATAAATATAATATAAATAAAAAAATAATTACATTATTTATAATACCTAAAAACAATTTTAAATTGTATAATAACAATTTTACAACATTGCCAATATTCAACGTTAATTTCCACCTAGTGTAATATATATATATATATATATATATATATATATATATATATATATATATATATATATATATATATATATATATATATATATATATATATATATATTTAAGTAATTACTGAAAATTTATTTAAAATTTATTTACCTGTTATTCATTACAGAATTATACTTTCTTAAAAATTATTTAAAATATTGTAAATTTTTCAGCTTCAGTGTCAGTTACCGTGGCACTCAACGTGTTAACAAAATCAGTTTCAAAGCACTATGTAATATTTCTCGTTGTTAGAACAGACAAAATAACGTAATATGTATGAGTTATTTCATGTAAACTAATTTGTAATTTTAAACCAAATAAATACATTAAATTCTGCAAAAAATAACTACGCTAAATAAATAAAGTTTATATCTACTTTTTAATTACATAAGCTTTCAATAATATAAAAAAGTTAAAAATTCTTTATAACTTTAAAAGTTTAGAGTTCATAACGTGTTACTTTAACCGTTTAGAGAGTACAACCTGTTCCCATAGCGGGGGATTATGCGTTAAATGGGGTTCAACCTTTCACAGAATTGGAAAAGAAGCCCGCGATATTTTCTCCTGCGTAAATGCTAATGATATTAGAAATAAACACTCCATTAATAGAAACATCATTTTTAGGCTTTCTGCAAAGAAATTTGTACAAACATATAAATAATTTCTAAAAATACTCATATTTAAAATTTAACATTAATATCTGATGAACATGTTTTTTGAGAAATTTTAAAAATAGAAGATCATACATTTCTCATTAAAATGTATTACTATTTTTTTTTTCATGCAGCTACTACTACAGCATGATCTTCAAATTATTGAAAAGCAAAAGATATCATATTTAATATCTCTTTAATAATAGACATTTGTGTATTTTAAAATTGATCTACAGGATTCTCATTGTTAGTGTATTATGTATAATATGAAAGATTTTCGAATTTATGAAAATAATGTTTCTTTTTAGCTTTTTTATATGACAGATATCATTTTCCTTTCAGATGTCTGTTAAAAAATAGCTGCTTAATATAATATTTAATTATCTCTTCATTTTATTATGTTTACTTTCTTGTTAAAAATCCAATTTTAATTTATTTTGCTAATAATTTATTTTCACATCATAGGGCAATCGTGTATTTTTTCTCTTATACTTCAAATAAAGCAAAAATGTTTTTTTCTGTTGTTTTTTTTTCTGGTAATTTTTTAACAGATAAAACGTCAAAGATACATCTTTTCTCTTTTAAGGGATTATCGATGCTTTTAATCAAATCTAACCTTGTTGTTTCTTTCGTTTTCTAAATAATATTACACGTCTACATTCAAGGAAAACTAAAAGGCACTGCGTAAAAACCAATTTAAAAAGGATTTCAAAAACATTTAATAAAAATTTTATCAACATTTTATAATGCACTTAAGTTACCAAATTCCAACAAAAAGTTTAACTGGTTCCTTTATCATTTCTACATAGACTAGCAATCTTTTCTTTATGGAAGCGTACTTGTAAGCAAAGGAGCAGAAATACTACCAGCACATGCCAAACCCAAGTTATGGGAACATTGCAAATAAACCTTTCTATTGCTGCTTGAAATGGAACTATTTACATGGAGCTTCAAATGTACTTTTAGTCGAAATGTTGGTTTTACATCTTCACTATATTTCTAAAATCTGGAGAATTTATTTTCTTCCTTTTGTAATTTCACTTGGAATAGTGGTAAAAACAAAAATTTCCTTTTAAAAAAATCAGCAAAAATAGCAAAATGAAAAAGGAAAAATATTATTACGAGAAAAGTATTAGACTCTATACTATTCCCTTTCCTCTAAAAAAAATTTAAAAATGTTGTGAAAAAATAAAAATAAAAATAATGTTGTTCATGCAACAGTAGAGTTGGCGTCTAATCGATAACAGAATGACTTCATGTTGTACATTTTACAACGCTCACCGTTCATGTGCTAAAAATCGACTCCCCTGGTGAAGGTAATAATTATAAATAATGTAGCTTACATTATGTACGTAACACATTCAAAATTCTATGTCAATTATTGAAATGCGTGAATGAACAAAAATGAATTGTTCGACAAGATTTCACTACTTTACGGTAATTTTTTCTTGTATTGTACTAAAATGTAGAAATATGTACAGTTTTTGAATTTTTCTCTATCGAAAAATCACTTAATTTTGCAGTCTGTGTAATAGGTTAAAATTTCAAAACGATATATTTTGAAGACAAAGTATGAAAAACGCTGAAAGGGCAAAAAAAAAAAAAAAAAAAAAAAAAAAAAAAAAAAAAATCGAAATTATTATTATTATTATTATAATTATTATTATTATTATTTTTTTTTTTACGGCAAAATTCATAAATATGAAGCTGAACAATCATGAGAACCCTTGAAGTGCATACCCTACTATAAATAGTTCAAAAGAGAGTAGAAAACAGTCACTGGTTGAAAGTTCCACATGAAGTAAAATGGAGACCGCTGAAAGTGCCAGTTATAAGATGTTCAGCGACTGGTGGCAAATACAAAAGTTGATCATGTTGTTATTGTTTACATCAATGTGTTATTTTCAAGCAAGGTGAAAAATATATTAAATAAATAAATAAAAGAACTTTTTACAAATGATAATATTAGGAATTTAAGCACTAAACGAAAGAAACTCGGTACCTACATTTTAAAGTGTTGAACTAAGACAGCAAAGTGAGTGAAATGGAAAACGCTGTAAGTACAAAGATCCCAAATGGAGTAAAATGGAAACGCTGTACGTACTAGAAGTACGGGTTTTTCTTTTTTTGTTCTTTTGAAAAATTTCCCCATCTGGACTTACAGTTTTTGCCAATCTTTGCCCTCATTCATCTTTACAGAAAAATTCTTAATATAAACGAATAAATCATATAAATGTCTGAAATATCGTTTATTTTATTTATTTTTTCAAATTGATGGCTGAGAAATACACAGATACATGTTTAGACATTTAAAACAATTTGGAAATCAATGCATAATTTTTATTTTTATTTTTATTATATGTGCATTCTCTGTCTGTGTGGAAGGATTTATTGCAATCTACTCTTTTTTTCACTTTTTGCGTTTTTTCCTTCCTATCAGCCGGTGTAAATAGACTTATTAAATTATTTTTCTGTGACAAAATGTATTATTTTCAATCTAAAATATTACTTTTATTCCTTATTTCATGCTTCAAAATGAAATTTATTATTGTATTAAATACTAGCAGGCTATGCCCGCTGCGCTGGTCAATAATTCCAAATGAACCTTGGATTAAACTAAATGGTGAATTTGAACTTGTATTTTAAACAATATGGATCTTCAGCTTGACCTTGCACATTACTGAAAACGATGCGAACGCCATTGCGATATAATGTTATCTTAAGCGTTGGACAAAATTTAGCAATTAAGAAGTAATTGTTTTAGTTGATTATAAACAGTGCACTTATGGTCGGGTAATGAGACCGTTATGACAACAGGAATTAATACCTCTGTAACTAATCAACATATAATGAAATCGTATATACTAACACCATTCCTAAAAGTCATGCAACAGGGCCACTTGTAACAAAATATGTTCTGTAGATTTTTTAAAAAAGGCTAAACTTTCATAATCAGGTTCACTTAATTTTTGAACTTTTACTGTTGCTCTATAACTAAGTACCCTTGAACAATATGTATACACTAAACCTTTCCAAAATTATTACCTAACTAATTGTGGTATATCCTACGAAAGTATTATAAACAATCGGAATGAAATACAAATTTCCGTTGTAAATATATAGTAGATGATGATGATGCGATTTTGTGTAATAGTAAAGTTTTCGCTTCAAACAAAAACGATGCTTTCAACATTAAAGCTAATACGCCAATATGTGAAGTATCCGATTACGGAAGGTTAACTTGAATTCTCATGAGCAACAACTCAAAGAAAAGTGAATATGTGACTTTTGTGATGCTTTTATGTCAGCCGGGCGCAGGTAATAAATCAATAAAGATTGTTTTCATAGCATATTCTTATTTTATTATTTTCATTTAAAACACAAACCTTTCACTCATTTAATTTAAAATGCATGCCTTCTACTAATTTCATTTAAAAAACTGAAAAGATAAACAATAACAGGAAATAATGCCATAATTAAAAGCAAAAAAATATTTTTAATTTACATACGCAAAATGTAACTACTTCTACTGGGAATTTTAAAAATGCTATCAGCGAGATGTGCGCACGGTTGTTATAAATGTACCGATTTTTTCTTCTTATCGAGGAGCAATTTATAAATCACACAATATTATTCCAATTCCAATTTCTTTCATTGAGGAACCTATGACCGGGAAAAATGGAAAAAAGACTCTTGTAGATTCTTCGGATGACGGCATCTGACGCCATAAACCGAGTTTATATATATGAAAATAATATTTAAGTCGTTACAAACATTGCTTTCATACTTAAATATTTTCATTGGTACTACTTGTTATCCCGTCGACCAATTTCGCCAAATTATATAAATCGCCAAACCATTCGCCAAATTATATAAATTGACATAATCTTTATTTTAAATAACGAAATAACAAATAAATTAGTATAACATTAATAAAAATACAAATAAAACGTCGAAATTAAAATAATTGATGACGTAAACACGTGTAGTTTGTTTAAATTCAAGTGAATTTGATATTTACGATCAACCATTATTGGCATTTAATCTTATAGTTTGACGATAGATTTTTGGTCGACGGAATATCTAAGTAGTACCTTTTCCATTTTTGTTTTATAACGCTAAATTCTCAGTAATTTTTTCCCTTTTATTTTACATAAAATCACTATTTTTTTTAAAAATTAAGATGCTTGCATTTTTATTTCAAACTTACAGAGGAGTTTTTATTTTTTAGCCAAAAGTGTTGATTTGAATTTTTTCCGTTGCTAGAGTAACGGATGTAATGATAGATATTTTGAGGTTAAGATGCCAAAGACACCGCCAAATTAGAAAAATATGAAATGTGTCATGAACTGTTGGACTTACAAAAATTTATTTGGTAGCATTCGATTCAGCATACAAAACTACATTAAAATATGCTATCATTTGATGCATACTTTTGATATTCGATTATTTACCCCTCCCCGTGCAAAAACCATTAGGGGTGACACTTTAGAAAATCCTTTCTTAGCAGAAGTTTATGTCATAAGAAGTATTTTTACCACGATTTTCAAGATTTTAGGTTCAGTAGTTTGCGCTGTGCGTTAATTAGTCCCCTAATGCAGACTTTATTTCATATACTATATTAGATATGCGATTTTGCGGTGAATCGATGATCGAAAATTAGTCCAATATCATTTGAAATATTACATAACAGAGGAGAAAGTACGAAGAAAGACGAAGAAGAAATGACGAATTACAAAAGACTTGTAATTTTTTTTTTTCAAAATGTTGAATTTTTCCATAGTAATAACGTATTAAAACATAAATTTTCTTAAAAATTATCTTTATTTCCTAGATTTCGAATCTGTGAATTTTCCTATAAATGAAATTGGCGATATGACTTGAGAAAATAGATAATATTTGCTTAAATAAAATGGGTAATATTCGTTGATCTGAGTTCGAGTTTATAAATATCACATGCTTTCGGAATTACGGCGAAAAACATTTTAAAAAGTATGAAATTATTTTACAATATGTATGTGTGGCGGAAATTCACACTGAAATTTAAGTATTCGATTCCATTTTTAAAATATTAACTGATATCTATATAAGTTACAATTGAATATGAAAATGCACTCAAAAAATGATCTCTTTCACCTAAAAAAACACCATTTGTGAGAACATCCTCAAGCTAATGTCACGCTTACGCATTTTTGGCTTAAAATCACATTGTTTGGCGACAAAAGAAAAATAAAAAATTGTAAAGAAACAAATAGTAATTACACATGTGACTCACAATTACATCTGCTTGTTTCTTCTATAAGTCACGTGATGGGACAATTAGATATAAAAAAAAGGGAAAAGAACAGAACAGAAAGAAAATGTCGTTAAAATTTCATCTAATCAAATTTTCAGATTCGTTTCCATATCTAACGCAAGCGATAAAGAGCCAAATATTGCGTATCGAGTGTAATATTTCTTATTAAATTAATTTTTAAGCATTACAAATATTTCTTTCAGGTTTTGACTAAATGTTTCCGTTTTTTAATATTATCACTCATTAAAACGGATTTTCTTCTTCTTTTTTTCTTATTTAAATAAAATTAGTAACAGTTTTTCTTTTATTTTTCGTGGTTTAATAGCCGTTTCAATGTTTTTTATCAACGATGAATTTCGCCGAGAAATAAAATGATAACCTTATCGCCCAAAATAACAGAATTTTCCGTCATAATTCTAAAACTAATATAGGTAGAATAATGTGTTATAGATTAAAACCTTCCCTGAAACAATACCTATCTAACGGTATAGGTTCCGTAAAAATCCATGCAGTAGAACTCGAAATCTAGGCGTTCGGAACGAAATTTTCGTTTGGATTTTATATATATAATAGATAATAGAATTGATAATAGATTTTATATATAATAGAATAGATAATAGATTATGTGTTATGAACTATCTCAAAGTTTAAAACAGATCGCATTGTTAGATTTCCTAATTTTAACAATATCGCGTTATGTTAGTTCCACATTCCACCACCAGGGAGCGCACTCTATTCTTAACGAAAGCGTATCTGAACGAAACTCCTTCATGCAACCTTTCCGTAGATACATGAATCGGGAGGGTGGCGGTCTTAACCAATAATTTAAGATAATTGCTGAAATTACTACGAAAAATATTTTAAAGGGGCCCTACGCGGGCCCCTAATAGAGTTAGAGGAAATCGGAAGACGGCAAAATAATCGCGGGGAAAAGTTTGCTTGGGTGCTTCGGAGCTACTTTTGGCGCCAGATCTAAGCTCTACGACCAATAGGAGCCCAGATATTTAAGGAAATATGAAGTAACAAAGTCCAAAATAACAGAGCTTTCCGTCATACTTCTATAACTAATCTAGGTAGAATGATGTGTTATAGCTTAAAACCTTCCCTGGAACGATACCTATCTAACGGTATAAGTTCCGTAAAAATCCATGCGGTAGAACTCGAAATCTCGGCGTTCGGAACGAAATTTCCGTTTGGATTATATATATGTAATAGATAGATTCGTTAGAATATGCTTTTATATGCATTTTTCTCCTTTATTTTAACATGACATGGGAAATAAAAAATACGATTCCCTCTCGGATAATAAAATTAGAAATTTCGTTTCCATTCCATTAAATCTTTATGACCTTAACTTGAT
Organism: Maratus speciosus; assembly: GCA_963932465.1. NCBI lineage: Eukaryota > Metazoa > Arthropoda > Arachnida > Araneae > Salticidae > Maratus > Maratus speciosus. The sequence goes on along the minus strand of OZ010795.1, from coordinate 433,172,100 downwards.
TTATTATATGTTCTAAGTAAGACATACATACTTTGCATACAAATATTCCATTAAATATTTATGGCCTATATTTGATTTATTATGTGTCCTAGCAAAACATACATATATTAGTTATGTATATTTCCAAATAAAGTGATATAGGCTATATTCATTTATATATTTGAGAATTATGTTAATGTTATATAATAAATAATGCAATAAAACTTTCCTATTTAAAACCTCTTGTTACTTTTAAACATTTAAGCGTTAAAATACATTAGTCAAATTCGAAAATAATTTTATAGATGATAGTTTAAGAAAATAATAACACGTTATATTGATTCATGGATTAGGTTTAGAAATCCATTTTCATACTCTTTCTTAATGATAAAATGATGATATGTAAAATTATATTTGATTATTTTTACCATTTTTCTTTTGCGATTCATATGCCAAAATTAATCATACATTTCTTAAAACAAGATCTGAGATGTAACTTTCCCGGCGTTTCCCGCTCCAGTGATAATATCCTTAAACAAACCCCAACATGTACATATTAGTTATTATTAACGGGGTCTTGTATCGTCTGTGAACGTACCAGTGATAATAATCTTAACCAATCCTTAAGTTTTTATGATTATCTAAGCCAATTGTATATACATGTACAACTTTTTATAAAAATAAACATTGATAGGTAGCTAATAAACATTGATATTTAGCTGTAAAAATGATTGTAAGAAAATATTTTCTTTATTTGTCACCTAAGATAGCTGCATATTTTAAATTAAACAAAAAATAGTTACTGTTGCCTGAACTCATAAAATTTTTTATCGATTACAAAACATAACAGTTCTATAGCCCGTGTAAAAATTTCATGAAATAATATTATTATCTAGTTGTAAAATAAATATGTTTTCTTATCGCCTATCTTTCATTTCTTTTTCTCACGCATTGATAAATCAATCTAAATGAACATGGTTTCGGGGAGCCAACTGCTATCATCATCCAATAATACGTTTCGAACAAACCTTTTTCGGAATGAATCTCCGGCTAGCGCTCTGTGCTCTTTCCTACACAAATTTCTTTGAAATCCGAATACAGAAAGGAGTTGTATAGTAAGCTCAGTTCAATGAACCAATTCCCGTTAAAATAAGTCCCTTAAAAGTCGAGATACTAATGCGCCTTTATTCTTCGAAAATGGTGGTAACGGTAAGTGTAAAATACATTTTCATAATGCAGAATGTAGCTGAAAAGTTAGCTAAATTGAATAAATCCAATTCTTGTTGAAATTGGGCCAATTGAACCCACGAAAGGAATACGCAGTTGATGTTCGAAAATGATGGTAACCGAAGTCTAATATACATTTTCTTAATGAGAAAGTAGCTGAAGAATAATGTAAGCTGAATGATAAAATGCTTCAGTTAAAATCTTAAAATCAGACCCATCGGATCTGAGATGAGAATGCGCTGTCTGACGATGGAGCCGCCTGGTGGTGGTTAAAATCTGTAAGAAAATCTTAATGTAAGTATGAATAACCAATTACAGTAGAAAGCAGGTAAATAGAACCCAAGAAGAGAATGCTATATTAATGTTCGAAAATTGTGATAAATGAAGTCTAAGATACTTCGTTAAAATTGCTTCTCAATTTTAACTCTTGTAAGTAAATAATGGAGGGAGAAACTCCTGTGGACAAACTTTTATCTATTTGCGCAATATTTGTAGTGAATAAACGTAAAAAGTTATTTTTAACTGTTATGTGAGCAGTGCTCTAAAATATAAAACTCCTTAGAAGCCCCTAGTTCCTAGCTCTTTATACCTTTAAGGTACTTCCATGATATTTAGAGTTAATAAACATAAGATGAAGCCGAAAAATATTAATATTCTAAAAAGGTAGTAGCTGAGGTCTAAGAAAATTTTTAGTAGTCTCTAAAGTCGCCAGAGGACACTAGAAATGTCTTAAAATCAGAAAACTACAATGAAAACTGTATAAAGGGCACTAATACTTAGCGCTTCAGATTTCCAATTAGTCGAAATTAGGTGCAGATACATAATAAAGAATAAAATTTTACAGAAATGCGCTTAATGGTAACACATGCTTAAAAATGGCCTTAAAGCCCTATTAAAAATATGAGAGTACCTGCCCAAGACCCAAATCTAATGTTATGCATTGATAGTGTGACACAGTTATGGGGGTAGTGAAAAATACATGCGTCACAAAACCTTTAGATGGCACTGGACCGGGTGCAACTGGCCAGGATCTTAAATGGAAATTATAAGTGGGGGAAAACATAAAGGTCCCCAATAACGAAGAATATTGAATTAACAGGGCGCATGTTATTAACAATTTATGAGCTAGAGGGGTTACATTTTCTTTATTAATTCGATCATTGTAAATATGTCCCTGCACCCTACCGTTGCCACCGTCTAGTTTTACGTACATAAATTTAACGATTTTCAAATCTATATCTTAGAAATTTTAATTTTCGCTCATAAGTTTGGAATTATTTCCTTTCATTTTTAGGAACAAAATGGAGGTGTCGGCCGGAGGAAGATCTAGTTTTAACTCATTTTTTGAATGAATGCCAACCCCTGTCTGGTTCATTTTAGAATATTCTCGTCAGTTTTCGACAAAAGTTAAGAAAATATACAAAACGATCTTTATAAATGGATATTTAGATGTAGAAAAATGTTATGCGTACCTATGCCGAGTTACTCAAATAGTTCCTTAATTCCGTTTGTAGTGAAGGGCAGCAAATTCCATCTTCAGGGTTTTCAAATCAAGAGGAAGTGTTAGTTTGTTTAGATATTCTTATTAAAATATATTGAATTCATATTAATTTTTTAATAAATATGTTTGCTAATAAAAATAAATTTTAAATCTTATACTCAATTGCAGCATAACCTTTCTTGAACTTCCCTAACCTAAAATTTTTATACATGTATATTAGGCAGATTTCGCTGCCCATCAAAGAAAAACACACACACAGAGAGAGAGAGACAGAGCGAAACTTCTTTTTACTAATATAGGTAAATAGTGTTATTAAGCTTTATATATTCAATAAATCGTACCTAAAAGGACCTCCTTTCTAAGTATGTTATTCCTAAAATGATTATTTCAAAAACGCGCATTAATTCTATATTTTCTCCAAGTACTCTATTGAAATACAGCTCAAATTCAAAATATTAGAATAATTGAGAAAAAGTAAATAATAAAGAAATATTTTTCATTTATTTATTTTTGATACTAAGTAAATGAAATTATTTTTTTGTAAATTAAATCTGGAATGTTTAGATAAGATTTTAACATTTGCAAAATATAAAATACACTACAGTAAATTAGATATATAGCTTTCTGAAACACATCAAAATATTAGAATGAAATTTAGATTCGTTCAAAATATTAGAATATTTTATTGTACATAATACTATTACCCTATAAAGATGAAGTAAATATAGTTAATATTTTGTAGCATTCCCTTTAGCTTTCATAACGTCGTACAATCGATCTTGCATACTATATAGAAGTTGTTTACAAACATTTCTATCAATATTAGCCCAAATAGACTTTATATGTGCCACTAACTCATTTTTTCTTGAAGGAGGAATTTTTTTAGTCTTTTCTTCATTATACACCATACGTTCTCAAGGGGATTAAGGTCTGGTGAGTTTGGTTGTCACGGAAGTACTTTAAAGTGGCGTTGGCGGAACCAATTCTTAGTTGACACCGAGATATGCGGTGACGCTAAATCTTGTGGAAAGAAGAAATCATCTTCAAATAAATCTTCTGATGATAGAATCATGTAATATTCCAAAATTTCTTGATATATCTTAGAGTTAACCTTTTCCTAGACGACGCATAACATTACAGGTCCTTTTACACTCATGCATCCCCAAACCATAACACTAGCAGCAAATTTTACGGAACGTTTCAGGCATTTTTTATCAAATGCTTCTTCATTCTCCAAACTCGAATACCTTGATTACCATATGAAACACAAAACATACTTTCATCACTAAATAATATACTTTTCCAATCTTCTTCGCTCCATAAACGTCTTGATTTACACCAATTGAATCCTATACGTTTTTGTTTTCCAGTCATGAGAGGTTTTGTTTTCGGTACACGAGATTCAATTTGAAATTTATGGAAACGTTTTAATGTTGTCAATGTAGAAACTTGAACTCCTTCTGCTTTCCATTTTCTGTGCAAGAATCTCACACTTTTAAAACGGTTTTTCTTAACTATACGCTTCAGTTTCCTGTTGTCTCTAGCAGATGTTTTTGGTTTTCTGTCGCCATTTCGGCGATAATTTTTAAATTTTCCATTTTTTGAATATTGTGTTAGTATTTTACTAACGCTTGATTGCGAACAATGTGAGTAATTCGCTATATAGCATTGATCTTTACCCTGCCGATACAAATTAACCATACGAAGCTTAATAGATACAGGAATATTACTCACACGGCCCATTTTAAGGCGAAAAAGCAAACAAACTACAAAAAAGAATACTTATTTTAAATAAAATCATCTGAAATTAATCAATGATGATGCCACCAGTTATGAATTGGTGGTAATTAAAGTACAATAAAAATGTGAACTATTCTAATATTTTGAACCACTTGAATAAATATTCTAATATTTTGACTTTTCAATATATTTTTTTTTCAATTAATCTTTTCAAAAATGATATTAATTTTAAGGTAGTAAAAAAGTTTAACCAACAATAAGTTTTTAATAAAAATATAGTTTGCATATCTATATTATAAAGGACAAACATATCTGTGCGTAACGCATACGTCATTTTGCGAATGGCAACACTTTGCAATTTGAAATAAAATTTTGGTTTTGCAATTTTATCTACTGCAAATTTTTTAACTTCTAAACATCGCATGTTTTAAATTTTTACACCGTTATATGAGGAAAAAAATGCTCTTTTAAATGCAATATGTTTGAAAGTTGTATCTCAATTTGTTTTTGATATATTAGTTTTTTTGTAGTTTTTAATACCATTTTTCTAATCGGGGCAATAAAGTATCCCATTTCTATTGAAAGTAAACGGAAAATAGTCGAAAATAGGCGATACTGTATCTTTTTGTTGCCATTTTCTCATAAAACCTGAAAAAAAAGGTTGAAATTAATATACGGGTTATGTCAAGAATATTATCTGTTATTCCGTGATCATGACATCATACGCATACTTTTCTATAGGCGAAGTTTGCGACTGGATTGTAAAAGTGGTTTGCTTTAGCGTCACGAAGAAAGAACGTTTGAAAGAACGTCATTTTATAAAAAAAAGCGTGTAATTTAATTGTTAAACTTAAATTATGTTTTGTAGATGTGCGTCATTTTCACAGCCCAGCTACTTTGAAATTCTTCAAAGGTGAAAATGCTTCACTTTTTAAAATAATGTATTTGAAATAACACGCTGATAAAATGCAATGTTTTACAAAAATTTAGAGTGTCTTTATAAAATAGAGGTGAAATGCAAATAATAGCGATTTATAATTATATTACAGAAATTGATGATTCTCGCCTGGATGGATTTGCTTCGCCAAGTTAGACATGCAAACAAATAATTCGAGGTTTAAAATAATATCATTTTCCTGAAGTTTTTGTCCAAAATTCTCTCGAATAATAAAATTTTAATGGTATTCTTTAGGACATTCTGCTATAATTTTATCAAAATAACATAATTTGCTTAATTTAATTTTTCATAATTTTATGTAATCTATATATTTAAAACACAAGTGTGTTTTTTAGTCATCTGCCCTGATCTTTATGCTGAACCAATTTTACTATTTTTTTTTTTTTTTTTTAACTGAAAGCTGTTCATTTGTAGATGTGATTGAAATTTCTTCAAAATGGTGAAAATTAGATAGCTTTCATTATTGCAGACAAGAGAGAAATAATGAGGTATTTTTATATTTATTCATGCCATTTTCAAATAAAAGCAAAATCCCAGTAGGAGCATAATATTATATTAGGGGCATAATAACGGAAAATGACTTACTGCTTTTGAAAACACGCATTTTTCCTCAAAAATTATCTATATTGTTTTTCCTTCTGCGTGTGTACAGATACTAAGTTTCAGAAACAAGGCAAAATACTTATTTAAGTGAAAATGAAATCATATTTAAAAGAAAACTATCATTTTCTTAGATAAAACTAAACATTTTAGCACAAATGCGTCTAAAAAACATAAATTATGGAAATTTTTACTCTCCCGAATTGAGATTAAAATCTCAAGTAAAGAGTGCGTCTGTCCACATAAAATATGTTGCTGACAATCGTGACTTCAAATTTTAAATTAAAATTATTTTAAATTGTCAAACAAAATGCAATTTTTTTTTTTAATGAAGAGTATGGATATGAGTAGTGTGTATGCAAATTTTGAGAAGGTGAAAATTGCTGTTTTTCATTCCGGAATACTAAGCATAAGATCTTCAATTAATAACAATATCCTAATAACTGATCTTTATTATATTTTACTGATTATGTATCTATATTATAAGAACAAACGTATCTGTGCGTAACGCTAACGTCATTTTGCGAATGGCAACAATTGACGATCAAATTTCGGTTTTGAATTTTTTGCTACTGTAATTTTTTAATCTTCTCACCATTGTACGTTTTCAATTTTCGTCGCATATGGAAAAATTTACTTTAAAATGCAATCTGTTTAAAAACTGTATCTTAATTGACTTATGTATTATGTTTCCTAAATTATTTTTTTAAGTATGATTTTTTTTTTTTTTAAGTTTATCTTATCACGTGCCGGTTTCAATACATAATAATAATAAACATTTTACACATAATGCAACAAACATTGTTCAGCATTTGTTTCTGACTATTTTTGCATAACGAAATTAATACATCCTTTATAAACAAATAAAAGAATAATATTAAAAAAAACACCAATCTAGCATATTTGTGAAAGACAAATTAACGAAATTAATATTCTTTTATAAACAAATAAAAGAATAATATTAAAAAAAACACAAATCTAAAATATTTGTAATCGTAAAATTAAAATTTTTAGATCACCAAATAGAATTTTTTTTTCAAATGGAATGTGTTTGCAAAGTTCATCTCAGTTTACTGATTGTCTATGGTTTTAAAAACAATTTTAAAGCATGAAATATTTTTTAATTTGTCTATAGCACGCAGAGATCGATTACGAAAGATTAATCCGTTTGCTATTATAACAAAATAAAGAGTTCATCATTTTCTTACGGCTTATCCATTAAAAATCTTCCTTATGAATAAATAAATAAAATAACATAAATAAAACACAAATTTAACAGACATGTAAGCACTGAAATTATCAGAATATAAAAGGGTGCCGTAAGTAGCAAAATCTTAGTCTCTTAGCATGCGGCTAATAAGAAAATATCGCTTTTGATAAATTTCAAAAAAATGTTTGATTGTATAATTTTTATTTTTCATATTAAAAATGCTTTTTTAATGTAAGTGGGTAGCCTAAAAAATTTATTGAATATAAAAAAAAAAATTATTAGTTTTCAATTAAAAAAAAAAAAAAAAAAAAAAAAAAAAAAAAAGTTACTTATATTCCGGGTACAATCCCTTAGTTTGCATTAAAAGACATTAAATTACCAAACGATATTTTCAATTTGTAAAAAAAAAAAAAAATAATTATTATTCTGATATTTTGAATATGAGCTGTACAAGTAACCAACTCCTAAAACTAATGCGATTAGCATTCGATATTTCACATTCGCCTAAATAAAATAAAGATTTTGACTATCCGCAGAAACTAAAACTTCTGACGATTACATAGAAACTAGGAGGCTCTGCCCTCTGCAAGCAATGCTCGCCAACCCCCGTTCAGACACAGCAGAATCTAAAAACACGCTAATCTGATCGGTTTAAAAATATTATACAAGATTGAATTATACTGAAAAAAGCTGTGCAGATCTCCCTGTAAACAGGTTTCCATTCAATTTCCTTTGATTTCAAAAATTTAAGGCCGAATCAGTTGCTGTTAAGACATCCAATGATTGTTTTCGTGTTTGATTAAAGAGGATGAGTTAAACATTTGAAAAGAAGCTAAAAATAAAAGGAATTAAGTGTACATAGTCTTTGTCTCCCGATATTAAAAAAAAAAAAATCTATAACAATAGCCTAAGTCATGTGACTATCATCAAGAGTTCCGGGTGAACCACTTCGCTTTTTATATTCCTTTTGCCATTTTGGTACTTTAATATTAGCCAGGTACAGGTGATAAGTCGCCAAATATTATTCTATCACAATCATTTCATCTATATTATAATAATCCAAGTCATGTAACTGCCATAAATAAATACGCTCTGTTCCCTTCGCTTTTCATATGAAAGTTTGGCCCAGATATCATATACGGCCCCATATTGGCGCGATATTTTTCCGACGCTAATTTGGAGAAAATATCAACAGCATAAACAACATCCGGCTTATCAAATCAAGCAAAATAACGATACTATGGCGCCAGTTATGTACCCGTTGCGTATATGACATTGGCGTAAAAAAAAATAGCGCCAATATGGGACCGTATGTGGCATCTGTGCCGAACGTTTTCCATTTCGATTTAAAAAAATCATTTTTTTTTTCGAATAATACTACATAAAAGCATTGTCGCAAAGAATTCTTGGTACTGTTACGCTAGCCGGGGGCAAATCTCGACAATAACTATTTTTTAACTCGCCAGTTAGCTTTTTTTTTTTTTTCGAGTGGTAAATTAAAACATTGCTTTGAAGTTGAAATTAAATTTCATCGTTTTTTACATCATTTAATATTTGGCCAGATGCCATATACGCACCCGGTTTGGCGTGATTTTTTTTAGGAAAATTTGGCGAAAGCCTCGTTTTCGAATACCAGTTACTTATGTATTTTTGGTACTACTTAGTTATCCCGTCGAACAAAAATCTATCCCCAAACTATAAGATTAAATGCCAATAATGGTTGATAAATGTCACATTCACTTGACTTTAAGCAAGTTACACGTCTTTATGTCATCAAGTGATTTTTATTTCGACGTTTTATTTGTATATTTATTAATGTTATACTATTTTCTTTGTTCTTTCGTTATTTAAAATAAAAATTATGTCAATTTGTATAATTTGGCGAGTGGTTTGGCGATTTATGTAATTTGGCGAAATGGGTCGATGGAATAACTAAGTAGTACCGTATTTTTAAATTATTTTCTATTATTTTTTTATTTTTAATGGAAAATAACCAAAAAAATAATTAACTGTAGAACAAAACAATTTGTGTAATTATAAAAAGAAAATAAAGTAAATAAACACTTATTATTAAATAAACCACAATAGCCGGGTTACCATGTCAACCAAAATAATGCCATTTTGGCGCCTATTAGGTACCCCGGTGCGTATATGACATCTGTGCCTAATATTTTTCTTTTCATTTCGTTTAAAAAATAAAGAAGTGAAAGCCATTTATTTTAAATGTTTCTGTTTGTATTAAATAAAATGATAATGTAATACAAATTGAATTATGAATAAAAGTAACATGACACATTTCTTAGCATTCATTTAAGGGAGCTTCTTCTCGCCAAATTAGTTTAAAATAGTAACTTTTTCTAAAATCTGAAAAAAAAATTATGTTTGATTACAATTTGAGTTGCCATCCTTAGAAAAATGTGTATAAAATTAGAAAAAAATGAATATTTTGAAAACTTTTTCGAATTTAAAAATTCTAATACCAGTAATAATAATAATAAAGGACTTTACGTTGTAAATCTTCTAATACCAGTTTTGAAATCTGCGGATCAATATTGATTTTTGGTGTTAATTTCACCGCAAAGTATTCCATATTTCAGGAGAAATCGCCGTGACACAAAATCAGTTGTTTAATCAGTCGATTCAAAGAATCGATACATCTCAGCCGTTTCATATATTCGTTTCATAAATTCGTTTCATTAGGATTTTATATATATAGGTTAGATATTACGTTAAAAAAATTCCAATTAAATATTTGATGGATTTTACCCTTTTGAATATTTTTTCGACATCACTCAAAATTTGAAAACTCAGACAATCCTGTTATTATTATTGTTAGTTTTATTGTGGTTATTATTATTATTATTATTAAATATAAGTTTGAAAGTCAATAAATATATTTTTCTCTAAAAGAGACGACTACAAAAACAATGAAAAAATATATTTAATCGACTACTACGTTTTATTACCATATTAATTTGTTACATTTACCGTTTTTGTTTATTTATTATTTTTTACAATACAATTTTAACATACTTTTATCTATTTTACCATCACAGTTTTTACCATATCACCATTTTTCTGGCTAATTAAACTGCAACGTGCACATAAATCTCTAGGCACATTTAATAAAAAATTCGTTATCAAAACAAACATCCGTTAGTAGTACATTACCAGAAATTTGCATCAACTGTCCTGTCATTAAACCACTTTTAAAAATAAGGGACTGTTGAAAATATTATGAAGCGTATCTGACCATTTTATAAAAATAATAAAGTTAAATTACGGGTATATAATCGTTTTGAATACAAACGGTCGAATGACTAACCGCTTGCAGAAAATTTTAAACAGTGTTCTTCACATAAAATCAATCTTTCATATTCAGAAACTTTGTTAGGATAGGCACTCGTTTCTGAAGTACTAATACAGTAAAACCTCTAAATAACGGACACCTCGGGAGCTCGGAAACTGTCCGCTATTCGGAGGTGTCTGCTATTGGGTAAACCTCAGAGATTCAAAAATTGCTAAAAAAAGCTTAATGTTTCATTAATTGAGTTTTATATATATCAAAGCTTCTATTAAATAATTAATCAGAACTTAAAATTACTTTTTAAACAAAAAACTGAAATAAATTTGTGCATACCTTTATCCACTATTTATTATATTCTTACGAAAAAAAAAAAAAAAAAAAAAAAAATCTGTTAGAAAAGTTTGCTTTTCCTTGCGAATACATGTAATTTGTTTTTCAATGCGAAGTTTTAAATCTGTCAATAGTTTTAATCCTTCTGCAGTGGCGCAGCGAGGGGGGGGGGGGGTCGGGGTTACCCCACCCCCCAAGACCCAAGAAAAAATACAGATTTTTTTTTTTTTTTTTTTTTTTTTTTTTATTGTGAATCAAATAATTTAAAACAAAACTAAAGTTAGAATTATATTTATCTTATTTGAAATTCGCCGCTTTATCGAATCAAATCCTGCTCAAAAGTTTGATATGTTTAAACGGCGGTAATGTATTTTATTTTAAAAATGGGGAAAACATATGGTAACAGATATCGGCTTTTAACGAAAACTGGTCACTCATTTCCAGGACAACATTCCTTCGCACTATTGGAAATCAGCCGTAGGCTAAAAGGAATAGTTATTTCCTGTCCCTGTGAATGCCGCCTTGAGTTCTTCAAAACTGCACAATTGGGAGTCTTAATTAATTGCATCGGTTTCTTGCTCTTGTTTTGGAAACCAGACCGGACCCTCGAATTCCAGGAAAAACACAATATGCATGCTTTGAAGAGTAGACTCCACACATGTTCTGTTATCAGTTGCTGTTGTTCTAAGGTATTAGTTTGATATTAAACCCTCTTCAGAGAAGAAAATTATGAAAAGATGGTAAGAAAACATTTTTTTAAGTCTTTGACTTCCTCCAAGCTTTAATTAATTCAGATATGTTTGGAAAGTTTTTTTTTTTATATTTATGTTTATGTAAATTCTTTTATATTTATGTTTCTGGAAAGATATAAACGCGCATGCTTTACAAGGGCGCCCATATGGGGGAGAGGGCAAGGAGGGGCTTAACCCCCCCCCCCCTAGATTTTTTATAATTCAGTTGCAAGATATGAAAAAATTGACTTTATCTTGTAAAGACAAAGCAGAATAAAACATGCATCGACAAGATCGGAAGGCACCGGGACAATTTTGCGTTTTAGATGTGTTTCCGTCTTAGCAGGTATAATTCCTGGGAATTCATTTGTCATACCATGAATTTTTTTTTTCTTTTAAAGCTGTATTCTGTTTTAGACGGGTTCTGTTTTCATGTGTTTTTAATTAGTGCTTTCGAATAGGGTGCTTCTACAAAAAGAAAAAACACAAGATGGGAAACAAATTCCATTTTAGACAATATTTATCTTAGTAGGTGTTACTGTGTGGTTTTTTTTTCCCTACAAGACAATAACAGTTTTTCTGCATAAGCTCGGATTTCGTTGTAGACAGGATCCATTTTCACAAGTAAAACTGATTCTGCGTAAACAAAACGCTGAGAAATTAGAGACAGATTTAACAATAATCGGTCATCAATCCGAAAATTCAAACATAAAGCATTTCACTAAAGAATATCACAAATTTTAACAAATGGACGCCAAAAAAAACCATTTCGTCAATAGTTTCTAGAAAAAATCCAACTTCGTCAAAGGATCGCGGAAAAGGTCGGAATTTTGTCAAAAGATCGCGAAAAAAAGAAATTTCGTCAAAAGATTGAAAAAAAAAACGAATTTCATTCAATAATCACAGGAAAAAGGCAATATTAGTCAAAGAATCGCAAATTTTGTCAAAGAATCGCAAAAGAAGCGAATTTCGTTCAACAATTACAGAAAAAACGAGAATTTAGTTAAAGAATAGCAGAAAAAATGCAAATTTCGACAAAGTATCATGGAAAAAAACGCAATTTTCGTCACAGAATGATGGAAAAAACACAAATTTCGTCAAAGAATCGCAAAAAAATATATAAATTTCTTCATAGGTTCTCGATAAAATCTCAAATTTCGTCAAAAAGTCGCAGGAAAACACTCAAATTTTGTCAAAAAATCACGGAAAAACGCAAATTTCTCGAAAGAATCGCAAAAAAGCAAATTTCGTTCAAGGATCACGGGAAACGTGAATTTCGTCAAAGAATCCTGAAAAAATGCAAATTTAATCAAAAGATCGCGAAAAAATGCAAATTTCGTCAACAGATCGCGAAAAAAACGTAAAGTATCTTAAATATTTACTAACATGTATGGTAGCTTTGGAGGAAGTTGAGATTTTTGTCACCCCCCCCCCCCCTAAAATCTATACTCCTATTATAAAGAGGAAAAAATTGTTTATTTGTCGGAGGTAAGCTCTGGAACTACCGAACCGATTCCAAAAGTAATGGTATCAAAATGATGGTGTCAGTCCAACTTAGAACATAGGCTATATCTTATATCGGTGCCACTACCCCAAAGGAGGTGTAGAAGCAAAAAACGTTCTAAAAATGCGATTTTTGTGTTATTGAAGGGTCTAGAAACATGAAATTTGGAAAGGTAGTTACTTATGAGGCACTAATGATTTCCAAGGACATTTCTTAAAAAAATCGAAATTAAAAAGGGGTGAAAATGCACGAAATGCGTTCTAAAAAAAATTCTAAATGGCGATTTTTGTGCAATTTCCGGAAGTACCAAACCGATTTAAAAAATAATGGTGTCAAAATGATGGTGATAACCCTTGCTCCAACATAGGCTACATTTTATGTCGGTGCCACAACCCCTAAAGGAGGTGCAGGAGCAAAAAAAAAAAACATTCGAAATTGCAATTTTTGTGTTACTGAAGGGCGCAGATACATGGAATTTGGCATGGGAGTTGCGTATTAGATATAAATGATTTCTAAGAACATTTCTTAAAAAATTCGAAATTTAAAAGGGATGAAAATGCGCAAAAAGCGTTCTAAAAAACGTTTAAAATGGCGATTTTTACGCATTCTCAAGAAGTACCAAACTGATTTAAAAAATAATGTTGTCGAAACGATGGTGACAACCCCTGCTCCAACATAGGCTACATTTTATGTCGTTGTCATTACTCCAAAGGGGGTGCAGGAGCAAAAAAACGTTCGAAATTGCGATTTTTGTGTTGCTGAAGGGCCCAGATACATGGAATTTGGCATGGTAGCTACTCATTAGATATAAATTATCTCTAAGAACATTTCTTAAAAAATTCAAAATTTAAAAGAGGTGAAAATGCGCGAAAAGAGTTCTAAAAAACGTTCGAAATGGCGATTTCTATGCAGTCTCAGAAAGTACCCAACCTATTTCAAAAGTAATGGTTAGAAATTGATGATGGCAGCCCTCGCTCCAACATAGGCCCTATTTCATGTCGGTGACACTATCACCTAGGAATTGCAGAAGCAAAAAACATTCCAAATTGCGATTTTTGTGTTACTGAAGGACCTAGAATCCTGAAATTAGGCAGAAAAGTTATTTATAACATACAAATGATCTCTAAGAACATTTCCTAAAAAATGGAAATTTAAAAGGGGTGAAAATGAGCAAAAAGCGTTCTAAAAACTTTCTAAATTGCGATTTCTACGCAATCTCAGGAAGTACCGAACCGATATTTAAGAAAATGGTGTGAAAACGATGGTGACAGTCCTCGCTCCAACATAGGCTGTATTTTATGTCGGCGCCACTACCCCAAATGGGGTGAAGGAGCCAGAACCAATCTAAATTGCGTTTTTTTTTTAACACTGCACGGGCTAGCAAATTGAAACTAGGCATGGTAGTTACTTATAAGATATAAATGATCTCTAAGAACATTTCCTAAATAATACGAAATTTAAAAGGGCTGAAAATGGACAAAAAACGTTATAAAAAACGTTCGAAATGGTGATTTCTACGAAATCTCAGAAAGTACCCAACCGATTTCAAAAGTAATGGTTGGAAATTGATGATGGCGGCCCTTGCTCCAATATAGGATCTATTTCATGTTGGCGTCACTACCACCTTGCGGTTGCATTTTATAAAACGTTCTAAATTGGGATTTTTGTGATACTGAAGGGGCTAGCAACTTGAAATTTGGCATGGTAATTACTTATGAGATGTAAATGCTCTCTGAGATGAGTTCCTTAAAAATTTGAAATTTAAAAGGGGTGAAAATGAACGAAAAGCGTTCTAAAAACGTTCTAATTAGCAATTTCTACGCAATCTCAGGAAATATAAACCGATTTCAGAAGTAATGGTTTCAAACTGATGGTGATAGTCCCCACTTCAATACAGCCTATATTTTACGTTGTTATCACTACCAACTGGGGTTTACAGGAATAAAAAATGTTCTCAATTGCTTTTTTTGTGTTACTGAGGGGGACTAACATTTTAAATTTCGAATGGTAATTACTTCAAAGATGCAAATGCTTTCTAAGAATTGTCGAAAGAAAATTCCAAATTTAAAAAGATGAAGTGAGCTAAAAGCGTTCTATAAGCCTTCTAAATTACGATTTTATGCAATCGTATGAAATACGAATCTGATTTCAAATATAATGGTTGCGAATTTATGTTGATAGACCTGCTCAAACATAAACTATATTTTATGTGGGTGCCACAACCCCTAGAGGGTTGCAAGAGCAAAAAACTTTCTAAATTCCGATTTCTGCGGTACTGAAGAGGCTAGAAACTTTAAATATAGCACGGTAGTTACTTATAAAATATAAATGTCCTCTAAGGACAGTCGAAAATAATTTCGAAATTAAAAAGGACTGAAGCGAAGGGAAGGAGCGAAAAGCATTCTAAAAGAGTCCTAAATTACGATTTCTATGGAATCTCAGGAAATAATAAACCGGTTACAGAAGTTATTGGTCGGGAATCAAGAGTGATATTCCCTTATCCTGTACGGGCTATATTTTATGCCGGTGTCACTACCACCCGGTTGGCAGGAACAACAAGAAAGTCTTTAAAAACATCTAAATTCCGTTTTCTATAGAATATTAGAAAATACCAACCGATTTCAAGGTTAATCTTTGCAAATTACTGGTGACAGTATCTGTTTCAATATTTTTCGAGACATTATATTTCAACTCTGTTTCGGCATTTTATGTTGGTGCCACTAACAGCAGAGAAGCGGTAGACTGTTAAATAAGAAGCAGGGAATTTGACATGATTCTTAATTTTAAGACTTAAATGTGTTAAGATGGTTTCTAAAAAATTCAAAATTTCAAATGAATACTGAAATGAGCATAAAAGCCTCAAAATACTTTGTAAATTATCATTTAATTGGAATTAGTTTTAGTTCTTCTTATTAATCAAAATCTCATTTCTGTCTATTGCACTTTTATAATGAAGTTTTGCCAAACTGTGGCTTAATTTGTAGTTTTTGAATTATTTCAAAAAGTGTTCATCTAATAAAAAATAGTCATGTAAATATCTCATATTTCAACTATTACGCGAGCAAAGCCGCGGCGTTTGCTAGTTAATTATATGAGCGCTCTTGATGCTTTAGAATTCGGGTATATTGTCCTTTTGTTAATGCTGTTCTCAAATCCAAAGGGAATTTCAGACACTTTTTTTTAATTAATTCTTATTCAGAAGCGCTTGAAATAGACAGGTTTTGTCATTCAAAAACTATGTAACTGAAAGACGTTTTCCATTCTTTGATAAACGCAAAAGATCTTTCAGAATATATTGTCACAGTGGATGTTTTGTACCGAATTTACGACATGATAGCGACAAAAGGCGAAAAACCCGGTCGTAACGCTATCAAAATCGCTTATAACTCAATGACTAATATACTGGCGCAGTGAAGGGGCGGGGGGATTCAGGGTTGAAACCTCTTCCAGAGCTACAAAAATTACTATAATTGCCGCTTATATGAAACACTAGTTAATTCATATAAGCGGCAGTCAAAATTAATATTAACATTTTTTTTGGCTTATTTGAAATCTGAGACTTTGCTGAATGAAATTAAATTCAACAAAGTGATCCAATTAAACGGCTAATATTGTATTTAAAACTGTGAAAGCGTATATTACATGCATTGGTTAAGTGAGAACTAGTCATTGGTTTTGAAAAAGGTCAGTGATCACATTTTCGAGATGTCTTATGCTAAGAGAATGATCCCTCTCGGCCATAGAGACGCTTTGAGTTTAAGTATTGTACAGTGTAAAGTTTTTTAATTGCATTTCTGTCTTTTCTCCGTTCGAAACGATAATGGACCATCGACGTCCAGACAAAAACATAAAATATACACTTTATAGGTCTCTTTCAGTTTCAGACTTCTTGTTAGAAGTCCGTACAGGCCGAAATTTCAGCACCCGAGCGCGAACCGATCCGTAGAAAAGAATTTCGACCCGGTATAAAAAGCGAAAATTTTGGCCCGAGCCCGGTCCGGCCCGTTTTTCCATTTTTTCCACAAAAAAATTATTGGCTAGGTATAAAATCTAAAATTTCGGCCTGGCTCATACAAAAACTTAATAAGCCCTATCCTGCCCGACTGAATTTCTACAAAATAGAGATTTATACGCCATTACGATTAAAAATTGTCTTGTAAGAGGAGTTCTGACAAAAAAAAAATATTTATTTAGCTTTTTTCATGTTTGTATTCTCCATTAAAAAAAAAAAAAAAAAAAAAAAAAAAAAAAAAAAAAAAAAAAAAAAAATACTTGGTCTGCGATATTTTTTTTGTTATCTTGAAATTTACAGCAAATTTTCTGAAATATTAGAGCAGAGGGGGGAAATTCCCTCCCGGCATTAACTATGTGTTTTTTTCTGCGGCTCTTTCACGAAATTCATGTTTTTCCCACGTTCCTTTGACGAAATTTGCGTTTTTCTGCGATCCTTTGACGAAATTTGCTATTTTTTTCGAGATCGTTTGACGAAATTTGAGGGGGGTTTTTCGCGATAATTACATGAAATTTGCGCTTTTTTTCTGCGATCCATTGATGGAATTAGCTTTTTTTGAGATCTTTTAACGAAATTTACGTGCTTTTTACTTTCTTCTATCTTCAATAGAAGAAAGTATTGTAATCGGAATTTTTTTCGACTTCCGGTTTTCGACGGATTTGCATGTTTTAGGGGTCAGAGATTTCAAAAAACATGTTTATAGAAAATGTCTGTCTGTCTGTGTGTCCGTCTGTCCGTCCGTCCGTCCGTCTGTCCGTCCGTCTGACCGTCCGTCTGTCCGTCCGTCCGTCTGTCTGTCGCCATTGTACCATCAAAAAGTGTATAAAATTATGTATAGAATTAAACCAAAATTTTATTATAAGTTTTTGGCTATGGCAAGCAGGTCCTCCCGGAATTTGAAAAAATTCGCCGGTAGGGGGCGCTGATATAACAATTTTTGTGCGATTTTGAATATTGTACCATCCAAAAGTGTATGGAGTTATGCATAGAATTGAACCAAATTTTTATTTTAAGTTTTCGGCTATGGCAAACAGGTCCTCCCTGAATTTGGAAAAAATTCGCCGGTACGGGGCGCTGTAATAGCGATTTTTGTGCGATTTTGAATATTGTACCGTCCAAAAGTGTATGAAGTTATGCATAGAAATAAACGAAATTTTTATTTTAAGTTTATGGCTATGGCAAGCAGGTCCTCCCTGAATTTGGAAAAAAATCGCCGGCAGGGGGCGCTGTAATAGCGATTTTTGTGCGATTTTGAATATTGTACCGTCCAAAAGTGTATGAAGGTATGCATAGAATTAAACCAAATTTTTATTTTAAGTTTTTGGATATGGCAAGCAGGTCCTCCATGAATTTGCCAAAAATTCGCCGTTAGGGGGCGCTGTAATAGCGATTTTTGTGCGATTTTGAATATTGCACCATCGAAAAGTGTATGAAGTTATGCATAGAATTGAACCAAAAAAAAATTTTAAGTTCTTGGCTATGGCAAGGAGGTCCTCCCTTAATTTGTAAAAAAATCGATCGTAGAGGGCGCTGTAATAGCGATTTTTGTACAATTTTTGTGCCATTTTGAATATTGTACCGCCGAAAAGTGTATGAAGTTATGCATAGAATTGTACCAAATTTTATGTGTTTATTTTTGGGCATGTCACGAAGGTCCTCCCTGAATTTGGAAAAATTCTGCCGGAAGGGGGCACTATAATTGCGATGTCTGTACCATTTTCATTATTGTACCAACGAACGTATAAAATTATGCATACAATGGAACCAAAATGTTTGTGCTTGTTTTTGGCTTTGGCCAACAGGTTCTCCTTGAATTTGGAAATATTGCGCGGTAAAGGAGCTCCGTGCTAGCGATTTTTGTATACTTTTCTTGATTTTTCGTAGTTCTATTGTGCATCGGCGGCTCATGCAGCGGCGGGAACTCGCTTCCTGCTATGCCGGCTATTCGCAAACAGCTGATAACGACAGAATGAGGAAAAATTAATAATTTTAACAAATATCATGATATAGATTAACTCGTTTTTAGTCCGTTTAATTGACTTGAGCAGAAATTTAAGATGAAAATCAAAGGTGGTATAGTATTGAACTAATAATATTGAAGTATTAACATGTGTAACTAGGTTTTGAAATATTAAGATGTATAAGATAGAAGAAAGTTTTGAGATTGACACATCCAACTAGTTTCGTAATCCCTTGATGAAAATTTCTTTTTTTCCGCGATCCATTGACGAAATTTGCATTTTTTCTGCTATCTTTTGACGAAATTTGTGTTTTTTACGCTATCTTTAGACGAAATTTACGTTTTCCGCGGTCCTTTGACAAAATTTGCGTTTTCTCGATCTTTTGGTGGAATTTGTGTTTCTCGCGGTCTTTTGACGAAATTTGCGTTTTTTCAAGATCTTTAGACGAAATTAGTATTTTTTCGCGATCACTTGGCGAAATTTTTCTTTTTTTCGCGATCCTTTGACGAAATTCGTGTTTTCTTCACGATCCTTTGACGAACTATTTCTGCGAACGATTGATGAAATTGATTCTTTACGGTGACCATTTGTCAAAATCCACGATAATTTTATGTCCGAGTTTTCGGAATGATGACCATTTTTTTCTGAAAATTCAGAAGAGAATCATCCCTGGCTATGTCATAAAATTTTCTAAGACGGAATCGCATAGGAGAGCAGAAATGTTCATTATAGACAAGTTCCCTTCTTAGCAGGTACACCTTCTGTTGTAAACGTATTATATGCACCGTCTGTATTATACTCTTTTCACACGAATTATTATATTCCTTTTGTATGGATCAACACATTTTTCCGTTTAAGACAGGATTTCGTCACATGCTGGTTCTTTTTCACATGTTATATATATTTTTATTGCCTAGAAATTGTTATCGTCTATAACATTTATTGCCTAGAAAATGACAATTCTGTAAAAATAATAAATTGAAAATTTTAATTGTAGAAGAATGGAAATTTAAAAAACAATTACAAGACTTACCCTATACTACGTATCATGGGTAAGTAAAATATATGCAAGTTTTGAAAAAGTTGTTGGGCCGGGCGAAATTTTACTAATTTTTGCACGCATATATAATAATGCCAACTATATTCTAAAATTCAGCACTGCTTGGACGCGGATGATATTAAACTTCACCAATTCTCGTAGTATTGTTACATCTGACACAATGCAAGGTGTGTCTATTGAAAATTTTGCTAAAATTGTTTTATTAATTTTTAAGTTAAGAACAAGAATTCGGGATTGTCTTGGAGTGAAATCCGGTGTGTATTTCTGACTGAACAATGGGTTCCTGATTTTCCGTACAAAAATTATTTGCTCTTCCATTTCTTAACGTTTTCCTCATCATTTTTTAAACACTTTATATAAATCTAACATAGTAGTAGTATAGTTATTTCATTGGTGTATTTTATGTTTTGCAACTGTAGTATTATAAACGCTGTTTAAATGAATCACAACCAACGTAACAAGTGATTCTACTAACCGAGAAAAAAAGCATTCATTAACTAGACTGATTCAATAACCCTTGTTTCTAGTAACTGGCGATCACCATTATCAACATCTCAACACCCTCCCCCCCCCCCCCCCCCCCCGAGCGAATTTCTGGCTGCGCCACTGAATCATCTTTTTTTTTTTTTTTATAAAAGAAAA
This sequence comes from Maratus speciosus, assembly GCA_963932465.1. Classification (NCBI taxonomy): domain Eukaryota; kingdom Metazoa; phylum Arthropoda; class Arachnida; order Araneae; family Salticidae; genus Maratus; species Maratus speciosus. The sequence continues at coordinate 433,151,338 of OZ010795.1, read as the reverse complement.
TTGTGTAAGTGCTCATTGTATTTTGTCGCTTCTTGGAAATTCTCGATTTTGCAGGAATAGAGTCAGCTGTTGTCGAAAGGTCTGAAGGAATATAATCGCATACATCAACTGATTTTTAATCAGCAGGTAACTAACTCATCATCAATATTCATGTAAGTTTCTTCACTTCTTTCTTTCTTGGACGTGGGCAGTGTTGAATTCAGATATTTTTCTCCGGGAGGTATTTCTGTGGATCCGGGGGGCATTATAGAGTTCCTTTTGGGAAATCGCACTTTTTGACCATTTTGTGACACATTGCCCTGATAAATTTAAAAGCTTTTTCATTTTTTTTCTTGTTAAAAAATAATTTTGCATCCTTTATCGCCAAATTACTGTCCGCTAATCGGAATGTCGGTTATTCAGAGGTTAAACATACAAAAATTAAAGTTTTGGGAGTGGAGATTGGAAAACTGTCCGTTAAATAGAGATGTCCGCTTTTCGGGAGTCTCCGTTATGGAGGTGTACTGTATTTAAAATGTACAAACTTTAATGTCTAAGATGTTCTCCCTATTCAAATCTCAGACAAACATTTTAAAAGATTTGTATTGTCTGCAAATTATTAGATAAGAAAACAAAATAGGTATTTGTCAATATCTAAGATTACTTAAATTGTTAACAAAAGTTATGCCTAAAAAAGATTTGATTAACTGTAAAAACTGTATAATAACGTTTCCAATGAAAATAATTAAAATTTGACGAACACAATAGTTAAAATATAAATTGGATATCTCTTTTACAGAACTGAAACACTATTTTCCAAATTCAAAAATTTTTTTTAAAGAAAATCCAAAACAGCTACCTCTTTTTTGACAATTTTAATAATTTGAGTCTTAGATATACTTGCGAAATTATTTACACTCCGAATAAATTTGCACTGTAATGCATTAACTTTTTACACAGCAATGCATAATCTTTAAAAAATAATCCTTCTTCATAGTTAACATGAATGAAATAAATATTTGTATTATAATTTTTTAATAAGGGGAAATATGTGCATAATCAATGTTTTATTTCACTCGCTTTCAGATTATCAAAATATAATCCCCATTAATAAATTGACTTAATAAAATAGTCCAATCTTGAACGCCAGATTCACCTTTGTTTATTATATAAAAACGTGGAAACATTTAAAATGCTTCATTTAAAACACATTACTACATAGGTGTGATAAAAAATATACAAATGTTTTCTAAAATTAAAAACACTAGATGTTAAAATGATAAAAAGCTACTCCGATCGCTTTCGGCTAACCTTAAGCCTTTGTCAAGGAGAAGAGAATTGACTGATAAAAACACTCGACGCTCGATGTTCACTGCTACAGATTGACCGGAAACTCACTTCAGGAAGCCCGCAGGTGGTCGTATCCATTAAAATGAAAGAGGGGGAAGGTAGAGAAAGCTCAATCCTCCGAGAGACCGAACTCTACAGTAATATTAAGTAAATTAAACCAGATACGCGGAATTTGGTATGATAATACGTCATTACAACAATTTTCTGCTTGCGTTAAAATTTCCAAAGACTCTAAAATAGCACAACTATTAAAATCAGAAGCCTGGATAATGACTTTTGCTCTATGGAAAAGGATGTCAATATCTTTAGTTTGAAACAGCCTTGAGAGGGCGGTAGCTGGTCTATTTTTATTAATATCCTGCATGTGTTCTTTAACTCTTGTTTGGAATTTTCTTATGGTCATACCAATGTAATTGAATATTTTATTTGTTTCTTTACTTCTGTATGGGATGATATAAACTCCTGACTTATTTTCCATACTAATAGGATCAACTCTTTTTTGCACAAGATTAATTAATTTGGTGTTATCTCTAGCTATTAAAGTTATACTATATTTCCTTAGGATGTATTTTAATTTTTCATATAAACGAGGAATGTAATCAAATGCCCTAAATTTAACTTTATTTTTACTAATACACTCTATTTTAGCTGGTTCTGCATGCTTAAACTTATAAATTAATTAATCAATAAACTTAGTGGAAAAACCATTACTATTAGCAATTGACTTAATTTTATCCAGTTCTTCTTGCAAATGAGTATCAGAGCAAACTTCAAATGCACGTCTAATATAAAACCGGTAAGCTGAAGCTTTATAATGAAATGGAGAGTGGCTATTATAAGGAATTGTATTGTTTGAACGACAAGATTTAAACTAGATATAACGGCACTTTTCATATTGTCACTAAATCCCTGATTGTTATTGATCGATTGATTGTTATCGATCAATAACAATCAGGGATTTAGTGACAATATGAAAAGTACCGTTATATCTGGTTTAAACCTGATTACCAATAATAATGTGTTTGTGTTTAACAATATTTATTACAAACAGACAGAGGGGGCCCCCATGGGGTCACCAATTTCTGGTTTGTTGGCCGAGTTAAAACTTAGACCTTTGGAGACCAAGATTATTTCAAATTCTGTTTTTAAACCAAGTTTATGGGTCAGGTTTGTCGACGACATATTAATTATATGGGATCATGGCCTTCCAGCACTTATGAATTTTCTTGAACATGCCAACAATAGTGACAATAAGATAAAATTCACTTTGGAATTAGAAATAAATAGAATGTTACCGTTTTTGGATGTTTCCCTCACTAGAAATGAACTAACTCATTGCTTTGATAGGACAGTTTACAGAAAATCTTGTCGTTCAAACAATACAATTCCTTATAATAGCCACTCTCCATTTCATTATAAAGCTTCAGCTTACCGGTTTTATATTAGACGTGCATTTGAAGTTTGCTCTAATACTCACCTGCAAGAAGAACTGGATAAAATTAAGTCAATTGCTAATATTAATTGTTTTTCCACTAAGTTTATTGATAAATTAATTTATAAGTTTAAGCACGCAGAACCAGCTAAAATAGAGTGTATTAGTAAAAATGAAGTTAAATTTATGGCATTTGATTACATTCCTCGTTTATATGAAAAAATTAAAATACATCCTAAGGAAATATAGTATAACTTTAATAGCTAGAGATAACACCAAATTAATTAATCTTGTGCAAAAAAGAGTTGATCCTATTAGTATGGAAAATAAGTCAGGAGTTTATATCATCCCATACAGAAGTAAAGAAACAAATAAAATATTCAATTACATTGGTATGACCACAAGAAAATTCCAAACAAGAGTTACAGAACATATGCAGGATATTAATAAAAATAGACCAGCTACCGCCCTCTCAAGGCTGTTTCAAACTAAAGATATTGACATCCTTTTCCATAGAGCAAAAGTCATTATCCAGGCTTCTGATTTTAATAGTTGTGCTATTTTAGAGTCTTTGGAAATTTTAACGCAAGCAGAAAATTGTTGTAATGACGTATTATCATACCAAATTCCGCGTATCTGGTTTAATTTACTTAATATTACTGGAGAGTTCGGTCTCTTGGAGGATTGAGCTTTCTCTATCTTCCCCCTCCTTCATTTTAATAGATACGACCACCTGCGGGCTTCCTGAAGTGAGTTTCCGGTCAATCTGTAGCAGTGAACATCGAGCGTCGAGTGTTTTTATCAGTCAGTTCTCTTCTCCTTGACAAAGGCTTAAGGTTAGCCGAAAGCGCTCGGAGTAGCTTTTTATCATTTTAACATCTAGTGTTTTTAATTTTAGAAGACATTTGTATATTTTTTATCACACCTATGTAGTAATATGTTTTAAATGAAGCATTTTAAATGTTTCCACGTTTTTATATATAATCCCCATTTGATGATAAAAAAAATATATATATTCCTCTTTCACATAATAAATATACCTTTTCAAAATACATGCACCCTTCAACTATGATAAGCGACTTAATTAATTACTTTATTAGATACTGATTAAAATTTTTATGTTAGAGCCACTTTTTATAAAGTTTATTCCAGGAAGCCATAAAAACAAACAAAAAAATCAGGATAAATGAATTTATTTATTCTTTTAACAGCTTTTTTTATTGCGTTACTTTTAAAAAATGATTAAAATATTTAGCTTTATTTAACATAAACGCATCTTAATACCTTATGGGTTAAGTTTAACTCATGTACAAAAAAAAAAAAAAAAAAAAAAAAAAAAGATTTTTTATACTATTTAATTTGATTTTGTGACTTTTTATAACACAAATTTTTTTTTTTCTGTATATATTCAAAAATATCATTGTGGAATGAAACAAAAGTATTTGTTTGTTAAACTACAAAAAAAAAAAAACCTGCAACGAATATTTAAATTTACACATTTTTATTTACTTCTACGTAGGTAGATTAAAAGATTATTATGGATTTTTTTCTGAAGCATTTTCACAGTGTTTTTATTTACGCAAACATTTTTGTTTTAAATCATTTATAAACAAGTATACATTTATAAAAAGTATTTATAATAAGTAGTAATGAAGTAAGTTAATTAATAAATAGTATTTATAAATAAGTTCACAGATCTATATAAAATCTTTTGATTTGTTACTGAAGAATACGTTTTTATTAAGTTCTTTTGCAATTTATACAATTTTATTTTATTTATGAATATGAATATTTTAAATTTATAGTAGACATTTTTCAGTAACATATATATTTTTTAATTAATTAATATTGTTATTCGAAAATGTTATACCGCCTAAGTAAATCAACATGTTTGTCATAGATAAACATAAATATTAACATAGATAAACATAATTAGTGATTAAAAAAACACTACATTAGCTCATTATCATTTTTAGGTTTTCATTCTGAAACAGTAAAAACGAACCATTATAAGACCACTCCCGTGTCTTTCTGTCCGTCTGTCCCAATAATTTTACTCGTAAACTATGGAACGTGGAAAGTTTAAATTGGCTGGAGTAATAAAAGCTATTTACCAGATATTTGTAGGTTATTAATCATTCACAAATATATTTAGGGAAAATGTAAAGGGGTAATTAAGTTGCTTGAAATAAAAAAAAAATTTAGTTGGAGTGGGGTATGTAGAGAAATCTTTCGTAAAGCCGAACTCAAAAATACTTTCCTTTTAATGTTAGATATTATATTGTCACAGATTAACAGATATTGTCGATATTGTAATAAAACAATATGCCCCCCCCCTCTATTTTCAAATTTATTAAAACTAAAATAGTGAAAAAAATTAGGGGTAGTCGAAGTTAATTTAAATCTTGCAGGAAAACTAATAGCGATTACGCTAGGTGTGATGGTTTTTTAGAAAAACTCATTTTCCAGTTACACATAAATTTCGAGTTGCGTGTATTCAGGAAAGTAGTTGAGAAACGTTGGAGGAGCCTATCGCCACAGAAATATAATAGTTTATAATGGTTGTTTACAATGGTTTTTGAAAAGAAATTGTCGGTAATTAGCCGAGATATTAATAATAACTTTAATTATATATTTGCGTAATGCAATGCCCAGTACTAGTATAAAATCAATAAACTTCAAACTATTAAAAACAGAATAATTTAATAGAATTTATCACATAATTTCCCTGGGATTCGCGACTAACTTATTGAGTTGCTCACTCAATACGTCGCCCACGAATACGGCAGGGACCAAGACAGCATTGCAAATTTAAGACCCATTTCGAAACGCAAGAAAATGGCATGGAATTTCTATTTGCATTCTCATACCGTAAATATCCGTGTGTGCATCTTTTGAATAACGATGAAATAGAAGATCATCTATTTTTGTTAATAGTTTATTAATAGTACTTTTCTAATTAAAAATGCTATCATAATTATCTAACCACATTCCTAAAAATGTCTATATAATTTTTATTTATTATTTAACGTAAAAATCACTTTTTTATGAAGTTTTGAAGACATCTTGCATAAAATGTAATTTTATAAATACACTAGCTGACCCGCCCGGCGTTGCCCGGGTCCGTGGTAATATTTATAAAGAAACCTTTAATTTATATGTAACTCGATTTTGTCTGAAATACGTACCCACTCACAGTGTGAAAAGGGGGGAGAAGCAGTTGCAAATTGTTGAGATGTTATGCAAATTTTATTCATAAATTTTTGGAAAATTGTATGCCATAGTCATGAACAAATTAAAATTTTAAAACACCCTCTACTGATCAAAATATAGTTAAGAGGAGAGGACTGAGTGCTTAGTAATGTACAGGCCAAAAGCTTTAAAACGACCTCTGTCAGAAAACAACATATAAAGGAAGAAGAAATCGAAGAAAACGCTACAGTTGTAAGGACAATTATCGTCACCCGCCTTCCAAACTCGAAATACAACTCTCCCACCTTCTTTAAAATTTTAAAGTGTTATCATTCACGTAAGTTAATTTCAATTATATTCGTTCTTCGTGTTAATGGCAATTTACATATGCATAGTCACCCGAGCATGGAACGTGTTTCTTGAACTTTTATGAAGTAAATAATTTCCGTTCTTGAGCGATTAAGAGTCCATTCACATGCGATTCTTATAAAACTCCTAATATATCACAAAATGCACACCATATTAAGTATTTCATGAACTCAAGGATTTTTTACTCAGTTCTTATTCTTTTGTTAATATTTTCTCATCCTAATGAAAACATATGTTATACTTTATTGAATGTTTTCACATTGAAAGTGCAGTGTAAAGTTTAGGCATAATTCAATAAAGCGAAAATTTTGAGTGTTCGTTATTTTAATCTATCTTCCTGTTAAAATTGTTGACTACATTTTTAGACACCCATGAACGGTGAACACATAACATGCGATAAATTGTCCCAAATTAAAAAAAAAAAATCACAAATTTTGTCATAGATCGTTGAAAAAAATTATGAAATGATCATAAAAAAAAAAAAAAAAAAAGAATTTCATCTAACGATCTTGGAAAAATAATCACGAATTTTGTGAAACAATCGAAAATAAAAAATTGCAAATTTCATCAAAAGATCGCAGAAGCACATGTTGAATTTTGCCAATCTGTCACTCAGGAATATCGGGAATTTCGACAAATAGTCGCAGAACAAAAAAAAAAATCAAATTCGTCACAGATAATTGAAAAAAAAAATGCAAATTTCGCCAAACAATCTTGGGAAAAAATTATGCATTTTGTGAAACGATCGCTGCAAAAAGCCCTCGAATTTCAGTAAACAATCGAAGAAAAATATTGCAAATATCATCAAAAAATCGCGGAAATGTATAGCAAATTTTGACAAAAGAGTGCAGAAGCTCACACTGAATTTTGCCAATCTGTCGCTGAGAAATATCGGGAACTTTGGCAAATAGTCACCAAAAAGAAATAAATAAAATCACAAATTTCATCATAGATCGTTGAAAAAAAAACACGTCAATTTTGTCAAATGATTGCTGAAAAAACCCCCGCGAATTTCAGTAAACAATCGAAAAAAAAATTGCAAATTTCATCAAAAGATCGCGGAAATGCATGGCAATTTCATCAAAAAAGTGCAGAAGCATATGCCAATTTTGCCAATCTGTCGCTGAGAGATATCGGGAACTTCGACAAATGGCCGCGGAAAAGAAAAACACAAATTTTGTCACTGATCGTTGAAAAAAAAAAAAAAAATGCAAATTTCATGAAACGATTTGGGGGGGAGGGGGGAATCGTGCATTTTGTAAAACGATCGCTGAAAAAAAAAAAAAAAAAAAAAAAAAAAACCGTGAATTTCAGTAAACGAAAAAAAATATTGCAAATTTCATCAAAAGATCGCAGAAACGCATAGCAAAGTTTGTCTAAAGAGTGCAGATTACAAATTTTGCCAATATGTCGCTGAGAAATATCGGAAACTTCGACAAATGGCCACGGAAAAGAAAAACAAATTTTGTCACTGATCGTTTTTTAAAAAAAAACGCGAATTTCGTCAAACGATTGCTGAAAAAAACCCCGCGAATTTCAGTAAACAATCGAAGAAAAATATTGCAAATTTCATTAAAAGATCGCGGAAATGCAGGGCAAAATTCGTCAAAAAAGTGCAGAAGCATATGCCAATTTTGCCAATCTCTCACTGAGAAATATCGGGAACTTCGACAAATGGCCGCGGAAAAGAAAAACACAAATGTTGTCAGTGATCATTGAAAAAAAAAATGAAAATTTTATAAAACGATTTGGGAGGGGGTGTGAGGGATTGTGCATTTTGTGAAACGATCGCTGAAAAAAAAACGTGAATTTCAGTAAACAAAGAAAAATATTGCAAACTTCATCAAAAGATCACAGAAACGCATAGCAAAGCTTGTCTAAAGAGTGCACATTACGAATTTTGCCAAATGGCCGCGGAAAAGAAAGACACAAATTTTGTCACTGATCGTTAAAAACCCCCCACAAATTTCATGAAACGATTTAAGGGGGGGGGGACGTGCATTTTTTGAAACAATCACTGAAAAAAAGCGTGAATTTCAGTAAACGAAGAAAAATATTGCAAATTTCATCAAAAGATCGCAGAAACGCATAGCATAGTTTGTTTGAAGAGTGCAGATTACAAATTTTGCCAATATGTCGCTGAGAAATATAGGAAAGTTCGACAAATGGCCACGGAAAAGAAAAATAAATTTTGTCACTGATCGTTTAAAAAAAATCGTGAAAAAAAAAACTGCAAATTTCGTGAAACGATTTTGGGGGGGATCGTGCATTTTGTGAAACGATTGCTGAAAAAAACGTGAATTTCAGTAAACGAAGAAAAATATTGTACATTTCATCAAAAGATTGCAGAAACGCATAGCAAAGTTTGTCCAATCTTTGGCTAATGGTCGCAAAAAAAATAACGCGAATTTCATGAAAAATCTTGTAAAAACAATCACTATAAAAATAAAACACAAAATTCGATAAACCGTCGAGGGAATAAATTGCAAATTTCATCAAAAGATCGCGGAAATGTATTGCAAATTTTGACAAAAGAGTGCAGAAGCACACGCTGAAAATTTCCAGTCTGTCGCTGAGAAATGTCGGGAACTTTGACAAATGGCGACAAAACAACAAAAAAAATCATAATTTCTCTTCACTGAATTACGTCTAAACTTTAAACAGCTATGCTTGGCACCACAGTTGCAGAAAATTCTCCAAGTGTCTGTGACAGATACTTCAGTGGCAGAAAATAATCTGCTGGTAAAATATTTTACAATTGAAGCATTAATTAATCAAACCACCACTTACCTGCAATGTTTTTAAGCATTTTATTAATTTTTATAGATAATAATCTTAGTTTTGTATTAAGTAATAAAGAGCTAAACATAATTGTAGAGCGAAATAATAAAAGGTTTGATGGAAAAATAATCTGCAAAAGAGATAAGAAAATCTGTGACGCCTGTCTCCCATCTTGAATTTTCTGCTACTGGATCTGGCAATATGAAAACATTCAGTAAAGTGCAAGATATGTTTTTATTACGATTTCTTATCAGTGGGAAAGTGGAGAGAAAAGATTAACAAAAGGAAAAGAACTGAAAATGGAAAATTCTGAGTGCGTAAAATAGTTATGATGCGCATTTTGTGACATGGAGCTTCATAAGAATCGCACATGAATGAACTCTTAATCGCCCAAGAATGGAAATTATTTACTGAATGTTTTAAAATAACATTCGATTCTTGGGGCGATTAGGCAAATTTGGAGTTTCAGAATAATCGTCCAAGAATGGACATGCAGTCAGGTATAAAATGTACGTTGTCATCGCCCAATAATGTCAACAATAATAAATCAAAACATTGAATATTTGTATATGAAGCAAACTGAGTTCAATAACAATTTTAAAAATGCAGAATCAAAATTAAAACTTATATTTTTGTTTATTTAAATGAAAAAAAGTTTAAATTCTACATATAACATTTCGAGTTATACCGATTAATAAGTTTTATCATGTTATGGTTAAGCATCACAAAAAATTTCAAAATAGTAACTCAATAAATAAAAATTATTTTAAAATAGGTATGTCCCGGACCTCCTTAAATGAAACAGAGTTCAATAACAAATCTCAAAACCAAAACATACATCTTATACTTTTGCTAAGAAATGAAAAGAAAACATTCAGTGAAGCGTTGATTCAGCAAAAAGTTTGTAAAAAGCCTACTTTTATGACAATTTTGTGAAGGGTCCTTTTTTTAAGGTGAAAAGTTTTGTGAAGGGTCCTGCTTTGACTTGAAAAAATTTGTGCAGGGTCCAGTTTTGACATGAAAAATGTTGTGACGGGTCCAGTTTTGACATGAAAAATGTTGTGAGGGGTCCTGTTTTGAAATAAAAAATTTTGTGAGGGGTCCTTTAAAGAACCCAATTTTTCCTAAACAGATCCCTGTGCTTGTTACATATCATGACTTTGATAAGAAATGAAAACATTCAGTAAAGTGTAAAAAATATGTTTTCATTGGGATTTGTTATGAAACTCATAATATATGGGGAAGTGGAAAAAAAAAGATAAAAGAAAAACCCAAATAACTTCATTCATTTCCCCTGAAAAGAAATATTTGTTTTATTCCTATTCTTGGGCGATGACAACATACATCTCTTAATCACCCGAGAACGGAAATTATTTACTGAATGTTTCCATTTTATAGAAAGTACAGTTTTCATCTTACACTTTACTATAAAATGTACAGTTCTATTTTTACTAAGAAATGAAGACATTCAGTGAAGCGTTGATTCAGTAAATTTGAAAAAAAATAATTACTTTAAGATCCCAGGAAGTTCAAGAAACATTATACTATTTCATTCTTGGGCGACTACGCGTATGTAAATAGATATTACTACGAAGAACGAATACAATTTAAAGTAACTTACGTGAAGTGTATTATATCATTTCGTATAAACAATATAAAAAACATTATAAAATAATGTCAATAAGATTAAATCTTAATAGAGATAATCTAATAATAAATAAAGCATGGGAAATAAACAGTGCAATTTCCCGCTACACCCACAGTTAGGCTAGGAAATGCAGCCGCTGTATCTCATATTTACCACCTGCTCTCATTGGCTGGTTTCTTCTTTGCCGCGGATTGGCTTAGATCTGTAAATAGCCTGTAACCCATAACGTTTTATTGCAGAGGATTGACTTAGAGCTGTAAATAGCCTCTAACACATAACGTTTTAATTACGTTTTAATTTTTTTAAAAATATCTAAATTGAAATTTTAAAATCCGGCGGTGAAGTGCACTTTCCGGTAATAGCATCTACACATGACAAAAATTTCAGAGGCCTAGGTGTTATAATTTCGGCGCTTTCCGCGGTCAGGCAGGCAGGCAGGCAGACAGACATCTCTTATTTTATATATATAGATTTTTATAAATAAAATATTTACGTGTTATTATTTTTAGTTATGTTTGTTGATAAATGAAGACATTTTAATGTTTTTAAAAGAAATAGATAAGTATGGATAATGTATTTATTTATTTATTTTTTTCGGACAAAAAATTATTTCGTCTCAAAGCATCTAATCTATATTTTTATTTAAAAAACATTATATGTTCTAAAAAAGATTCAATTAAAAAAAAAAAAAAACTATACAAAAAATATTAAAAATGTAGTAAAATAAAACAATATCGTAGTTGATAAATAAGAAAGTTAGAATTTGATTTTGCTTGGAATTTATTAAAAAGCTTAAGAATATACATGTGTGTATTAAAATTTTCATTTAAAATCGCAAAAAAAGGAAGTGTCTCGATTTACATATTTCATAATACATTTTTAAATAGATACTAAATAATGTAAAAGAATATATAAATGTAATTACACATGTGGATATTTCTCTTAACTTTCGCAATCACCACCAAAGATAAACACAAACCATGCGAACATATTCTCTTTCATATAATTTAAATAGAAAAAATTAGACGGATGTGCCAATCCCAAAATTTTATTCTATTTCATACATAACATACTCATCGCTAAAACCGTGTAAATCATGTAAAATGAAGCATAGCAGCAACACCTGTTGGGTGATTTACGCTAAAACTTATTCACAAACACCTTACGTCAAAATCTAACTGGGTCAATCCATTTCAAGTGGTCCAGGACTGGTTGCTCGACCATTTTTAAAAATCTGAATTTTTTTGTACAACAACCCTAACATGATGGAAGTTCAAAATGACTATTATTTTAATTTTATTATTTTTTGTTTGTGTATGGCGGCCATCTTTGTTTCATCGTCTGCAGAAATTTTCTCACATGAAAGGTTTACGAAATTGTAAATAATTCATCGTTTATTTCTCCAATTCAAGAGCGGATTGTTGCAATTTGTACAGAATACATTGGGCTAAAAATTTGGTAATAGAGTAGATTCCGAAACTAACTGCTTATTGGTGAAATTTAAGCATGATTTTTCAGTTTTTTTTCAAAAATTTGTCTGTTTACAAGACGAAATTTTTCTAGCACGGAAAACTGTCAACATGAAATAATTTTTTTTTACAAATAGGCCAAAAGCACTTGTACTCACACGCCAAGTTCCAGACCTGGGACTTCGTTTCTCTTTGCTAAAAAAATTCACAAATTCTTCAAAAATGTCAAAAATCGCACTTTTTAGGCTTAGATATCTCTGGTGGGGCACGAGATAAAAATCTGAAGTTCTGGTTTCTGAGAGTATTGTATGGTAGTGCTATGCACAAGAAATTTCAGGATGGAGATTTGACTACAAGCTGAGATATGGCAAGGGCAACATGTCAAAAGAATACTACCAAACTATTGTTTTGCTGTAGTCACAGTTAAGTATTTATCTCAGAGTGTCATTTAAATTTATTTTTTTGATTATCTTTAAATAATAGTAACAGAAAAAAGCCTTTTGCAAAGCTTAGCAATTAATTAAAAAAATAATTATGCCTAAGGCCTACATTTTGTATGGTTTCAGTAATTTCTTTCGTAATTTTAGTAACCAAAAGAAACCTCAGCACTTTTATATAAAGAAAAAAATATTTTTATACAAGACCTGAGACAAAAACAGAATAGGAAAAGAGAAAATCTGTTAATGTTGGCATACTTGTTGAGACATGATCAAATGTGTCAAAACACGTTCCTGCTTGTTGGTTTAAAAACTACAATTTTACTGCTGTTTGCCAATCCCTGAAACTTGTTCCTACCATAAGTATATTCATGTAAATGAAACATCATACGATGTTACCATGCATCAGTCTCAAGTAAATTTTAGAAAGTAAAGATATCCAAAGCGCTTTCAAAATTTATACTTCAGAAAATGACATTTTTGCAGAAGTAGTAAGCCAGGAATTATTAATGAACTGAAACTTGCACATAGTGATTTCAAAGTTTATTTCTATGAGCCAGCAGGGCCAAGATCTTCAATCAAGTCATCAAGAAATGACAAGACTTGATTCCTACAAATAAAATTTTGAGAAAGATCAAAATTGTGGTTTTTAAACCAACAAGTAAGAATGTGTTTTGACACGTTTGATCATGTCTCAACAAGTATGACAACATTAAAAGCTTTTCTCTTTCCCTGTTCTGTTTTTGTTTCAGGTCTTCTACAAAAATATTTTTTTTTTCTTTATGAAAAAGTGCTGAGGTTTCTTTTAGTTACTAAAATTACTTACAACAAAAGTTACTGAAACCATACAAAACGTACGGACTTAGGCATAATTATTTTTTAAATTAATTGCTAAGCTTTGCAAAGGGCTTTATTTTCTGTTACTATTAATTAAATATAATCAAAAACATAAATTTAAGTGACACTCTGAGATAAATACTTAGCTGTGACTACAACAAAACAATAGTTTGGCAGTATTCTTTTGACATGTTGCCCTTGCCATATCTCAGCTTGTAGTCAAATCTCCATCTTGAAATTTCTTGTGCATAGCACTACCATACAATACTCTCAGAAACCAGAACTTCAGATTTTTATCTCGTGCCCCACCAGAGATATCAAAGCCTAAATGTGCGATTTTTGATATTTTTGAAAAATTTGGGATTTTTTTTTAGCAAAGAGAAACGAAGTCCCAGGTCTGGAACTTGGCGAGTGAATACAAGTACTTTTGGCATATTTGTAAAAAAAATTATGTCATGTTTACAGTTTTCCTTGCTAGAAAAATTTCCTTTTGTAAACGGACAAATTTTTGTAAAAAACTGAAATTTTGTGCTTAAATTTCACCAATAAGGGTTTATTTCCGGAAACTACTCTATTTCTACATTTTTAGCCCAATGTATTCTGTACAAATTGCTTCAATCCGCACATAAATTGGATAAATAAACGATGAATTATTTACAATTCCGTAAACCCTTCTTGTGAGAAAATTGCTGCAGACGATGAAACAAAGATGGCCGCCATGCACAAACAGAAATTAATAAAATTAAAATAATAGTCATTTTAAACTTCCATCATGTTAGGGTTGTTGTACAAAAAATTTCAGATTTTTTAAAAATGGTCGAGCAACGAATTAATGATTTTCTGGACCACTTGAAATGGATTGACCCAACTTAATCTGAAGTTTGATGAAGATCGGTGAATTAGTTTTGAGATAGATCTATTGCGGAAATCTTGAAAATTGCAGATGAGCAGCTCCACGTATGACGCGGTTTACAAGAAAACATAATCATCACCAATATATATCAAGGTATAAGTGGAACTGGAGTTTGATAAAAATTCGTGCAATAGTTCTTGAGATCTAATTCTTTAAGGGGGTCTGGGACACAATTTCAAAAAAACTTTATTTATTGAGTTAAAATTTTGAAAATTTTTGTGGTGGTTAACCATATCATTTGTAAACAAAATCGCATGATAAAACTCCTCATATATATATATTTGTTTTAATTTTGTTAAAAAAACGGGTAGTTTAAAATCGTTAAAACTCGAAGTATTATTGATAGAATTTCAATTTTTCTTCATTTAAATAAACAGAAATATATAAATTTTAATTTAGAGCCAGCATTTAAAAAAATATTAATTTCTAAAAAAAAATTAAAAATATTTAACGAAAAAATTACAAAAAATGTGGTGCAACTTTTAAAAAAATAATAATATTTTGAAAAGTAAATTTTTTTTTTCAAATATGCTGGCTCAAAAGTAAAGTAAAATAATTGAAAAAGATATGTTTCGAGTTTCAACCCTGTATATTTAACGGTTCTCGTGTTACAAGAATATATGAGAAATGGTGAAAAAACCTATCATGAAGAAAAACGCAATTTCACAAGAACTTCGTTTCCTTGATAACCATAGCTTGAAAGGCAGATTTTGAAAACAAACCAAAACGAAGAAATTAATATTTCCTGTTCTAATTAAGATAGAAACATGATTTAAACATCATTTTAAGCAGAAAACGGCAGAGAAATTTTTAATCTAATGAAAAAAAAATTGAAAAATTGAAGATTTTTGTGTCCCGGACCCCTTAATCTAGTGAAAAAATCGTGAAAGATTCAGAAAAGCATCGCCACCTTTTAGGCGATTTACACCGAAACGTAGTCAGAAACAATTAATATCAAGGACTAACTGTATTCCTGGATCAATTGAGGCAACACCCTGTCACTATAGGTCTCAGAGTATCCACCCTTTCAAAGTTCAAAGTTCAAAGACTAACTGTATCTGAAGTTAGATGATAATCCACGCATTACTTCTTCAGATAAAGCCATTGCGGAAATCGCAAAAAATGCTGTATAGGAGTGCCTTCGTTTGGGCGATTTACTCTAAGACATAGTAAACACCAACTCCTATCAAGGAATAACTGAATTTGAACTCTCATAAAAATCCGTCCATTAGTTTTTAAAACAGAAAAATTGTGGAAATTGCAAAAAATAAAGCATAGCAGCTCCACCTGTTGAGCAATTTGCACCAAAAATTAATCAGCACCAATTTATATCAAGGAATAACTGAATGTATTTTTTTTATATTCCATGCATTAGCTCTTGAGATAGAACGCCCACAAAATGTGTGTCACATACAGACTCACAGACTCTCAGACAGACGTTTTGTAAAAACATATTCTTCGGAATCTCTGACGCTTGAAACATGTAAATACGTCATAAACCGAAAGTCGAAATTTTTCACGAACCCCATCTTCTTGTTTCTTCTTGTAAAGGTAGAAGAAAGTAAAACACATAATATTTATTCAGCTCAATGATCTAAATATGCCAATCGTGTCGGATACATGGAGTATAAATCAGTGTAAGAGAGCTATTTTAAATATATAATTGTTTTTGTATTGTGTCGTAGAATTTCTGTCATTTAACCGTCTTGCTGAGTTTTTTTTTTTTCTTTTTTTTCTTTTTTTAACAAAATATGTTAAAAAAATTGCTCATTTGTTTTGCTACCTATTTCGATGTTAACATTTTTATCTACATATATTTTGAGTTCAAAAACTTAATTTTTGTTTTGTAAAAATGCAGTATTAGATCATAAAAAAATGTTGTCAGAAAAATGAATTCGAAAAATAATAATATAAAAGCAAAATTCTGAATGTTCATCTTCGTTAAATTATAATTTATTTTCTGAAATACAAATGTAAAACGTATATACTAATGAAAATATGCAAAATTCTTGTAAGAGTGTACTAGAAATGAAGTTTATTATGATAAATTTCGAGAGTAGGTACGAGGCAATGTTTTACTTCGAAATCTTTGGAACAAATTTGCTTTTCTTTACAAATTTATTTGCTAGTTTCAGTTTTTTTTTCAACCAGCAGCACACAGTCTACTAGTCTCTTTCTTGATGGGATAAGGATCCGATTCCAAAATATCGAGAGGGCACCATTGAGCTTTCAAAAGAGTGGAAGGAATGTTTGTAAAACAAGCTTGTGAACTTTTCATAAATATGGATAACTAACACTATGCGTTAACCAAGACCGGAATCAACAATTAAACATTACAGAAAACCCGAAATGAGCCGTTAAACGAAAAAAGAGAGAGAGAGAGAAAGGAACGTGCTTTTATAGAAGGGGAAAAAAGAATGCTTCCTTGTGGAAATCGCGGGTTTTTTACGTTGTTCGTGGAAATCGTGGAATGCTCAGCGAGAGGGATAATAGTAATTTTGTAGAGATACATAAAGTTATGAAAATTACAAAATTTTTTTGTATCTATTTAAATTATCCAAAACTAAGATCAATTTTGCCAGGCTAAACTATCCTGCTTATAATTTTTCTTCTTTGATAAATGTGTCAGTTGATTTATGAACTCACATTTCGCATATTGCACATTTAGTAATTATTAGCAAATCCCGCCGCTTTGCTCGCGTAATCCAATAATCCAATCGCGCAATATCCAAGTGATATTTATATGTCTAATTTTTATTAATAGACATTATACTTTTAGGAATAATATAAAAATTACTATTTAAAACACAGTTTGAATAAACTTCATTACTACACTGCATTAGGCAGAAATAAGACTTAAATTGATAAAAAGAACTAAAGCTTAATAAATGATAATTAAAAAAAATATTCTGAAAATTTATGCTCAATTAATATTCGCTTATTTCAGTATTCATTTGAAGTTTTGAGTCTTTTAGAAACCATCTTCTTGCATCTTAAAATTAACCATCATGTCCAACTGCAAGCTTTTTGTCTAACGGTCCACCATCTATCTCAATATAAAATGCTAAGCTGAAATAGAGACTGTCACCATTAATTTGCCAAAATTAATTTTGAAATCGGCTTGGTATTTCCTAATATTCCGCAGAAACGTATTTTAGAATGATTTTAAAGGCCCTTTTTAGAACGTGTGTTGTTCCTTCCAACCTCAGGTTGTAGAGTCACCGGCACAAAACATAGACTGTGTAGGATCAGAGACTATCACCATTGATTCGCAACTATTATTTTTATAATCGGTTTGTATTCCCTGAGATTGCATAGAAATCGCAATTTAGAACTTTTTTAGAAGGCTTTTCGTTTTACCCCTTCGCTTCACCCCTTTTTAATTCGAAGTTACTTTCGGCTGTTCTTAGAGGGAATTTATTGTTTATAAGTAACTACAATGCCATATTTAATGTATCTAGGCTCTTTAGTATCACAGAAATTCCAATTTAGAATGTTTTTTTGCTCGTGAAACCCTCTGGTGGTAGCGGCACAAACATAAATTGTAGCTTATGTTTGAGCATAGGTTCTATCACCACGAATTTGCATCTTATCAAATACCAAACCGATTAAAAATCGGTTTGGTATTTGATAAGATGGCATAAAATTTTTAATTTGCAATGTTTATATAACGCTTTTTGTTCCCTTCATCCTTTAAAATTTGGAATTTTCTTTCGACGGTTCTTAGAAAGCATTTGAATCTTGTAAGTAATTACCATGCCAAATTTCAAAATGGTAGACACCTCAGTTGTCCAAAAAAAACGCAAATGAGAACATGTTTTGCTCTTGCCCCCAGATAGTAGAGACAGCAATATAACATATAGCCTATGTTGCAACAGGGTGTGTCACCATCAATTTACATCCACTACTTTTGAAATCCTTTTGATATTTCCTGAGATTGTATAGAAATCGCAATTTAGAACGTTTTTAGAAAGCTTTTCGCCCATTTTCACCCCTTTTAAATTCCATTTTTTACGAAACTGTTCTTAAATATTATTTATGTCTAATAAATTTCTGATATGCCTAATTTTAAGTTGCTAGCCCGTACCGATCACAAAAACAGCAGTTTAGAACACATTTTTTTCTTCTGCAACCCACAGTTGGTAGTGACAACAACATAAAATAGCATCTATTTTAGAGCAGTTGCTGTCAGCATAAATTTCCTACCATTACTTTTGAAATCAGTTTGATTCTTAATGAGATGGCTCATAAATCGGCATTTAAAACTTTTTTTAAAACGCTTTTCGCACATTTTCACCTTTTTAAAATTTAATATTTTTAAAGAAATGTTCTTGGAGATCATTTTTATCTAATAAATCTATACCATTACCATGCCAATTTTCATGAATCTAGGTCCATCCATAACAAAAAAATTGCATTTTTAGAACTTTTTTGCTCCTACACCTTCTTTCGGGTAGTGGAAAAATAAAATATAGTCTAACTTAGAGAAAGAGCTGCCACCATCATTTTTATATCATTATATTTGATGTCGGTTTAGTAATTCCTGAAATAGAGTAGAAATCGCAATTTAGAAAGTTTTTTACAACGCTTTAAGCGCACTTTAACCTCTTTTAAATTTCGTTTTTTTTTAGGAAATGCTCTTAGTGATCGATGATATCTTATAAGTAACTATCATTCCAAATTTCATGATTCTAAGTTAGTGGTTCCCAATCTTTTTTTGTCGCGCCCCACCTAAGCATCTCTAAAATCATGATATCCGCCCCCCCTCCCCTTCCCTCCGGTCTACATCATATAAATATTGTCACATAAAATATAAACTTCTATTTTCCCGGATGGTTCCGAAATTAGCATTAACTCTGATAAGTGATTTCACATTCTTTAATTTACCAAAAACATATTTTTTAAATTAACAATATGCTTTTAACCTAACTCCATGAATTCAGTGATGCCATTTATCTTCGCATTTACACCTACAAAAGTTTTATTGTTTTTTGGCAACTTTCCACCAAATTTAAATGTGATAAATAGTCTACATTTTTATTCTCGTAAAATTTCTTGAAATCTCTCTCATATTTTGTATTACATCTGATAGAATTGATACATTTTGTAATGTTTTTAAGTCTTCATTTAGGATAAGTGATATTTGTTTATCGCCGAGACTATATGAATAGTTAACAAGTATCATTTCCGGTTTTGCCCTTTTATCTATTTTAAGTTACTATTTTTCTTTCTCATTTCTTTTCTCTCATCAGCATACTTCTTTAATAGCAGTCTTTTCCCCTGTTATTATTATTTGGCCACCATGTTTTCTCCAATTTTAAACTTTAAAATGCATATGTCATGAATGCCATATTCTGTATGTGGTCTGCAGAAGGGTGATGAGAAATTTCTGCAAAACATCTCCTTCCATGATGCGCACGGGAGTTTATTAATTAAAAAATGTAGCACCTCATTTAAATCTTTCAAAATATTTTGTAGATTAAATATGTCCAAATAGTCGATTTTAGATACAGCCTACAAAATTTCATATGTAAAATTTCCCTCATGGGTATATTACACTATGAAGCACGAATACAAGGTTTTTAAAAATAAATGGCAGAAAAAATAGAGATGTAATTTAATAAATTAAGTACCTGGTACACCGATCATCACTAGGTGATTTTCTTATTCTTCGATCATATTACATTGATAAAATGTTATTTATTTATTATTTAAACGTATTTATTTCTACATGAAAACGTCCTATCTACTTTCTAAAAATAATAATATCACATACTAAATATTCGTTTTTTGAGCTTTTTATTTATTGACAAATCTATATCCCTTTCTTAGTACTTTCTAGTAAAACATTTTGTTATATATTTCTGAAGTCTTTTAAATACTAAATTGATTGGTTGTTGGTGTATTCAAGACATCCTTACATACAGCATTATGAGTGTGATGAGGAGTTTCTGTAGGTAGAAGTACCTTTAAGCTGTTTTGCCTCTTAACCGTGGAAAAAGCAAATGTAGAACATTCCATGCATAAAAATAGGTGTCCGTAAGTCGACGCCAACAAATTCAAAGTTCTGACCTTGTGCTGTATGTATAGTTATTGCAAGTGCTGGCCTCACAGGAAATTGATGCCTTTTAATCGTGAATCCAATTTGACCTCTGCTTGAATCGAGAGTTATTCGCTGAATATGTACTTAGATACCTGAAAATTCTCCTGTGATTATTTTTGCCTTGATTATGTTATTGCGAAGATCTTTAACAATTAACCTTGTTCCATTGCAAAGGCATTTTGAAACATCTAAATTCACCAATAGTATGATTATTGCGTTATTTTTAAGCATTAACTCATGAGGTGGCAAATCAGCTATTTCGATAGAATTGAGAAATTCCGTCGTAAACTGGACTGCTCCTTCAGGTTGACCTTTGTCGGAATTGTAGCTGTGGTAGATTGTATACTCTCCAGGAAGCTTCTCAATAATTTCGTCGTTAATCTTGTTGACATCTTTATTTAATGACGCAAGGATAGCTCGATCTTATATTTCTTCATAACTACCTTTCTTTAAGCAGTTCCCAAAGACTTCATCAATGAGATGACCATTTGAAAGTATATTGACGGGTAGTTCGATTTCACCCATCGCGTTCTCAGGTAGCTCCCCGTTTCCAAGTTTCAAAAGATATTTGGCAAACTCTCTTTATTCCGGATCAGCGTGTATGTTATCTGTTAATGAAACTGAATTGAAGTGGTGCCACAGCTCACCTTTTTTTGATTGATAAAAACAATATTTCACTTCTGTTTGCTCGTAGTTGGGCGGGTAGACATTGACGGAAGTCCCCTCCTAGGACCATAATCTTTCCACCAAATGGCAAATTTGGATTTCCAATAGAGCGCAGCAATGATCTATGTTGTGCAGTCCGTATTTTGGCAGCATAGGAGCTTCATCCATCAAAAATACATTAACTTTGCTGAGTTCGACTGCTGTAGCGGATCTAGGTTTGATGTTGGAAATTGAATCCTATGTCAATGGAACTTTATTCCAAAAGTCTTATGTAAAGTACTTCCATCAGGTAGCAGAATACAAGAAATCCCAGTGAATGCCATGCAATTTACTTTATGTTTTTGTCCAAAAAGAATGTAATAAAGAGTTCTGTATACAAAAGACTTACCAGCGCATCCAAGTCCATCAATAAAGAAACATTTTGATCGAGGTGTTGGCCCTTCCAGGATAAGTTTCTGTTTTAAACCTAAAGTTCTCCTTATTTTAGTCTTTTTTGATAATATTCGTTCAGGTCCTCTCCCGCTTTGTATCTAATACGTGAAAAATCAGTTAAAGAAAGAATGTCAGAAATTTCGTAGTGTTAGTTGAACAAAGTGACAAATTCGGACCAATGCAGCTTATTTAGACAATGATTAATGTACAACGTCTGTGCACCGTCCTTTAAGTATTTTTGTATGTGCCTAATTTTCCAGCAGTCGTCTTTTTCCTGTTCTATGCAGACACTCTCGAAATAGGCTAACTACGGTACCCAATTCATACCAAATATTGGCGAAAACTCAATGATATCACGTTCTATTGACATTTTCGGGCCAGCGGTTACTGAATTGTGACCAGACCCAGCTTGAGCTGACAGGGTCTGTTCACCTACTGTTGTTACATTACGTGTCTGTGGGACACCTCCGGACTCCTGACTAGACTTCCGACTATCTTTCTCTTCAGGACTCTGAACTGGCGTTCCATCATTACTCGGAAGTTGATTTTTATCTTTTCATAATCATCTGACTTGTTTTCCAAGTCGTTCACTTTTTCAGGAGGGGATGTGACACTCATGTTGCAATACAAAATATCACAAGATTACACAAAAATATAAGGCACAATTAAAACACATAAGAATAAAAATGGAATATTTTAAAAAAAAAATTGCAACACAATATTTGTAAAAAGTGGGCTTAAATCTAAATGAAATTCAAATTTAATATATCACCTTTTTTTCTTTTTCTTTTTCAAATTGAAGCAAAAAAAACGAACTTTGAAATAACATTTTAAATTCCAAAGGTTTAATTAATGTATAAATTTCAGCAAATTATTATCTTTTATAACAAAAAACAAATAAAATAAACCTTTTCTTTTTCTATTTTTTACTATTAAAATATCAACCAATTAAAAAAATACTTCTTAAAACTGTAACTTTTCTTTTCTTTTTTTTAAATTAAAAAATAGATTAAATTTCTTACCTCCAACAAACAATCCATTAGCACGCACGCACGTACTTCCGTATACACACACAAAATCTGGTCTTCATCAAAATTTCAACCCACTAATAATAAAAAAAAAGAACTAATTAAAAAAACTAATCGTGCACTGTTAATCACCATACGCGTAACACCTGTGTATAAAATCCATTGGAGTCTACAATGTAAAACAGTCTCACTCAGTTCGTTTTTCTTTTTTATCTTTCTAATCGTCTAGAAACCGAAACTAATTTGTTCAACACAGCTGTTCATTTTAAAGATAAAAGACAGTCTCCTCCGGAAGAATCATTGTGAGCTTGACCTACTTTCTGGGCTGAAAGCGTTTCTTCATTTCTTTCTTTCTTGAAAAGATTGTATAAAGTTTTAATCGACGTTTGTTGGCTGGAAAAAGGACATGTTTTCAGGAACAGATTTTTTCTTCTTATTAATTACTAGGGCAAATGAACGTTTTTTATTCGTTTTTTTATCTTTCGTTCTTATCCTTTTTCTTTTACGCACAGGAATGAAGAAGAAAAAGAATTGTTAAATATCTTTTTTAATGATTTCTCCTCACAATTTTCTGGGATGTCATTTCGCCATAAAACATGAAATTTCACAACTGTTTTAGCACTTTGTGTCACTCACTTCGTGATATTTGTGCTGGAACTTTGGGATTAATTGCGTGGTTGGGATTTCGGGATTTCTCCCGCGTAAATGCACCGTACTGCCGACTTCTCTGTAAGGATTTCGCGCTACTTCCGTTGTGTTTCCACTGAGTTTCTAGCATAGTTCTGTAGTCGCAGACCGTGAGTGTTGATCCGGGAGCTAATAGGAGTCAGATTAAATGAGTGTCTAATTAAATGAAGACACAGTTTTTTCGGGGACTTGATTTATTGGTCTTTCGGTACATCCTTTTGAGAAATCAGACCCCTTTGACATGAGAGCTGTTAGTTTAACCCTTTATGAACAGGGGAACTTCGGTGTATCGCAAAGCGATCCCTGGAGAGCAGAGTGGCGTGAAGTTAAGGCATTCTTTAGATGGTAAAAACCCTCTTTTGCAGATCGTGCAGCGGTATAAGTATGCTGTATTTGGCATTATTCCTGCTAGGGGTCGTTGAAGTCAAAGGAGTCGTCTTTAAAATTTAGTTGGCCGCTAATTGAATGATTGATTCCCCGGGCCAAAGGCGTTGGCTCAAAATCGGCGATTGAATGCAGCACGACTTTAAAATTGCACTTACCTCAGCAAGAAAATTCTTATGGACTGTGACAAAACGATCATTGAAAGTTATGAAATGCAATGCTGAAAAACTAATTTAAAAGGGTCAGAGGCACTCAATCAATTGAGACATAATTACTAAAGCATTTAAAAAGCTATAATTTTAATTTCTAAATTTAAATTTCTGTTTTTTTTTTTTTAAATGGGGATTTCAAATTTTAAAAGGGGCAAAAAGGGGATTTTTAAATTTTAAAAAGGGGCTTAGCTTTTATCGTTTCATATATGATACTAAAAAATGAAAATGACCTCTTATTATATAAAAGGTGCCAACTTATGAAAAAAAATCACATAATTCTTCCGGTGTCAGTGTATTTTGAACTTTTTAATGGGATAGTTTCGAAAATTAATTTTTGTTCAATTATTTTTAAATTTTTTCATCTATTATTTCTATTTTTAAACTAAGACACTACTTCCATTGGAAAAAAAATAGATACATTTATTAATAAGAAATATGAAATTGCCCCTTTGGAGCGTACGCCGCACATTGGGAACCAATGTTCTAGGTCCTTCCATAATACAAAAACCGCAATTTAGAACGTTCTTTGCTTCTGCAACCTCCAGGTGCTAGTGAGACAAACATATGTTAGAGCAAGTGCTGTCACCATCAAGTTACAACCTCTACTTTGGAAATTGATTTGATATACTTCCTAAAATTGCGTAGAAATCGCAATTTAGCAAATTTTTTAGAAACTCTTCGCGCACTATCACCCCTTTTAAATTTCGAATTTTTTAAGAAATTTTCTTAAAAATCCTTTACACGTATTATGTAACTAATATTCCAAATTTCATATTTCTAGGCTCTCCAGCAACACAAAAATCGCATCTTTAGAAAGTCTTGTGCTTCTGCACCCCGTTTGGGTTAGTGGCACCGACATAAAATATTGCCTATCTTGGAACAAGGGTTGTCATTATCAATTTGATACCATTATTTTCTAAAAATAGGTTTGGTATTTCCTGAAATTGCGTAGAAAACACAATTTAGGAGTTTTTTGAGAACGCTTTTTGCGCATCTTCTTCCCTTTTAAATTTAGAATTATTTAGGAAATGTTCTTATGTTCTTAGATATCATTTATATCTTATAAGTAACTAATATTCCAAAATTTCATATTTCTATGACCTTCAATAATGCAAAAAATAGCATTTTTAGAAAGTTTTTTTTTTCTCCTACACACTTCTTGGGGTAGTGGCATCGACTTAATATATAGCCAATCAATTTGATACCATTACTTTTGAAATCGGTTCGGTAGTTCCAGAGATTACCACTCACAAACAGACAAACTTTAACTTTTTTATAATATTAGTATGGATAGATTGATAATAACTGAAAATACATAAATGTATGTAATTTTGTTTATGATTTCTACGGCTATAACTCTTTTTTCATTATAATTTTATTTAAATTAACGATAACTAATATTTGGCAAATTCATTTTTAAGGTGCGTTCGTAATTATATAAATACGTAGCATTTATAGTCGATATATGGTTAGTCTGTCTGGTAATAACTGTTTTCTTCATTCTATTAAATACCATTATACATAATTAATTCAATGACATCCATGATAGGTAATGCTTCTAGGTTACCATGATGATTACGACCTATTTAAGATGGACTCATATTATTTCCGTACTACCGAATTTAATATATATAATCGTAATGAATTTTGTATTCATGCGTTTAGGCACAAGAGTGCAACAGTTGTTGCACCAAGATCTGAAAACTCATAGAACCAGTTATAATACGAACGCACCTTACTTGCCATATTTAACGCACTATTTCCGTCTTCTTTTTTATCAAAAAACGTTTTTAACCATCTGTTCCGTGACGGTACCACTAATTTTTAAAAAACATTGACTTTTCTCATACTTGCATTGCGAAAACACTAATATTACATTTTAAATATTTTATTTAAAATAATGTTAATTCTAATTAACATTTAAAAAAAACTTAAAATTTAGAATATCATGAACAAGGGAGTAACTTTTCATTTTATAAAATAAACAGCATTTTTTAATTTTAAACATATACTAATTAACGTGAAATATAATTTTGACAAATAAATGGATTCTAAATTATTCTTTAACGGATAATTTTACTACAAATAGAAGTTTAAGTGTGTTGCATTGTAAATTTTAATTATGAAAGAAGATTAACATTTGTACACAAATAAGGATAAATTGAAAATTAATGCAAATTACACATATATGAATAGGTTATTCATTATGAAATGTTTCTGCATAAAATATCACGTAAATAGTTATTTAAATACTTTTTTTTTAAATATAGTAATTGCGATACCATATTTCGTTTTAAAAAGAAAATGGAAATAATATTTATACATTTCTTGTTGAAAATATGGAAGTTTCATTCAGTTTAAATGTTGAAACAAAAAATTATTTAGTTAGCATATTAATTAAATTTATTTTTTTGTGAATTTTAACTCTTATATGATTTTTAATATTCCTCGCATTTCTCTTACGATCTCGTGTATTTATTATGTACCGTCAACCGGGGCAACTTTGAGCCACTTTTTCCTTGTTCTTCTCACATTTCCATTATTAAAAAATATTATATGTGATTTTTCAATGTCAAAACGGAGTTGTAAACAATTAATATGAAACAGTGAAGCAAACTGTATAGTTTTAAAGAAGAAAATGTTATTTATTTTTATTTTTTAACTATTTTTAAAGTTTTAGAACAAAGTAGCCCGAGCTGGGGTCTTTTTTGGTCCATTCGCTTTGTTTTATTTTTAAAAAAATACATTTCATATGTAAATGAATACATTTTTTTGATATCTCTTTGCAACAGAATTTACTACTAAATTAACATGCAAACTCAATAAACAAATGTTTTCTTTTAAACATTTAAACACAATAAACTAATTGTTAATATTAAAGAAACAAGAAATAGTTTTTGTCATGTTATCCTCAGCAACAGGAAAAAAACTATTAATGTAACATTTTGCTACAGTAACATTTGAAAAAAGTGTTACTTAAAACATGGATTAAGATTATCTATATATATAAAAGAAAGTCTGGATTTTGTATTAATCAACGCGCAGCCCAAACTACTGAACCTAAAATCTTGAAATTTTGTGTAAAAATACTTCTTATGACATAGAGTGTCGCTAAGAAAGGATTTTCTCAAACTCCACCCCTAAGGGGGGTAAAAAATAGAACGAACTTTTAAAAAAATCCTTAAAAATCTAATTTTATAGTTATTTTTCAACTGATAACATATTTTAATGTATTTTTGTATGCTGAATCGAATGGTACTAACCAAATTCTTTTAAGTCTAATAGTTCATGAGATATTTCATATTTTTCTAATTTGGCGCTATCTTTGGCGCCAAAACCTCAAAATTTCAAGTTATAATTTCTAAAAACTCTTTTTATTTATTCTGTTACTATAGCAAGGGAATAAATTAAATTGAATATTTTCTTAATCAATTCTCTTGGTTTAATAATTAAAACAACTATGTCAGTTAGGAAAAAAAAAATACAAACGCCTCAAAAACTAAAACTAAAAAAAAGAAAAAATACTGTTGTACTTTTTCGTTCTACCATCATGCCAAGATGTATGGTACCGCGCCATTTATTTCAACCCTAACTGTGCAAACAATTTTTAGTGAAAACTGTGCCAAATATGAACACTTGCTATTTATTGAACGTATTATTCCATCGTAATCCCGTAAAACTTTTTAATTTGTTATTTTTTGAACAGAAAACATTTATTATTAATTATAACTTATTGAGTACTGATTACTGATATAGATTTTACTATTTGGCAGTTATCTGATGAGGAGGAAGCTACAACAAAATTATTTTAGAAGTTAGGAATTATACATATAAAAATGTTTGTTCAAAAAACCATGAATGGCTTCATTCAAAGAATGAAATGTTTACTGTAGTGTGAAAAATACACTGTTAAAAATTTGCAGCATTCTGGCAGGTCATTTGACCGTTTTTTCCGAAAACGGTTACACAACCGTAATTTAACACTATTCTGACCATATTATTGACCATTTTATGGTCAGAATATAATTAAATTATGGTTATGAAACCGTTTTTTCAAAAAACGGTCGAATGACCTGCCAGAATGCTGCAAAATTTTTAACAGTGTACGTATTACGCACGCCATGCTGCAGTAGTAAAAGATATTTACAATTTGAAGACTGCAGTTTAAATTGACTATATTCTATTACTTGCAAAATATTTATTTATGCTTTTATTTTAAGTACTTATTTTTATTGATTTAAAAAACTGGTGTGTTAAAGCTTGTAATTTTCAAAAGTTATATTTTTTAAATGCTCATTTTTTTATCAACAAATTTTTTTTTTTTTTGAAATGTTTCATTTCATTTTATAGACAATGACATTATTTATATTTCGCCTGCGTAAAGTACAAGATACTCTTTGATGTTGAAATAAAATTTTTTGGTTTAAGGTATTTTTCTTCTTTTTTTTTTTTTTTCTTTTCATTATTTTAAACGAAATTAGTTAGACATATATTTTAAATGTGTGTATTTTAAATGAAATGAGCAAAAGGCATGTATGAATTAATGATGTCGATAAAACAAGAGTTTTTTTTTTTTTTTTTTTTTTTTTTTTTCATGGTTATAATATAGTGTGACGAAATGTACACCCGCAAGCAGTTTTTTCCGCACGGAATATCCATTGCTATAGTAACGTATATATTTTCAGAAATTAACAATTGTAATCTTGGAAACTAGCCGCCCTTGGCGACCACTTTGGTCTCCCTTAAAATTTATGTTTGTGAAAGCATGCTAAGCATTGTATCGTGTTATTTTTATTCATAATTTAATTTACTTGAACGTTGAACTCCCCTAAATATAATTAATATAATCCCTTAAGCTAATATTAGTTTTTGTTGCATTAAAATATCTCAATTTGTTGATTTTCTGTAAACAAATAAACCCTATTGGTTTACAATGGAAATGTATGGGAATTTGAAGAAATATTAGAGATATCGATAAGTTGGCGTCACTTTTGGCGATATATCTCCAATGTAGCGACAAATTTGGCGGCATTTGGTGACAAAACAGGGTCCCCTTATGGTAACCCCCCCCTCTTATAGGTATGGAGATGCATTAAATGCTGTTCAATGACTAGAAAATTAAGATACAAAAAGAGATAAACATAGAAGTCAAAATAATAAGAAAACAATGGTTTTTTTAAAACTGTTTTATAACTATTCAATGTTTATATTAAAAATCACACACTATTTTTTGACAGAAATTCATGTTTTTTTTTTATTATTTATTTCCGTTACGGTACGTTAATCTAGCGTGGGCTTAGAACACGATTATGACTAATTCACTGCTTTTTCTGATGTTTGGTAAAAAACGCAAGCAAATGAATTTATTAAATGATATATAATTTTTACTCTGTTTGTTTTTAAAGTAAGGACAGCAGGAAAGAAAAAATGAAACATTATGTAATCTTTTTTCAGGATTTCTAAATGTATTACTTAGCATATAATCCTAAATTAATTAATTAATAATTGATAAAAATATACATTTTTAAAAATATTACATTCTTCATTTTTAATTTATTTTCAGTATTTTTTATTTTAAAATGTTTCATTGTTGCAGTTTTAATCATTTGGCATATTTTGGCGAGTGTTCATTGGCGCATAATTAAACATATTGTTGTTCCAACTCGCATAAAATTGTACGAGGTACAGAAAATATTTGGTGAGTTATCACCTGAGATAGGCTAACAGTAAAATGCCTTAAAATTAAAGTAATAAATTATAACTAATCTTTTCTAATATGAAAGAGTTGCATTGTCATTATTGACCTATAAACACACCTGTAAATAGTATAATGTTTATAATTCTAACATACCAAGAAGTGAGTTAAAAATCAATTAGTGATTGCAAAAATCCATCTTTACATATAAAAACTAGGTTGGCTTAAATTTAAAAAGAAGTGCAAAATTAGAATTACTGATTGAGAAATAGTAAAAAAGACAGGGAATCGACCAAAATAGGAAGTTATGAAAGAGGGAGAATTTACCGTAGCAAAGCGCGGGTACTCAGCTAGTTTTGTTGTATAAAATGCATTTATAAGTAACTGGGACTGTTTTTGGACCAAAAAATGCCTGGCATAAAGTAGCCCCGAAATACTAGTTTTCATGTTAGCTTTATGAAAACGTAAACATTTCCTGTCAAAATAAAAATTTAACGGAAAAACTATCATCACACATCGGTTACATTTTACTAAAGGTAATATTTTGAAGCTTACCTTATTTGTAGCTTTTATTCAGATTGTTTCACCAAAGGAAGTTTGCAGAGTTAAATTTTAACACGAAAACAGTTGTTTACAAGAACATCCTGTGTTATTAAAAAAAATTAAACCACTCCCAAACTATTCAAATACCCTATCGTAGGGTATAATATATTTTTCAAGGGAAAAAACTCGAAATTATCTTGTATTGTTTGTTCAATACAAATAATAAAAACTTTTTTTATGGGATGGACCAAAGTAGCTCTGGTTGACGGTACTTCTAGCACTGGTCGAAATGCGAATTAAGACAATTTCAGCTAAATATGTTACAATTTAAGTTAGTTTCTAATTAACAGAAAAACGTAATTAGGAAAGAAAATATTAATTATAGTCATTTTTATACCCGTAAGGCATGGTGACGTCACGGTGACGTCGTTGTGAAGTCACACTGTGATTTTGTGACCGTCGATGTGACGTCACGTGACGTCGATGTGACGTCATAGTGACTAGAATGCGAGGTCGTTATGGCCGTTTGGGAGGTCGTTTGTGACGTCACATTGTGACCACTCTATGAAGTCACGGTGTGACAAATTTGTGAAAAGTGTGTCATTTGTGACTATTTTCGCATTAACTTTGTGACGAACCTGTGACGAAAGCGACAATGCTTTAAGTCACACTGTGACAAATTTGTGAAATATGTTTCATTTGTGACGAACTTGTCATAAACACTGTGATTTCAAATGAAAATCAAATTTCAAATTAATTGCTTAAAAGACGCAAATAGTGAAAAAGATTCCATGCTGGGACTCGAACCCGGGCCATTAGTACAGCGCACTGACATTCTACCGACTAAATCACATGGAACGATACCCAGGCTGGAAAATTTCTCACTATTACATGATGGTGAGGCTACAAACTTAGCACAAGATGAAATATTTCGCGTGAGCCACCAACATGATGCAAACACGAAACTTAATTAAATCCAGCATCGGTTGAAATTATATTAATACTTGGAAATTTTTCCAGAGAGAACCATTCGCCTTGCATACAATATTTCAAATGAAAATCAAATTTCAAATTAATTGCTTAAAAGGCAATTTTAATTTGAAATGTATGAAAGGCGAATGTTTCTCCCTGGAAAAATTTCCAATTATTAATATAGTTTCAATCGATGCTGGATTTCATTAAGTTTCGTGTTTACCCCATGTCGGTGGCTCACGATAAATATTCCATCTTGTGCTGCGTTTGTAGCCTTGCCAACCTGTAATAGTGAGAAATTTTACAGACTGGGCGTCGTTCCATGTGGTTTAGTCGGTAGAATGTCAGTGTGCTATACTGATGGCCCGGGTTCGAGTCCCGGCAGGGAATCTTTTTCACTATGTTGGCCTTTGCGCCTTTTAAGCAATTAATTTGCTATTTGATTTTCATTTGAAATATTGTATATAAGGCGAAGGATTCTCTCTGGAAAAAATTTCTAAGTATTCATACAGCAATGAATTTTGAAATAACGTTTTGCTGTAAATATATAATCTTATCTTTTTACCGTACTTTTTAGCAAAATATCGCTATTTTGGAGTCCTATTCTTCTAAAACATTTTAAATGTTTCCACTTAAAAAACAATGCTTATCAACTGACATATTTTTTTATTCAGTTCTATGCTTGATATTAAGTTCTATGCTTGATATTGAGTTCAATCTTGATATTTAGAATGTGTAATTTTTTTTAATTTGTTGTGATTTGTCATTGCTTTATTAAATACGAACATGGAGACTAACGGATATTAATACAACTATTATTTATAGAGCGGCATGATAAGAGATATTTATTTAAATTTTTTATTCCCGTGCATATTGCATTTTGTGAATATGAGCTAAATAGATTTGATATGTTTTGTAGGAAAAGACTGATCTGGGAAATAGAAAAAAAAACGAGTAAGAAAAAGCATGCGTTAATCATAGATTATAAAATACTTTCCAACACTTTCTGAATACTTTAACAAGACATCGCAATTTAGGGAAATGACGTAAATAAGATAACTAAGTAAACATTATAAAAATTCATAAAACATTTGAAAAATTGATTTCAGTAGTTACCGTCCATAGCCAAATATGTTTTCCAATTCTTTTGAGCAGCCCTGTATTTGATCTGTAGGTTGATACGCTGAGAAAAATCAAGTACTCAAAAATAAGTAAACCGACGTACTCATATCGAATTGAATATTTTTGGATCAAAAATGAACCCATGCTTTCTCTATTTTGAAACATCACATGTTATCAAACCCAAACAAACGAATAGTTTTGTACCCTGTAATGGTTCATTTCATTTATGGCGGCATAAATGATGTTTATTAATGTAAATATTAAATTATGCACAGCATTTTAAAAATAATTTAAAAGTGCTTGGAAATAATGCTCTTTTGTGTTTATAGGCAAAGCTCACACTTTTTTTCCTGGCGCGCAAGGCTTGATCTGAGGAACTCTGTCTTCCAGGCAGAGCTCTTTGCTATGAAGGAGGCGATTCTTTGTACAGAAGAGGACTCTGACACCCAATACTTAATTTCATCAGACAGTTTATCATGTCTAATGGCCCTTTCAAAATTTGATAACAATAATCACTTAGTTCTACGCATAACCTTACTCCTTCAGCCCTCAGAAAAATCGTTCTTCTTTAATTGGGTTAAAGGACATTCTAGTATAACGGGCAACGAACTGGCTGATCAGCTGACGAGGTCGGCAGTCGATGATTTAACTTTACCACTAACATTTCTTCCATTCCCACAATCAACATTGAAATTAGAACTCAAAAAACAAATGCTACACCGATGGCAACAACGTTGGTCTACAGTGCAGGTGGGTCAATACACGCGTGACGTCATACCTAAGGTCTTACAAAACATTTTCATAAGTAACAGATACCTGTATCTCTTTCTCACAAATCATGGACACTTCCAACAACACTTATATACCATAAATAAACGGGACTCACCTCTTTGCATTTGTGGATCCTTATCAACATCATTACACTATATTTTACATTGCACATTAACGTCCCACTATCACGTTAAAAAGCCACAACAGATGACACTGCTTGACTGGCTAACTTACCTGCTTGACCGTCCAGTTCTGCTGCAACGTATAGCGGATTGTATGAAAATTTTAGAAGACAACGAATTTATATTTACCAATCCCCTCCCTTTCTGAGCTAGCTGAGCAAACTCATTGTTTTTAGCTCCATTTCTGACAGGAGCCCCTGTTTTGTACATAATGTAAACATTTGTCTTATTTCCTATGGTTTGTTTATTTAGTATTTTCATTATATTTCTCAGCATATGCATTTCACTTAAAGTTTTTCAGCTCTAAAATTCAAAAAACATGTCTTGTAATTGTTTATGCATGTATACAACATAGTGCAATTCCTGTCAATGTATGTACTGATGACACTCCTTGTGAGTTTCAGAGTCAAAAACAGCAAACTGAATTTATTTTTGTGTATTTTATTAACTGTTTTAAAATTATTGTCATTGTTAATGTATATTACCATATGCAGTGGATTTGAGTCTCCCCCCGGGATTGCACTTATACTTTAAAGCGAAAGCTGGGTTCCCGGGGCGGTCATCCCTGTCACCCCTTTCATAAAAATATTCGATTTGAGTATCTTGTTAAGAATTTTGCTATTTTTCTTAATAAATAATCAATTAAATATTTCTTGTTAAGAACTTTGAACGGGAAATAAATGTCAGTACATTTTTACTTTAAATTTTAGGTTTTTCTTTTTTTTTTTTTTTGGGGGGGGGGGGGGGCAGTACATAACGATTCATATTTGATCACAACCAATGAATAAAAAATGAGTACATGTCTTTCTCAACTTTGAGTACATTTGGATCGGAGCTATTTTGAGTATGTGACGCATTTAAAATTGAGTACTTTTTACTCAATTTTGACTTCCCATTTTTTTAAGTGTATATATACTATATAATGGGAAAATCTCGTTTAGCAAGAAAACGCCTAACAGGTTGAAATTCTTTTTCAGCAATTTATACTAATGTATGAAAACATACTTGAATACCTTTGTACAACCCTGTAGTTTACCTAGAATCTTTATTACACGCCACTATTTAGTTAAAATTTAATTCAAACTAAGACACTCTTAAAACTGCTGAAATCACATTTCCAGAAATTATAATTTATAGACGGCCATGTATACAATTCTTTACGTGACCCTGTATATCATTTTATCTATATTCTACAAACATTTCTTGGTAAATTAAATGCAGTTCAGCAAAAAAAAAAAAAAAAAAAAAAAAAAAAAAAAAGCATAACTCATTTAAAAACAACCTTTAAGCAATTTGTGCCCATATCCAGTAATCCTTATGAATACTTTTGTGTAGCCTTGTATAGGAATTATAGCATTTATATACACCATATACTATGCATAAATATAGTGAATCATAAAAGCGCATATCATAATTAAAAATACATTTCCAGCAATCATCGCTAATGAACAGTAATTCGGATACAATATAGTATCTGAAATATTTTGTGTGTCCCTGTAAATGCTATATACGTATTATTCGTATTATACATGAAATAATTTATAGTATGTAAATCTTAGCGACATATATCAATTTCATTATATATGAAATAGATTAACATAATTAAAGTATGCCGCAAACAATTCCCTCCACCCCTATATCATTATGTATTTGAATTCCTTTTTTATCCCTGTAAATGAACAATAACTATTCTTTGCATCGCATAGTCAACAGAATGCATATTTTAGTGCAGTTCATAAATGCATATAAATTTTATTCTGTTTGAAAGCGTGCGTAAAATCATAAAAAATCATTTGAAACGATTTTTTCCCATAGGCTGTAATGTAACGGAAAACTTTTGGCTGTCCCTGTAAATGAACAAAGCATGCTACAAACTTCATTACAAATAGGTACCGTGCTATGGTAAACGTCAATAACATCCAAAAATTTCAGGGCAATCCGAGTGTATTTTCGAGAGTTAGAGAGCGGACAGACTGCTAGACGGACAGACGGAGAGACAAACCGAAGTCATAAGCACTTTTCAACTTGTGTCCTATATTATGTATCCTGTATTATATGAACTTTTAAAAAATATATACCAAAGCAGTTTAATCTATAACTTCCCATCAGGCATGAAAAATACTTTGTTTCAATGCTTAAATATCATATTTTACTTTTTAGTGCCAATAATTACGCGTATCATAAACGTAGAAAATGAATTTACAATAGAAGAAAATTTAATAACCGATTCCGAATGTCTATAATTAAATGTTTTTTTTTTTTAAATCACAAACAGAAAAAATGCTTACATACAATTTAAAAAAATAAATATATCAATTTGAAAAACACTAAAAATAATAATTAGTATTTATAATTGTACTATTAAACAACAGCAAACTCAATAGATAAATTAAATGCATTATTAGATTTAACAATATCTCAAAAATATTTCCATATGGTATAAGGAATTCCTATTATTTTATAATTTCGGCAAATGTTAAATCTGAAAACATTGGTTTGAAGATTTAGGATTTTGAAAAATAATTTAAAATATTATTAGCACTAAAAGAAAATTCTTTCAAATGTTTCACTACTGTAATATGTAAAAATACATTTTCCCAGTTTAATGTTAATTTCTAATCTGAAACAGTTTCGTAATCTCACGATAATCGAACATCATAGTTAACCCCAAAATAATAATAACTATAAGTGTTAGTAATCAAAAAATAGTAAGAAGCCGATAAAATAATTCCAAATCATTGTCGTTCCATATATTTTCAATCTCAAGTAAGAGTAAATTAATGTTTATATTAATTCCAGTATGAATGTAGGCATGCACAGTCTCTGCGCAGTTTTTTTTTTCAAGCGATGGCAGATTAAGATATTTTTCTTTACAGTTATCGAATTTGAAAATATCGCTTCTGACAGTTAAAGATCAGTCTCTTACAAATATAACATAAAAATATTTAACTCATATGTACAAATCAGGAATAAAATATTTAAATTAAATAAAACTTACATATACGTTCTATTAATATCCCTGTATCCTAAAATGGTCATTTCCTTATCTTAAAATGGTGTAGACGTGCTGAAGGTGATGTTCTGAAAACAGTGAACTATTTATTTCCCGCGTCTTCTGATGTTTATTTTTTTGTGGGCAGACGATTTTCAAGCACATGGTCTGGTACAGATTATTTGTTTTTGCATGCAAGAGATATGGAACTCTAATGCGCAGTAATTTTCTGAAAGTATGATTAATTAAAAATTTGTATTTGAAGAAATGTTCAATGTATTTAACCTTTTCTTTTTATCCGTACCAAATAATTCAAGTTAAAATGTATTGTAAAGTTCCTTTTTTCTAAATAATTATAATAATAATATTCATAATTAGAGTTTATTAGATATACCATTGTTTAAATTTTCAAAAGGTGTAAAAATAAATTTAATGATAATAACGAGCCCCCCCTTTTTTTCTTTTTTTTTTTTTTAAGTAAAGTTTGTTTTGCACAAATTTTGTATATTTCTTTTATTTTCGGAAAATGCTAATTTTATTTAAAAAGTCTGAAAGAAGTAGAATTTATGACTTGAATACAAATTATAAAAATATTCTAAAGCAAGAAATGCATAGATGACTAAACTCTGAAGACTCTTTCTACGTGCTCATTAAAAGGTGCAGATTTAACTGTAATAGAAATTTTTTATTTTGAAACCACAGAAGTGTTTCGAATAATCCTGGTCGGTAAAAAAATAAAAAAATAAATAAATTTCCCCCCAGCAAACTAAATATGTAAAGTGTATAATTTTAATATTCCTAATTCTAAATATATTATCCAAATGCTAGATAAAATTGAATTCATGAAAAAGTATACATTCACTATCTTAGATATCAAATTGATAAAATATAGCCTGAAAATTTAGTTTATTAATGCTTGTATCGTGCACTTTATTTATTATGCCCCCCCCCCCCCCCACCTCCCCTTTAGTGACAGAATTTACCATTTGCTATCCACTAATATATTTATTCCTTATGCCATGTAACTCGTGACTGTTTAAAATATTTCTCTTCATCTTCAAAGATTTTTGAAGTTCATATTTTTGTCACACTGTGACTTACAATATGGTGGTTTTTTTGTCACATATGTGACGTGACGTACGTTACATAGCAGTGACATAACAGTGACCTCACAATTTTTTTTAATTGCCAGAAAAACATAATTTTACAGTAAATAACATGTTTTAAAGAATTTTCGTAATTTTTTAAAGTTTTCTATGAAGTTCACATCTCAGTCACAATGTGACATCACTGAGTGGTGGCCTTTTGGTCACAGATGTGACGTGACCACAGTGACTTACAGTGACGTCACAACGACGTCACCGTGACTATGCATGCTATGAGGGTATGCATATGAAGGGTATGAATTTATATTCCATGCAAGCTCAATAATAAATCTTTGCATTATTTTTAAATTATTTCCTAATATGCCATAATT
Source organism: Maratus speciosus (assembly GCA_963932465.1). Classification (NCBI taxonomy): domain Eukaryota; kingdom Metazoa; phylum Arthropoda; class Arachnida; order Araneae; family Salticidae; genus Maratus; species Maratus speciosus. The sequence goes on along the minus strand of OZ010795.1, from coordinate 433,113,665 downwards.
GTTTTTAGAATTATTTGTACTTTTTTAAGAACTTACTCGAGGCTTCGCTTAATACAGCTGTCACGTCTAATTACTGGTTTAGGTAAATAAACAGAGAAAAAATTGTGAAGTTTTAGTTTGATAATATGCTTACTAAAATAGTTTATATTCTTAGCTATTTAAACATTCAATTGTGAATTGTAAAATTTTATACTTCTTTTTAGGGTTTCGATTATCTGACGAAACCCTATTCGTCTCGCTACATGTCTGTCTGTCTGTCCGTCACAGAGCCTGTCCTCAGAAACTATATACGTTGGAGGCTTAAAAGTTTGAATACATATAGCTGAACACATCATATCAAAAGACAAATCATAAAATTTTGAAAGAGTGTTATATTTACCCGTCTGGGGGCTAACTTGTGTATTTTAAGCTTTGTTTTTTTCAAACTGAGCCCCTATTTAAGTTGAAGACTTGAAATTTTGCATACTTATAGCAGAACACTTGTGATCGCACAAAAAATCATAAAATTTCCAAAAAGTCTTATATTATTTATCCCTCCGGGCTCTAAATTGTGCATTTTAAGCCATTTTTCTAACCCCCCCCCCCCAATGCACTCGGTGGGTACTTTTCTAACTTTTGCCGACACCACTTTGACCACTCTTTCATATTATGCACATAGCCTTATATCTTTCAGTTCCACTTTTTACCGCCAGGGGACGCCTGCCTATCTCAGGTGCTATGGGCTCGATACCCTCAACTAATATATCTACGGATAGGCTGTAAAACGAAGTTTCGTTCGGATAGACATTTTTGTAGAATAGAGTGCGCCCACTGGTTGAGAAATGTGGAACTAACAGATTTTGCAAAAGGATAAAGTGTTTTAAAAGGAATATTAAACGAAACCCTCAGCGCGATCTGAGATCGCACTTACCCACTTGTTTTAGTTATTTAATTATTTAACCTTATCTTTGTTCTAGATGTGACGGTTATTAGATGTGGAAGATTACAGTTAATGACATGTCATTGTCGTTTTTTCGAGCTGAAATTGAAAACTTTAATTTCGTGATATCTTCTGAAGATGCAAATTCTTTTTCCTAATAGTCTCTGGCCGTGACTATCCTTACTGGTATAATGTAAAATAGACAGGAGTTTCTTTATATAATAGCTCCTATCGTTATTAAATTAAACTTAATGTTATAAAATTCATGTAGCATCATTGCCTTCAGTGCCCGGACTAGCACTTTTTACTTGACGCTTCCGCTTAAGGTAAAGAACAGAACATACAGAACATATAGAATATGTAGGTAGTCAGCCTAACGGTGTACTTGAAGTGTGTTTTTACTAAACCAACTTGGCACTCATTTTATCGAGCCCGAAGAGGTGAAAGGTTCATTGAACTTCGTCCAGACGAGAGTCCAACTCTAGTCCTATAGCGTGGCAGTCAGAAGTGCTGATCACTGCGCCACTGCACCTTATCATTATTAACGTTTACGAAATTTTAATATGATCTCTTCCTAGTTAGTTTATCGTTAGAAACATTTAAAAAAGATGAGATATATAAAAAATCATTTTAAAAAATTGTGTATTTTGCTCAACGAAACGTTTTTGAAATTAATATATTTAAGGAGTTTATTTTAAAGCGTATTAATCAGTTTTTTCAACAAGATGTATCTTTTTATCGAATGCTTTTCACTCTCAAGTACTATTTTCATGGTTTTCTATTATGATAAGTTAACAGCATTCAAACTGTTGAAAACAAAAACAAAAAAGTTGGTTGCAAATATCTTTAAGTTTCTGTACTTAAACTGTACATTTTGAGTTGAACTCCATTTAAACTGGCTAACATATTCACAAATATGTGCATTGGATGGAAATTCTGCTGTATAATTTCACAGAATCTATATTGCCAATATCTGAAAAAAAAATGTCATTTTAACACAGCTATTGAAAAATATTGAAGTTTATATTTTAAATTAAAATATTTTTAAAGAAAACTGTCAATTAAATGAAGGGTATTCCTGTCTCTTTGTAATTTTAAACTCTGCCTATTTACGTATATATATGTATATATATATATATATATATATATTATTTGTAGTTCAAAAATTTGATCAAGAAAAATATAATGATTAAAAACAAAACTCCAATTATTTAATTTTTCTCTGCAATATTGGAATAAATCGATAATCTCCGTTTCTAAATATTTCATTATTATTATTATTTTTAAATTTTAAATGAAGTTTATAGCATCAGAAAGAAAACTAAATTTCGTTGTTGATAAATCTGATCAAAGCACCATAAAAACTGTCGAAACTTATTAGAAGTAAACGAAATTTCGTTTTTTTCAGTAATTCTTTAAATCTCGGAAATATTTCTAACGTTTTTAAAGATAAAAAGCTTTCTGTATCATTGGTAATTCGAAATAGGGTATTGTGTATTTTCCTGAATGGTTAAATTTTATTTTCCACGAGTTGGATACATTTGTTTTTTTACGGTGTATGACATTTAGAATTTCACTCGTGCCTATGGCTACAATTTTTGCCTATCATATATCATGACTTTTATAAAAATATTTAGAAATTTGTATAAAAAAAATTGATTTTCGTTGAAGCATAAAATGAAAATAAATACAGAAAATACGTCAAATTAAAATTTCTATTTCAATATCTATGCTATATATATAAAATCCTAATGAAACAAACTGAAACGAATTTATGTAACGATTCTATGAAACGACTGATTAAACAACTGATTACGTTTCACGGCGATTTCTCCTAAAATACGGAATACTTTGCGATGAAATTAACACCAAAAATCCGTATTCATCTGCAGATCTCAAAACTGGTATTAGAATTTTTAAATTCGAATTAGTTCTCGAAATATTATTTTTTTTTTTCTAATTTTATATACTTTTCTCTAATGATGGCAACTCAAATGTTAATCATAACAGATATTTGTTTTCATATTTTAAAAAAGGTTACTATTTTAAACTAATTTGGCGAGAAGTTTGGACTCCCTTAAATGTATGCTAAGAAATGTATCATGTTACTTTTCTTCATAATTCAATTTGTATTTCATTATCATTTTATTTAATACAAACTGAAACATTTAAAATAAATGGTTTTCATTTATTTATTTTTTAAAACGAAATGAAAAGAAAAATATTAGGTACAGATGTCATATACGCACGGGGGCGATAAAATGGCATTATTTTGGTTGACATGGTAACACGGCTATTATTGTTTATTTAATAATAAATGTTTATTTACTTTATTTTATTTTTTTAAATTACATAAATTGTTTTGTTCTATAGTTAATTATTTTTTTGGTTATTTTCCTTTAAAAATAATAGAAAATAATTTAAAAATACGGTACTACTTAGTTATTCCGTCGACCCATTTCGGCAAATTATATAAATCGCCAAACCACTCGCTAAATTATACAAATTGACATAATTTTTATTTTAAATAACGAAAGAACAAAGAAAATAGTATATCATTAATAAATATACAAATAAAACGTTGAAATAAAAATCACTTGATGACGTAAAGACGTGTAACTTGCTCAAAGTCAAGTGAATGTGACATTTACCATCAACCATTATAGGCATTTAATCTTATAGTTTGGTGATAGATTTTTGGTCGACGTGATAACTAAGTAGTACCAAAGATACATATGTAACTTTTATTCGAAAACGAGGTTTTAGCCAAATTTTCGTTAAAAAAATCACGCCAAACCCGGTGCGTATATGACATCTGACCAAAGATAAAATGATGTAACAAACGATGACATTTAATTTCAACTTCAAAGCAATGTTTCAACTTACCACACGACAAAAGAAAAAAAAAATGCTAACTTGCGAGTTGAAAAATAGCTATTGGCGAGATTTGCACCTGGCTAGTGCAACAGTACGAAGAATTCTTTGCGACCATTGAAACTTTCATTTAGTTTTATTCGGAAAAGAAATTTGATTTTTTAATCAAAAGAGAAATCTTTCGGCACAGATGTCATATACGACCCATATTGGCGCGATTTTTTTTTTTCTGACGCCAATGTCATATACGCAACGGGTACTTAACTGGCACCATAGTATCGTTATTTTGCTTGATTTGGTAAGCCGGATGTTGTTGTTTATGCTGTTGATGTTTTCCCCGAATTAGCGTCGGAAAAAAATCGCGCCAATATGGGGCCGTATATGATATCTGGGCCAACGATGGCGATAGAATAATATATGGCGACTTATCACCCGTACCTGGTTAACATTAAAGTACCAAAATGACACCAGAAATATAAAAAGCGAAGTGGTTCGCCCCTATCTGTTGATGATAGTCACATGACGTAGGCTATTGTTATAGAAATTGTTTTGAAATACCGGGAGACAAAGACTCTGTGCAATTAATTCATTTTATTTTAGCTACTTTTCAAATGTTTTACTGATCCCCTTCAATCAAACACGAAAATAACCATTGGAAGTTTAACAGCAACTGATTCGGCTTTAAATTTTTGAAATCAAAGGAAATTGAAGGGAAACCCGTTTACAGGGAGATCTGCACAGCTTTTTTCAGTATAATTCAATCTTCTATTATATTTTTAAAACCGATCAGATTAGCGTGTTTTAGATTCTGCGATGTCTGAACGGGGGTTGGCGAGCGTAGCTTGCAGGGGGGAGAGCCCCCTAATCTCTCTATGAATTGCTAGTGTTAAGGGTATGAGACAAAGAACCTAATATATATATATATACAGGGTGTATATAAACTCTTGGGCAAAACTTTAAGGGGTGATAGTACACATAAAGACAAACAATATTAAATAGGAAACTGAGGGTCCCAAACGTCTTCCAAAGGAGATAGCCTCCTTTAAAGTTTAGGATCCAAAAATTCAAATGATTATAAAAAACGGCAAAATTGGTCGATTCGTTTGCGGTTTTCGCTAAAACTATTCTTTATGTCAGTATTTTCTTGAAAATAAATTTTAAAGATACAGTTCAAAAAATGCCAATAGAGGGCGCTTTAGACTTTGGAGTAACCAACAACTATTTTTTACCGTTATTTTTTGAATCTCATTACATGCTTTCAAAAGCTTAGACTTAAACTTAAATTTTGAGCTCAAAATCTGAATCGTTGGGAGTGGTTAAGTAGCGCAAACTGAACTGTGTCCAGGAGTTAAAATTTCAAATGATTATAAAAGACGGAAACATTGATCCATTCGTTTGCGGTTTTCACTAAAACTATTTTTTATGCCAGTATTTTCTTGAAAATAAATTTTAAAAATACAGGTAAAAAATACCGATAGAGGGCGCTTTAGACGTTGGAGTAACGAACAATATTTTTTACCGTTATTTTTTGTATATCATTACATGCTTTCAAAAGCTTAGATTTAAACTTAAATTTTGAGCTCAAAATCTGAATCGTTGGAAGTGGTTAAATAAAATTTCAAATGATTATAAAAAACGGAAAAATTGGTCGATTCGTTTACGGTTTTCACTAAAACTATTCTTTATGTTAGTATTGTCTTCAAAATAAATTTGAAAGATAAAGTTAAAAAAATACCGATAGAGGGCGCTTTAGACGTTGGAGTAACGAACAATTATTTTTTAACGTTATTTTTTGTATCTCATTACATGCTTTCAAAAGCTTAGACTTAAATTTTGAGCACAAAATCTGAATCGTTGGGTGTGGTTAAGTAGCGCAAACTGAACTGTGTTCATGTGTTGAAATTTGAACCCCCTCCTGAACACAGTATAGTTTGCGCTACTTAACCACTCCCAACGATTCAGATTTTGAGCTTAAAATTTAAGTTTAAGTCTAAGCTTTTGAAAGCATGTAATGAGATACAAAAAATAACTGTAAAAAAATAGTTGTTCGTTACTCCAAAGTCTACAGCGCCCTCTATCGGTATTTTTTAACTTTATCTTTAAAATTTATTTTCAAGACAATACTGACATAAAGAATAGTTTTAGTGAAAACCGCAAACGAGTAGACCAATTTTTCCGTTTTTTATAATCATTTGAAATTTTAACTCCTAAACACAGTTCAGTTTGCGCTACTTAACCACTCCCAACGATTCAGATTTTGAGCTTAAAATTTAAGTTTAAGTCTAAGCATTTGAAAGCATGTAATGAGATACAAAAATAACGGTAAAAAATAGTTGTTGGTTACTCCAAAGTCTAAAGCGCTCTCTATCGGCATTTTTTGAACTGTATCTTTAAAATTTATTTTGAAGACAATACTGAAATAAAGAATAGTTTTAGTGAAAACCGCAAACGAATCGACCAATTTTGCCGTTTTTTATAATCATTTGAAATTTTGGACCCTAAACTTTAAAGGCGCCTATCTCCTTTAGAAGACGTTTGGGAAACTTAGTTTCCTATTTAATATTGTTTGTCTTGATGTGTACTATCACCCCTTAAAGTTTTGTCCAAGAGTTTAGATACACCCTGTATATATATATATATATATATATATATATATACATACATATACAGGGTGATTCAAAAAAGATGGGGAAAATTTTAAAAGGTGATAGTACACACCCAATCAAACATTTTGTATCAAAGAATGCATGGTCGAAAACTAAACGTAAAAAGGTTAGAGGGCGCCAAAAGTTATGTTCTTATACGAGGAAAAATACACAAATAACGATTAAGTTAAGTTACGAAAACAAATTCAATGGCATTTGATTACAATAAGTGCTCAAAACATTGACCGACAGCTGTTATGCACGCAGTACAACGGCGAAGAACAGATTGGCAAATTTTCTGAAACACACCAGGCATATCGCGAACTTCCACTACAGCAGCCAAAAGCTTGGCGGCAAGTTCTTATGTGGATTCAATGGGAGTCTCATACACAAGAGCCTTTAGCTGTCCCCACAAAAAAAATCGAGACATGAAAGTTCTGGCGAGCGCGGTGGTGCCTGGTGTGGTTCAAGAAATTCGCCAATCTGTTCTTCAATATTCTGACAATAATACGGCAGTGAATCAACTACAGCGTAGTGACGTCCGAAAATTAGTTCCAGGAATAGATTTTTTTTTTTTTCAAATGTTTTTCTGAGTCTTAAAAAGTATCTCAAAGTCTTGTATTCTTTTCTAAGATCTACAAAGCCGAAAATATTTTTCCCGTATCATGGGTAGATCGAAACACAGTATTGTGTATTTCCTTCAATTGTAATATTTTACTCAGTTAAGAGATTTTTTTTAAGGTGTGCGATGTTTAGAATTCCAAACGTGACTGTTTTTATTTTATTTTTTCAAGCATATATCATGACTTTTCGAAAAAAAAAATGAATTTTGTAAACATAGAAATATTGATTTTCGTTGAAGCAAAGGATGAAAATAAACACATGAATCACAGAAAATTAAAATTATCTATATTGCAATTTCTATTTCAAAGTCTATCTATGAATTGTTTATATTAAGTTTATGGGACGAAGAATATATATGGGTATAAAAATATAAGTTTCTTTAAAAAAATGATGTTTAATTTGATAGGATAAATGTAAGTCTTCAAAATGAATGTTTATTTAAACTTTTATGAAATACTTATTTTTGTAAAAACAATATTTACATTATGCTCTAATCTACTTATATCATACCGAAATCGCTGCAAAACGTCCACACACAGTTTCTGTGACACAAATATACCAAAAATAGAAAAATTAATATTGTATCGGTGTATTTCTTTATTAACATAAGTTATAGCATTACTTAATTACGAATATATTAACATAGATTTTTGTGAAATTAATTCGTCATATGTACCCATGGAAACGGTGATGAATCCATGACATAGCGCGCTAACAAATCATTAGGAGAGCGTAAGAAATATGAACAGTAAATTAGAGATTATTTTAATTTACATAAAGGATTTCCCTGGCAACAATACGAAAGTGAATCGTAGGCAGGCGCGACACTATTATGCACGGTGTGATGGCAATATTGAAAAGTTTATTTTTGGTTTAAAAAATATTTTGTTTTATTTTTTTTTCTCTTTATTCTTAACTAGCAAACCCCGCGGCTCTGCTCGTGTAATATTTGAAATATGCCTAGTGATATCTATATGCCTAATTTTTATTAAAATAAATTGTACTTTTAGGAATAATTCATAAATTACTATTTAAAACATAGTTTGATTAAGCTTCATTATTACACTGCATTAGGCAGAAATTAGACTTAAATTAATAAAAAGGAATAAAACTAAATAAATGATCATTTATAAAATGTTTTAAAACTTTTATGCTCAATTAATATGTTCATTTCAGTATTCATTTGAATTTTTTAGAAACCATCTTCTTACGTCTTAAAATTAACTATCATGTCAAATTCCAAGTCCTACTACCTCTCTCTACATAAAGGGTTATATTGAAATAGGAACTGTCACCATTAATTTACCAACATCAACTTTGAGTCGGTTTGTTATTTCCTAATATTCCACAGAAACGTAATTTAAAAAGCTTTTAAAGGCTTTTTTTAGAATGTTTGTTGTTCATGTAAATCCCAGATGGTAGAATTATCCGCATAAAATATAGCCTGCGCAGGCTTAGAGATTGTTACCATTGATTCTCTATTATTACTTTTATAATCGGTTTATATTCCCTGAAATTGTATAGAAATCGTAATTTAGGACTTTTTTAGAATGCTTTTCGCACCTGCCCTTCGCTTCAACCCTTTTTTATTCGAATTTATTTTCGACAGTCATTCGAGGGCATTTATCTTTTATAAGTAACTACCATGCCATATTTAAAGTTTCTAGCCTCTTCAGTATCACAGAAATCGCAATTTAGACATTATTTTGCTCTTGCAACCCTCTGGTAGCAGTGGCACAGACATATAATTTAGCAGGTGCTATCACCAACAATTTGTCACTATTATTTTTTAAATCGGTTTGGTATTTGATATGATTGCTTAAAAATTGTAATTTAGAAATTTTTAGATCGCTCTTTGCTCACTTCATCCTTTTAAATTTGGAATTTTCATTCGACTGTTTTTAGAAAGCAGTTTCATCTCGAAAGTAAATACCATGCTATATTTCAAAATGGTAGACCCCTCAGTTATGCAAAAAATTATATGCTCAGTTTTGCAGTTTATGTAAATTATACATTTTAGTCATGAGATTTGGAATAATGGGAAAAGTAAAACTTAACTGACATTAGTAATCTTTGCACAGGCTTTTCCACAAAGGATCAGGTTCCATAAGCCGAGTTTTGGGTCCATGAAATAGACTAAAATTTGGTTATGTTATACTGACGGAATTAGTTCGCTATTTGAATATTAGAAGGTATATATTGCACGATTTTAACAATAGTTTTTGTATTTTTTTCTTATTTATATTACTTTAGCTAGCTCAAAGTTCGTATAATTCGCAGTTTTTTTTTAAATAATACGCAATTTCTGCTATTTTTACCCCAATTTACATGCTATTTGTAATATTTTACTATGAGCGGAGCTGTGCAACACTTTCATTTCAACATATTTTCCATATTTTGATGTGTTTTATAATACATGTCAAGAAGAATGTGTTGCACGATTGCGCTCATATAAATACTTGAGGTAAAAATAGTAGAAATTGGGGATTTTTTCATCAGAACAACGAATTATACGAATTTTGAGCTTGTGTAAGACATATAAATCCGAACAAATTATAAAACTATTGTTAAAATCGTACAATATATACCTTCGAATATTAAAAAGTGAAATAATTAAGTCAGTATTACATAATCGAATTTTAGTCTATTTCATGGGCCCAAAACGTGGCTTATGAACATTGATCCTTTCGACATTTCTTTTTCGACTTTGTACCACAGGAAAAACACAGAAGTTTTGCTACTTCACTATAGTAATGGAGAAACATTTAAAGTTCTACATTATATTTGTAAGGGGATATGAGTTATAAGAAGGTAATTTATATGGGCGGCAAAAAGACCAACACGCCACTACTACTGGGTTAAATGCTCCCTTTATAAAAAGCCAACAGTGAATTAGTTTTAGTATCTTATTACAATCACCACCATGATGTTTTGAGTGATTGTGTATACAACCAAAGTTATTTTACAGAGACGCACAAAAAACTTCAAGTCATTGGGTTGTAATTCATTAAAAATGCGTTTTAATTCACATTAGGATTTTAGATAAGCTTCAAAATATTTGTATGTTAATAAGACATAATTCGGAAAGTTCTTCATTGACAATATGGACTGTAATATTTACAATTCTTTTACAGTTCTCCCGATATATGACATCGCATTGCCAATTACTATTGAATGATCTGTTTTTTATTACTATTTTCTTTAAATTGTCGATTCTGCATGTATTTCTTTGCAAAACTATGATTTCAACTAATTTTTCGAATGAACTTCAAATTCTTTTCCCACATAACGCATTTTAAACGAACTTTCAGAAAATGTTTCCACCATTGTCAAACTTACGTAAAACAGAATTACAGCCTTTTTTTTACAGCGTCGAGGGTAAAAACAAATACGTAAATCAAATTATAACTAGTAAATCTGTAGATCACGATCTCTGAAACTTTTTTTTTTACACACTTTGCGCAAAATTCAACAAACAGCAATTAAAAAAAAAAATAATTAGTTACATAAATACAGTAGAACCTCGATTATCCGAAGTAATTGGGACCAACCCTCTTTCGGAAAATCGAAATTTTCGGATAATCGAGAATGCTTCAAATTTAAAATTAAGGAGAAATATATGTAATATATATTATTATTGTAACAAGTGCTTAATAAAAATAAAGCATTAGCAAAAAAGAAATAAAAATAAATTATTTGAATTTTTATTTTGAAATTAGGTACTTTTTACATATATCACAAGGGTTTGAAAAAATGTTTTGTTTGTCGCACTTTCGGTTGCTTTTGCTTTGAAATTCTTTCACGGAGTTTTTTAATATTATTAGTTCACAAGTATCACAGTCTTTCTGCTGCTCCAGCCATGTCAAACCTTATTCAAAAGCTCCAGAAATGCTAATTTGTTCGTTTTCTTCGTTCCACTCCGCAGCTTACGGGAGCTCAAGTGAAATTGAAAGGAACTCTATGAAAGGGGATCAAAAATATTTATATGTACTCGTAGTTCGGAAAGGACCGCTTGCATAAAAGGAATATGATAGTAAAAAAATATCCAAAATGGTTTTTGCACACAAGGAATATGATAATAAAAAAAAATGAAAATAGATTTCGGTTAATCGAGAGTTCCGGTTAAAAGAGTTTTGGATAAAAGAGGTTCTACTGTATTTAGAACAGTAAAAGATACTTTGAAGTTTTCAGACATTTGAAGATTTAAGTTAAACAAGTTGTTATGTAATGATATTCTGAAATTCTTATAAGCGACTTAATCTGTTAATTTTTATATAATAAAGCAGATTTCTTCAGGCGAGGGCTGCCAAATAAGTTTTCCGTAGTATGATTAAGTTTACATTAGTAATTTTCTATTCATTCTGATAGTCAGAAGCTCAACCAATAGATTCATGTTTGAACAAATGATTTATTAACCAATTTGAATAATTGTGTTAAAATTAATCTAGTGTAATCACGCATTCAGCGTTTTCTGGAGTTACATTACCCGCGATTTATTCGGTTGAGCTGATTCAGTTATCTGACACGATGCTATAATCAATAAGGTTAGATGGTGATCTAAATCCGCCAGATTCGACCGTGGTAGGACATGTGGCAGAGCATTGGCAGAGCATTGGCAGCTTCAGCCAAGAGATTCCTGGTCCGGACATTTTCCCACCTGTTGAAAATTTACATCTCATATATTGTAACAGTTTCTTTGCGTCATTGTGTCCAAACTAAGTTAAATGAATGCAAATGGAAAATATGACGCAAAGAAACAGTTCACATTCATTTTACTTACAATTTTGGATTGACACAAACGATAATCCGTTTTATTGAAACTCGCAGAAAAAAAGATGTCATTTTATTGAAAAAAAAAAAAAAATACGTTTCAGTAAATAATATTGGTTCAGTGAAAGTGATATATTTAATATCGTATTGAAAAATTAAAACTATTGTTCAGATCTGTACCTACATTTTAACCAAAACAAAAATAATTTAAATTGGTTTTTAAAACAAACATTTAAATACTCATCAAGGCATAACTTAAATTTTATATCATACTAGGGGGCTTTGCGCCCTACGAGCTACGCTCGTCAACTCCCGTTCAGACACCGCAGACTCTAAAAGTAAGCTAATTTGATCAGCTTTAAAAAGATTTCGGAAGATTGAATTATAATTTAAAAAACAATGGCGATCTCCCTATAAACGAATTTCCATTCATTTCTCTTTGACTGGGGAATTTTAAGGCCAAATCCGCTGCGGTACTACTTGATTAACCCATCGACCAATTACGCCAAATTATATAAATCGCCAAAGCACTCGCCAAATTATACAAATTGACATCATTTTTATTTTAAATAACGAAAAAACAAATAAATTAGTTGAACATTAATAAAAATACAAATAAAACGTCGAAATAAAAATAACTTGATGACGTACACACGTGTAACTAGCTTAAAGTCAAGTTAATGTGACATTTACGATCAACCATTATTGACATTTAATCTTATAGTTTGGCGAATGATAGATATTTGGTCGACGGGATAACTAAGTACTAACAAAAATGCATATGTCAATCGCTGTTTACGTCTTTGATTAAGTAAAATAAGATAAACATTTCAAAATAAGCTAATATAAAAGGAATTAAGTAAACAGAATCTTTGTCTCACGATATTTTTTAACAAAGCGAAAAGAAAGTTCTTTTAAATAAGACATTTTAAATTAATCGTTTTTAATCTGACGTAATTTTGACCAAACTATTCTTTCTACTTTTAATATTCACGTGAAAATACTTGTGTTAGAAATGAAATATTATTTGCGTTTTCCTAACAAAAAAAGTTGAAAAGTATCCTCTCAAAATATCAAATAAATGTCTAGTGCAATTTCTAAATTTAAACCATTTTACAATATTATTTGGTGTTCATTTTATGTAATAACTGTAATGTAACGTAAATATGACGTAATTTTTCTATTTAAGACTTCTAACGCATGTTAATAAATTTATTATTTTACAAATTCCTTTCTCTCTTAAAATCCACGTGTAATTATAGTTTTTATGACGTAATTTTTAATAAGTTCCTGCTTTTTGTACATAATTATTTAATTCTAATTCCAATTTTTTTTTTTCTGTTTATAATAGTCACGTGTAAATAAATTTTTAATTTATTACACGTATAAATATTTTTTTTTGAAGCAAACATTATTGTTTCCGCTGTTTATACAGTTGGCAACAGTTTAAATTAATATCCCTATCTAAAATCTGTAAAAAATATCTCTAGAAATCCTGAAAATTTGAATTTAAAATAGAAATAAAACCTCAAAAAATTAGCCAAATTAAAAAAAAAAAGAAAACAGCCTGCACACCGGGAACTTCAAACGTATAAAATGAGCTAAAAATGATTAAATTCCTATGTACAGTTTTTGCTCCTATAAAACTTTTTTAATGGAACGATTTTGTCAAACTTTGGCATTAAATATCTCTTAAAATAATTCTTCGATTTGAAAACTGTCTGCATCAGCGTGTTTATCAAACATTTCTGTATAATACTACCGATTTTCATATTTCTGTATGCATCATTTTTCTTAATATTAACGAAGAAAGACCTCCGGTCACAAAAAAATTCAAAACCGGCGGCGGCGGTGACAGCGGTAGTTACTTTTTTCTAGAATACAGAGATATTTTAAAAGTCATATTTTGAATTTATGAGAGATGCGGATAAAAGTTAATCAGCGAATAAATTTTTATATATATTTTCATGTTGGACATAATTTCTGCACATGCCATTATAAATAGAATTAAAATAAAATGGTGAAATAGATAATTGAAATATATTTTAATTAATAACAAACTTTATTCAGAATTTTATATGATTATTTTTAAAAGCATATTTAAATTTCTTAGAGCCTTAATATAAAAAGTTGTCAAAGTGGTCAGAGTGGTCAAAGCACCAGTCAGCTAATCGCTTGTGCGTAAGAGTTTGTGGATTCGATTCCCGCTGGTTCCATTGCACACACACTTCGTGTGGAACTCCCAGGGTGTATTTCTCTTGTGTTGTAATATTTCCTTGTGCTGTCTTGTCTCCGACTTATAAGCGGGCTTTATGTCAAGCACACAAGTCGTATGTTTGTTATTCAGTTAAATAAATAAATAACTATTGTCTTATGGGATCCTTTTTTTATTACCCGGTTCCATTCTCTTCAAAAATTGCCTGACTTCTTTGCGTTTCAACAATGATTGGTGCAGGGAAATTACTTCCATTAAAATGTTCACTTTTAATTTGTGTGGTACCTAAATATCGAGGATCTTAATGTAGCCAATCTTATGTAAATTGTTCAAAACCGTTTTTCGTCCATGTTTAGTTGTGCGTCAACGTCATGAAGTTCAATGTGTCGGGCTTCCTCCTTGGTGGGAAATTTCATTAATTTTCTCAATAATTCATGAACTAGAGCATCTTTAACATCGAAATTTTTAAAACAGAAACAAGTAAAACATTGTACAACAACCAACAACAAACAAGTACAAGACAAGAAACAAACAAGTACTTGTTATTTTAGCGCTCATACGTCGGTTAGGGATTGTCGCTTTAACGAATTTAGATATTTTTAAAAGTGCTGCATAATTATTTTTATGTGTCAAGTGCTTTTTTGTTGTTGTTGTTTAATGGGCATGTAGCGCTCATATATTGGTTAGAGATCGGTGTTTTAAGGAATTGGGTATATTTAACCTTGGATTGAGAATGTTTTTCATGCATTTTGAAATTATTGTTTTGTATAACATTTAGCGAAAAAAAGATTAGGTTAGAAAGAAAAATGCAAATAAATGAACGGAAATGATGGGATGTAGCATTGAAATCCATAAAAGTTTAATCATATGGTCCGCAATCTCCAAATTTCATAAAATATTGACCAAAAATTATCTAGCAAAACAATTTTCACTGTTATGTTATTTTCAGCGAAGATAAAAATATAGAAAGTTATTAAGATTTGGGGCAAGATTTCGGGAAATTTTAGTGTTTATGCGGTTGTTATTTTATATATTGGATCAAATGAATAATTAATTATACGGTTTATTCTATTTTTTAGAGTAAACTGAACTACTAGAAAGCAGGAATTCTCCTTTTTCAAAATTTAGTGTCGCCCCCGATGAAAAAAATATATATGTATATATAAATGCTACAAAACATATTTCAATTTTAAGACTTACAGCACACGCTTTTATTTTACGTAAAATTACGTCATTCGCATCCGCTTAAGTGTTCTACATTGACGATCCACTCTTAAACGTCTACAGTAAAGTATGCATTACGTCACTATCGCGAAATAATACACAGATGCAGCGAAAAGATACCGTCATTAAAGAAACCCGACAAAAAAATAGAGCTATCTCATGATTCACTGGCCTTCATTAATATAGATATACTTAAATCAAATATAGTTTATAATACATCCGTGTTTTAACAGAAACCATTCGTTTATATATTTTTTTCAAAATAACACGTATTTTAGTTACATTTTCTTTTGGTTGTTAGGAAAAAATGGCAACAAAATATATAATTAATATTTTACAACTATTTTTTCTTTACTTTCTACAGAAATGGAGTAATTCCGTTGCCAATGTTAAGCAAATGGCTCCAAAAACTACAAAAAATTAATATTTCAAAAATAAATGGAGATGCAGTCTTCATACAAATTGCATTTTAAAGTACATTTTTTCCCAATACGACGGTATAAAAATTGAAAATGTGCGATGCTTAGAAGTTTAAAAAAATTGATATAGAGTATTTAATCGTACTGCTTTGTTTTACGGCTGGCTTCTGTAATGTAACGTTATTTTTTGAAGACGAAACAAAATAACCTGGGAAAAAGAAATAGCGTACCGTACCGGGGGCTAATAACCAAAGTCACCTTTTGGGTGATTGACATCAAAATCTAATCAGGAACAACCAATGTGTACGTCTGACTGAATCTGAAGTTTGATGGAAATCCGTGCTTTAGTTCCGGAGATAGCGCTATTGCGAAATTCGTGAACAGTATATAATAGCACGGCACATGATGAAATTATCAGCAACATTTTTATGAAGGTCTAATTGAATCACATTATTAATATCCTTTCAATAGTTCTTGTGGTAGAGCATTCACAAATTTTTTGAATCAAAAAGGCAGACTAACATGCATTTTCTAAGGAGAGTTAAATCGTATTCAAGACAGTATAAAACGTTGAAATACGTAGAAATCCGGAGGCAGATAATTGTTTCACGAATGCAATATTTTCTTCTTGTAAAGATAGAAAATTTATACGTATTTATACATAAAAGTCCATTTGTATTTTATGACAAATATTATTTCAAGAGGATGGTCGATAGAAAGATTTTTTCCATTTTAATTGAATAAGAATTTGGCCTTTAGATAACATGAAAATTCAGTAGTGAAATTAACTATCACTTTACTCTTTATTGTTTCTAAAGTATAAATTTAAGCTACTTTAAACTTCAAGTTACTTTAAATATTAATAATATATGTAATTACAAATTCAGAAGGCCGTTTAAGTATTTGAATCACTAAACTCTGTATTTATCGTTTTGAAGTTCCAGAATTCACATTGATTTTACGTAAGCAAGCGACAAAAGTATTCGTAATGGAGCAGAAACATTATATTTAATGTCAAATTTAATTATTTTCTGCGCATTTGGAAAGATTACAGAAATTTCACATTTAGTTAATGACAGTTTTAGGTTATTCACTCGGAATGTGTTTTAGGATACTAGATATTTTAATTATATTAAACCAAATTATATAATCTTACCTATCTTAGTAATATTAAAAGATGCACTTTATAAAAGAAACAATTAGTATGAAAATATAATTTAGATATAGATCTTACTTTAAAATTTATTAAAAAGAAACATTTTTCAGGAGTTCACATTTTCTATATAATATAATATATGTTACACAAAATCAGCCATATTATCTCTTTTAAAAATAATCTAAAAGAGATCGCTTACTAAATAACATTATACAAATTTTAAAGAACAACATTACAAGTTTTCATGATTAAAAAAAAATATATATATATTTTTTTTCTACGCAATCTTGATGTTTAAAATGGTATAACATTTTTTTATTTATTATTTGTATTATATAATACAATAAAACACAAAAATTTTTAGTTAAGTTTAACACTAGAACGTCCTACAATTTCAACATCCTATAACAGTACCGGAGTCATTTCGACACCACTAATTAAATTATGCAAAATAGAAGCTACAAATTCTAATTTAACACTGTATTTGATAATTGAACTTTAGTTGTTTAGCTTATATTGTTACATTTTCACATAATAACGATGTCTTATGTTTAACGATGTCTTACGAAGAAAAGTTTTCTTTTAATGATTAATAAAACAAATGTTCCGAACTTTGCTTATAGATGGCGCTGTACATTAAATTATAAGAGAGAAGGTTAAAAAAATAACAGAAAATTGACAGATATTTTTTTTTCGTCACAAGCAGTTACAGAGTATTTATTTTGTGAAATCTATTACCTATGTTTCAATGTGTGCTCCTTTTGTAATGCTAGCAAAATAAATGCCCTGTAATTACTTGTAATAAATTATATGGATTTTAACTCCTTGTCTTAAAAGCGTTATGATTATTTCTCATAATTCAGTGTACCACGCAATATATGGACGAAACTTGGAAACGTTTTATATATATATATATATATATATATATGCTCCTAGAAAACTTTTAGTCCAAACCGTATTTCCGTATAATAATTACTTGGTTTTATATTAACCCTTTTTATCCCAATTATAAATTCATGAATATTTCATCTTCTAAAGCACTTTTCGTGGATTTTTGAACTACATTAGCAATTTTACTCAATTATTTAATAAATTTTAGAAGGATTTTGGTAGTAAAAATTAATTAATTAAATTTTAATCTATAGGGAATTGATGTTTATAACTGCAATCAAATATTTCATTTAAAATGTTTCTTTTAATATTTTACGGATTTAGGAAATGTACAAATATAGTGCTCTTACTATAGAAATATAGAAATTTTTCCTAACTGAAACTTTGCAACCACAATCTTTCACCTTCAAGAAAGCTGAAAAGATGCAAATGCAAATGCAAATGCAAAAAAAAAAAAAAAAAAAAAAAAAAAAAAAAAAAAAAATCATCCATTTAAAAATATTTTCGTTAATGCTTTTGGAACAGGATAAAAAAAGTATCTTCGAGGGTAAGTAAAAAATTATCCGCAATGTAGTTATAAATTTTATTACAATACAAATAGGAAACTAACGCTGACTTCATTTTTCAATATAGTCCCTTCATTTACAACGCACTTGGTCCATCGTTGCACAAGCTTCCTGATGCCCTCAGAAAGGAAGGTTTTCGGCTGAGCAGCGAGCCACGCGTTCACGGCCGTTATGAAACCCAAGTCTATGTGGATGATTTCGTAGGCAGCACAATGACTAATTTGCAGACGATGTGCCACTTCATGAATAGTCACTCATCTGTCTAACAGAGCCATGTCACGAGGACGCTCAATGTTATCATCATTTGTGGACGTACACGGTCATCCGTCTCTTTCCTCATGCGTAACACTTGTGTGCCCATTTTTGAACATTTCAATCCATTCGTAGACATTCCGTTGCGGCAAGACTCTGTTTCCGTATTGTGCTGAAAGACTTTGATGGATTGCGGCCCTCATTACACATTCCGATAACAGAAACCGGATCACTCCTCGTTGCTCCTCATTGGTGCAAGCCTCTAATGGATCGCCCATGATCTATCTGCAACAGAAGGAAGACAAATGGAGGAATTACGATCAAACTTTCAAAGCATAATCATAACAGCATAACAATAAAATAAACGAGTAGAGAAGTCAATCTGAACAATGTAACAAGAGTTATGTCAAAATTGCGTATAATTTTTTATTTGCCCTCGTATAACTCATCCTATACTGTATTACTACTAATCGATGTAATAAATTAATTTTATAATAATTTGTCTTAATGGTACTTTAAAGTACCGTCGAGGCATAAAGGGATAAATATTAAATTATGTCTGGGACTTTTTGACCACACTGTATATAGAAGAAAATGCAAATAGAAATTTCTTCCGAACACTTGTATTTCAGGTTCTGGTAAACTGAATTTTATTGGACTTACAGTGTCGTTTAGGTAATACCAGGTGAAATGGTTTCGTCTATAATAAATCTATACGTCTATAATAAATCTTTCGTTTATATAGTTATAGAATTATTGGAGAAACTTCTATAACTTGGCCAACCCGATTTTGAAAGTGTATTTCATTCCAAAAGTGTTTAACTCAGTTGTACCGAACATGATTTAATGGAATTTCCGATATCAAGTAGGAAGTATTTATGCGTATTATTATAGTATGCGCAGATACATTCATGCATTACAGACCTTTATACACAGTAAAAAAATACGTGTTTCTTAATCTACGAAAATGTACAATAGTCAAGAACACAAATATATAATAAGCTCTTATGATTCACTCAAGATTTCGGAAAGTGTTCCTTTATCTTTAGAAACATCAGAAAACAATTTATTTTCTAAATTTAAAGTAGAATTTATAAACATTGAATTTTATTCGCTACCCGTAATTTTCGGAAACGTTTCCTAGCGTTTGCAATGCATAATGAGTGTTATGTACCCGGAAAATCGGTTTTTCGAATTCTATCAATTCTTAAATATACATTTTCAGCTGCATAACTTAATTTGTCTATACAATTGTAATAAAATAATGTTAATTTTCATATTAATTTTAACGCTGTTAATTTAGTATGTTTCTCTGTAAAACAAGTTTCATAAGTATCAAAATATTTACCTGAAAAAAAATAGCATACGAAAATTTTATATTCCTATTTGTAAAAAGTGATTCTTGCACTGTAAAAGCCCCACTAAAAAAAATCTGTAGAAAATCTGTAGGTAATTGGCCCAAAAATCTGTAGAAAATCTGTAGGTAATTGGCCCATTCTGCAGATATTTTTAAGAATATCTTAAGAAATTCTGCAGATATTTTAAGGTAAAGCTAAATCTGCAAAATTTCTTCAGATTTCTGTAGAATTTCTGGAGAAAGTGGATATTTCTTTAGATAATCTTAAGATTATTTTTAGTGGGGAGCTACTCAGAAAACGTTCCGAAAATGACGAGAAACTAATAAAAATTTAATTTTATTAATTATTCTTTAAATTTCAAAAATTAATAGTTTTCTGAAGTTTCTAAAAGTAAAGGAATGTTTTTCCGGTACTTAGACGACACGGATGATGTTATTGTATATTTTCGTTCTTGATTATAATACATTTTTTAGATTAAGAAACATCCATCTTTCTTTTACAGTGTATGTAGCTTAGTTCTAGAGCTATAAACACTGCTTTATGTAATATCAATGGGAATTTAATTCCGAACACTTATACTTGACATTCTAGCAAAGGATTTTTATTGGATTTACTTTGTCAGTTAGAAACTTTTCAATCATTTTTATTTGATTCGCGGTTGTTTGAAAAAAAAAATGTCCATCCTTTCGCCGACGCATACTAGTTTAACGACAAAATATTAAAAATCCAAATAGTTATTTTTTATCAGATAGAATAAAATAAAAATGTTTCTTTGAAAAAAACTTGCATTGTATTTGTAATGAAAATCGCTTAAAAATCTGAGACATATTATTTATACACAGTTGGAATTAAGCAAGAATATAAATTTTCAATTCGTTTCAAAAACAGATTTTTTTTGTTGAAATTTTGTATTGTAAATATCTTTCTTGCGTGTAAAATTTATGATAATTCTTTGTACTGAGATAGTTCTCAGTCTTTAAAAAAAGACGAAATAAATCAGGAAATAGTTTAAGAATGACTTCTTAAAATATTTTTTTTTTATTAACTAAATAAGATTCGGGTTAATTATTCAAAAAATGATTTATTAAAATGATTTAAATGATTTATTTTATTAATCTAATAACTTGCCTACGTTGATTCAGTATTCTTTTATCCGTAAAGACAATTTCAGCTCAAATTGAAAGGAGATTGAAAAAATTAAATTCCCTCATTCAGCCCGCAAAGTATGAAGAAATTTTATCTGAATATGGAACAGTTTTCAAGTCGGGAAGAGAGCGACCATGATTGGAAGAAGACCAGCAATTTCTTCCCCAAACCACCTGCATTGTGGCATTTCAAATTTGCTCCTACGAAAAAAAAAATCATAACAGAATATAAAAATAAGCTGTTGGTGCAAGTGTAGGTCTTCTACAAATCTGAGGTAGAAGTCAGAAAGTCTGTTGTCAAGAGTAAGAGAAGTATTATGAACAGCAAGCTCGAGGACGTGGCTCCGGATACCGTGGTGAAGCCTCTAAAACTTCGGGATGTCCAAAACGTACTGACGAAACATTTCGGGCCAAATTGGGATGCTGGCCAGCGGTTATTTTTTTATAAAAATATATTGGCATCAGCTGCTTAAAAAGCAGAAAGCAAAGATGATGAAGAAAAAGACGCATGGATGGACCATCATGACGAAATTTGTGAGGCTATCGAAAACGATGAGACCACTAAAGTTTGAAGTTTGAAATTGTATGCACATGTACATAGTAGGATTTTTGTTTAAGTTTTAAAATTTAGTAATTTTATTTAAAATAATATCATGTCATTTAAATCATTTGTTTAGTGGCATTTAAATCAGTTTTAACAGCTATTCAGTTAGTTTTAACTGTTAGTCAGTTTTAACAATCAGTAAATGTGCAAAAGTCGTTTTACGTTAATAACTTTCCTAAAGTTCTTTTTGTTAAATAATATTAAGTTGAACAAAACATTTTTGTGTATTTGCAACCCCTAAAAACCCAATGTCAGATTAAATTTAGCAAAAATTAATTTCTGGTTTGTTGCAAAACCGGCCAACTTCAAAGTAAGTTGCAAAGGCGGCCAAATCCAAAACAAAGACCTAAATAACCCCTTCCCTTCATGTGCCCCTGCCACCTTATTTCGTGTTTTCAAATATACTGCCTTAATGACTATAAAACTGAAGAGTTTTGGTTACAAACTTTATTTGGCTAAGTGCGGTAAAAAATCAGTTTTTTCTCAAAATTTTATTTTTTGGAGATGGCCGGTTTTGCAACTAGGCGACACATTTGAAATATATTCCTAGATCTATAGTTATTTCAATCGGATTGCATATTAGTAACTAACAAAAAAATAATAACTATTGTAATAAATTCTGTATACGGTTATATATTTAACGCCAATATTTTGGTCCAACCATTTCAGACCAGACGTTTGTTTTTACCATTCCGGGTGTTTTTTTTTTTTTTTTTTTTTTTTTTTTTTTTTTTTTTTTTTTTTTTTTGTTATTTCGGCTCAATCGGATACGGAGTTAACGTATGTTTATAAGAGGTATATGTGAAAAGCAATCCATAAGTAAATTTTATGTGCATCGTGCCAAAATTTGGTAAATATAGTTATAATATGTATACGTATCAAATGTATCAGTAAATTTGGAGGAATAAATATTGTTAAATTACCGCTTAATTATAATAAACTTCTAAGTATCGTTAACTACGTTAAAGTTGTGCAAATGAAAAATAAAAACAATTCAAAAAGAATACCTGGTACAGAGCATATTTTGTGTATTATATTTCATATTTTATATCTTATAATTCCATAACGTATTTGTCTAATGTGCAAATGGATATTTTTCTCTGCTAATAAAAAGAAATGAATGAATCTGCAAAAAATAATGTATTCAAAAGGATTTCTGGAAATCATTTTTCTTATATTAAATGCTTTATGGAGAAATATGTCTTTTTTTACAGTTTCCGGATGTTGTTGTCACATTCTCTGACGGATCATTATTTGTAATCTTCTATTATTTTCTAAGAAATAAAGTATATATTGGTTTCTATTATTTGTCTGCTAGACTTATTTCCTTTAATACTATTATTTTTTTCCATCAGTTCTTCTTCCATTCTGTTTGTAATTGTTGGTATAACTAACATAAAAGTGTACTTTTAATCAACCAAAACTTAATAAAAAACATATATAAATAAAAACTCGTCTTTACGTTTTAGTGCCATTATAACACTAAAAATACTTAAAATTGAAAATGTCAGGATTTGTTCGATTTTAGACAATAAGGGTTATTATTGTTATCGTTGTTTATTATTGTTTATTATTTTTTATTATATTTAATTATTGTTATTGTTTTATTATTACCATTATTATTGTTTTTCCTCCCATTCTGTAATATAAAGTATTGCCAAGTGAGCGATATATTTTTTTATTAAGATTGCTTGATTGCTACCACAGTTTTGAAAAAATAAATACTCGTCATTCATAATTTGTAATTAAAAATAGTAATATTGTTTTTCTAAAAAAAAAAAAATAGTAATTAAATAATACTTATAAAAATCGCCTAACTGCCATCCCATCATATACTCTATTTTC
Organism: Maratus speciosus; assembly: GCA_963932465.1. NCBI lineage: Eukaryota > Metazoa > Arthropoda > Arachnida > Araneae > Salticidae > Maratus > Maratus speciosus. Next base: position 433,090,158 of record OZ010795.1, on the reverse strand, counting down.
TGCCGACTACGTGCCACGCTGTTTTTCATAGGGTTCTACAATCTTAAAATAAATAATTACATATGATTTAAAGTACAATCACCATGTCTATTAAAATACTATTAAATATAACTTGAACATAGGTGTAACAAGCCCAGACTTACTAACGAACTTTTCATTAATCTGAAGTGGTTCGATGCGGACACATTTAAGTGTAACTGCGAGTCCCTATCAAGACCGAATATTGTATTTCCCTGTCCCAGTTTCTGCAACTACAGATGGTGAGTATACAATCGAAATGGTTTAAATGACATGATTTCCCAAAATATATGATCCGAACCGTATAAATTTAAATTAAACGATCTCTTTCTAATATCAATGTCTCTCATTCTTATATCTATTTTTATCGGACACTGTTCAGCATCTTTTGAGCTAAAGAGATAGATACATTCGTTTCTACAATTAGATAAAAAATATCTTCACAGTAAATGATATTATTTTCCAGAATAAATTTTTTACTTATGTAAAAATCTGCCCTCCAAAAATATTCAAACTTTTTTAAGAAATATGTATGCAATTTTTAAAATTCTTTTAAATGCACACATGTAATAATATATATATACTATATATATAACCATCAAAACAACAATATAGAAATACTTTATGTTATTTATAAAAGCTAAAGCTCTCGAAACACGTTAAATTAATATCCTAATGGATAAGAAAAATAATATATGATACGATATCAAAAATAGACTTGACAACCAGTCTTGAGGATCAAATCGAGGTTAAAATTAATTCAACGAATTAAAATAATACGAGTAGTATTTTACAATTAAAATTTATAAATACAGACCATTGTGCTTGGAAAAAACGTAATTATATATATATTTTTTAATCCTAAGAAGGAAATCAGTTTTACAATGGAACTGAAAGGGAATTAACAAAAATTATATTTTGAAAATTCCATGAATTTGAAGCAAGTTTAGTATTTTTTTTTTCTTTCTTACGCTCAAAATGCTAGATTTCATTTACTTTATTGTTTAAAAAGCATTTCGATAGTTGAAGCTTAAAGGCCTGATACTGAACACTGTCCATATAATACTCATTGTTTCCATGGAAACAAATTTCAACTCTTGTCTTCAATATCAACCTCAATAGGGATAAATCTGAGAAAATTTACGCCTTTCTTTTTAAGTTTAAGTATAGAGAATGATGTTTTTTTTTTGTTTTTTTTAATATTACATTTTTATTATAAGGAACTCAAAATTTTTATACATAACTTTAGCAGATAAAGACAATGTTATGATTTTCTGAAAAGACATAAAATCTAAAAAACATTAATGCAACTGTCATAAAAAAAATCTCATATTCCATGTTTTGATCATTTCCCTGCTTTTTTCCCGACAATAAAGAGGCACAAATGCGGAGATGTAATGTTTACAGAAATTCATTCAAAATACAGAAATAATATTATTTTGGATAATTGAAATTTCAAATTTCCTACAGTCTTCGATCTATTCAAACTACTGACGTTTGTATCGATACGCAGAGTTCCATATTTTTTTAAGAATTATTTTAAAATATAAAACCACGGTCGCATTTTAGTATAATAAACAGCATTAATGGTAAAACAATTGTTTGTCGTATTTGTTTACTCTTTGTGTATAAATCATGTTCAACATTAGAAGTTTAAGAGATTATCGCCATCACTTAATGTCTTAAGTTATCTCAAGTTATCTTAAGTTATTGATTTCCATCTTTAAACGAAAGGAAAAATTATTCCAGGTACCAATAATAATAAATTGGAAAATTGGTATTTCATTTTTCACAGTCATTATGATATTCTCTGTTCCATGCGAGCTCCTAAAGTTTCTATCATAACGCAGCGTTCTATATTTCTCGATGAATAGTTTTAAAATTAAACATCACTGTCGTATTTTAGTATAATAAACATTGATACTGGTTAAATATTTGCCTGCCAGATTTCTGTCCTTTTTGTATCTAAAATATGTTTCAAGATTAAAAGTTTAAGCTATTATCGCAAACACTTAATATCTTAAGTTATCTCCACATCATATATATTGCAGCACCAGCAAGAAATTTTCTGCGCAAAATGGACATAACTGTCCACAAGTCTTAAGAATATAGCATGTGAAACGCATGATTTCATTTCAGTCTATGAACAAACTGAAAAAATCTTGCAGATGGACCACTTCGGCTCGGTTTACGGTTCATTGTATAACTATTATTTCGATGTTCGTGGTTAGCGTATGGGAATGAGACATTTTTGAGGTGTATTCTTGTCCAGATACGAATCGACAATGCTTAGGATTAATTTTCAAAATCTCTACACGCTGTATCTGCTTTGGTAAATAAGTAAACTGTTGCTGCTTCTTTGGAAAATATAATATACTAGGGGGCTCGGCCCCCTACGAGCTACGCTCGCCAACCCCCGTCCAGACACCGCCGGCTCTAAATGCACGCTAATTTGATCGCCTTTAAAAAGATTTCGAAAGGTTGAGTTATAATTTAAAAAACAGTGGCGATCTCCCTATAATCGAATTTCTATTCATTTCTCTTTGATTGGGGAATTTTAACGCCAAATCCGCTTCGGTACTACTTGATTATCCCGTCGACCAATTTCGCCAAATTATATAAATCACCAAACCACTCGCCAAATTATACAAATTGACATAATTTTTATTTTAAATAACGAAAGAACAAATAAATTCGTACAACATTAATAAAAATACAAATAAAACGTCGAAATAAAAATAACTTGATGACGTAGACACGTGTAACAACATTTCAAAATAAGCTAATATAAAAGGAATTAAGTAAACAGAGTCTTTGTCTCCTGGTATTTTTTAACAAAGCGAAAAGAAAGTTCTTTTAAATGAGACATTTTAAATTAATCGTTTTTAATCTGATGTAATTTTTACCAAGCTATTCTTTCTCTTTTAAATAATCGCGTGAAAGTACTTTTGTTAGCAATGAAATATTATTTGCGCTTTCCTAACAAAAATAGTTGAAAATATCCTCTCAAAATATTAAATAAATGTCTAGCGCAATTTCTAAATTTAAACTTTTTTGCAATATTATTTTGTGTTCATTTTATGTAATAACTATAATGTGACGTAAATATGACGTAATTTCTCCTAAGACTTCTAACGCATGTTAATGAATTTATTATTTTACAATATCCTTTCTCTTTTAAAATTCACGTGTATACTTTTTATGACGTAATTTTTAATAAGTTCCTGCTTTTTATACATAATTATTTAATTCTAATTTGAAAGTTTTTTTCCTGTTTATAATAGTCACGTGTAAATAAATTTTTAATTTGAAGCAAACATTATTGCTTGCGCTTTTTATACAGTTGGCAACAGTTTAAATTAGTACAATTTTCTGAAATCTGTAAAAAATATCTCTAGAAATGCTGAAAATTTTAATTTAAAATAGAAATAAAACCTGAAAAAATGAGTCAAAATAAAAAAATTAATGCAATCTGCACTCCGGCAAATTCTAACACATAAAATTATCTAAAAATGATTACACTGCCATCTATAGTTTTTGCTGCTATAAAACTTTTTTAGTGGAACGATTTTGTCCAACTTTAGCATTAAATATCTCTTAAAATAATTCTTCGATTTGAAAACTGTCTGCATCAGCGTGTTTATCAAATATTTATGTATAAAACCACTGATTTTCATATTTTTGTATGCATTATTTTTCTCAATATTAACGAAGAAAGACCTCCGGTCACAAAAAATTCAAAACCGGCGGCGGCGGCGGCGGCGGCGGTGACAGCGGTAGTTACTTTTTTTTAGAATAGAGAGATTTATTTTAATTTGTTTATTTATTCTAATTGGTAGAGGTGTACATTTCGATTGCTAATTATTTTTATCATTTTAATTTATTTATCGAGTATACTCTTATTAACAACTCCATTTATTAGAGAGTTTTAAGCTTTTTAACGACTCTTATCGTTATCTAGGCTTATATTTAAAACATTTCCTTTGCCGTAGTTATGAGTTATTTGATGTATAAAGTTCGCGAAATCGTACTATGAGGTAGTTTTTTATTTAGAGCGCTGACGTTATAATTGTATGGTACAGAATATCATTACTTAAGTATTCGTATTGCATTTCTAAATATTTTGTTAATAGTTGGAGTTCGTCCTTTAAATTTTTATAATTGCTAGATTCTGGTGTATTGTCTTCTTCATATTTTGAAAAATAATTATCAGTTTTTACTGTTTTACGTACAGTTTTTCTTATCCATTAAAGGCACCACTGTCAAAATTTTGATGGTTTAAGTTATTATATATCCGTCTGTGATAGAAGTGACTAGATATTTTTAAAATTTCTTACGCTATCCTGTAATCTAGCAGTCTTCAATGATTGCTTGAATGGTGCCTTGATCAAGAAGTGGGCTCTTTCGGTGTTCAATCGAGTACCGAACTTCAATTTGGATTCATAACATAAAATACACTCATTTTAAAATAATTAATTTCTCGGAAACTTGTACGAATTGTATAAGAATTTGTTTTTAGGCTAATTGAAAGATGTAGAGTTCATTTATGCTGTCGGAATTGTGTACTACTATTGAAAAAAAAAAACAAAGTTATGATTCCTTTTAATATGTAGATGCCCCCCTAAGCAAATTTTGTATACATCATTTAAAAGTAGACTTTATTACTAATCGTGTATTACCAGGAACTTCCTTCTACGATATTTTTTTGCAGAGTTAGTAAGAGGTGCTTAATTATTTATTTTTTTTTCCACGGCTGTACATTCATTCAATTTGTCTGGTGCATAATTGTCTGTAGTTGCATTCGAAGAAATGTGCGTCACATTTAGTGGTGCAACGTTTTTGTGGTGCAATATAACATTTTATTATCTTAATTTATGTCATTAGTGCGTTTTTTCTGGTACATGCCTGTATGTGTTTTAATGCAAAGCTTTTTTTTTTTTTCATTTTCTTATGCGCCACCTGTAAATCATACACGATCGTCTTATTCCAACAATGGTGCATGGAAAATGCATCAATATGCCAAACATGCTTTTTCACGTAATTATTTATATGATAATTATATTATCATATTTTATATTAATGCATTATACATAAAATAGAGATCAGATGACGCCACTCGTGTACTTTTCTAAGTGTCATGACATTTAATGTTGAAAATGTCTAAAGAATTGAAAAAGTAAAATATTGATGAAACATTTAATGTAGTATAAAGAAAAATAATTTTAGTATAAGAATTTATGCATATATTACTTTTTATCGTTAATTTCCATATGTATGTTAAAGCAAATGACCTAAGAGAACTTTTTGATTTACTGACACACACAGATATTTCATATACTTTCATTATCTGAAATAAATTTCTCCTAAAATGCATTTATATAAACTATAATAACAAAATAATTATCGAAACATCGCTGTCAAATGTTATGGCGATTTTATTAGCATATTTTTCAAACATGCTTTTAAAAGAATGAAAATTTTTTTCTGTAATTTTAACACTTAAATATATCATCATGTGTTCGTATTATCATTATCTTCAACGTACAAAAAGATTTAACATCTACTTAAATTAGATTTTTATTGATCATATTTTAAATTTTACTCAGTTACATTCTTATATTTAGCTCATCTATTATTTTACGGAACACTATATATAAATCTTTATTAAAAAAAGTACGTTACAGTCTGCTAAAGAAATTGTCATAACCACGTGATATGCAGAAATAAATTTGTATTTGAATCATTAATCTAATTATTCTCGTAATATTAATACATTTAGCTAAAATAGTACTTTATTTCTAAAATTTATTTCAGTTTTTGAAAGGGAATATATTTAAAAATAAAAAAGTATTTACTATATTACTTCAGAAACAACTATTTAAAAAAAGGAACAATTAAGACATGAAACCGCAATCAGAAACTTTCTATACATCTTCTTTTACTAAAACTCACAAAGAAAAGTATCTTTCACATAACTACTTATGTTTGAAATCAGTTCAAAAGTTACAGTTCATGACTCTTAAATCTTAGAAAATGCTAAAGAAAACACTTTGAAGTTCACTGAAGTTATTTCAAATTCCCTGAAAGTTTTAAGTTCTTACAAAGCACTCAAATAAGTAGAATCTTGTAATTTAGCTTATTTTTAATGCGTAACGTTTCAAAGTTCTTTGGAAAGTTTTATTTAATTAGTAAGTAACGATAAAAATGCAAGTAAAATTGTTTTCATTGAGCGATGTTGAATTAGAGTAGGATAAACGATTCGGTGATTACGAGCCTGTTTAAAATGCTGCAAACTATATAGTAATGGATACGAGTCGTCTAAATTTAAATGAAAATTTCAAAGAAATATGTAATTAACTTCAGCAATAAAATCAATTAATATATTTTAAAGTTAATGTTAGTTTTTCTGTTTACTGATAATTTTTCGATACAACTGAGATATTTGACAATGTGAAGAAAATATAGGAATGGGATAATATGTTTCAAAATATTATTTTAAATAATACTAAACAAGTTTTTCCAGTCAGTGAGACATTTTTAGTTAGACACTAAAAATAAAGCTCTATATTCTAGTCAGCAACTTGTAAACATAAACAACTTGTAAAATTCTAGAATTTCTGTGGTATTTAAAAAATGTTCTTTTGAATAAGAACTAAAAGAAAAAAGTTTTTTTTTTTTTTATATTCTTTTTATATAGCAATTGGAATTTCCTTTAAGATTTTAGATCACAGTCACACATTATAGTCACACATTTATGTCCTATACAATAAACTAATATACATTCAACATGGTACTGCTGTGAACTATATTATGTGAACCATTAACATTTTTACCTGTACTATACCCAATGTATAAAATCTCTTTTATTGAGTTTTCAATTGTATCTATTTTTGGCTGATCTCTGAATTTTCTTAATTATGAATTACTTTCTAAATATTTCTATTTTTTCTTGTCCTCCTAAACCATACTCACATTTAATTTATATCTATTCCATTTTGTAGGGTGGAAGAGTTAAAATAGAAATTTTGACTAATATGTAATAATCATGGCAGATAAAAACATACAATCAACTACAAAAAAATTCAAACGTGTAGATTTTATTTACGGAATTTGTATTAGAGGATCTGCATATAAGAATTAAAATACGAAATTATTTTTTTTAGTAGTACACTTTTCATAAAACTTTTATTAAGGAAATATGCAACCTGTGTTACTATAAATATCTTATCGAATTATGGTATTTGGAATGTTTTCCATATTTCAGTGTTTTTGACATTAACATTTTAAAAACACATATTTATTGCATAAAAACACTGGTATTTAATAAAATTCATTATTTCACGAATAGATAAGTATTGGTCGTAACAAAATAGGTTTTTTTATTGGTCTTCACGATGCAGAGCACAGTTGTTCTACATATAATTAATAAGAATTAAACCAGCCATAAATGAAAATAATTTAGTAATACAACTTATGTTAAACAAATACCATACATGAAATCATTTTGATTTGATTAAATTTCGTATCATGTATCTATCATGCTGATTTAATAGTGAATCACAGTATCCACCATTTTGAATCTCACGATATATCAAATATTATTACAGAATAATAAATGGAGAATAAATAATAATTTTAGAAGATATGTTGGAAATATAGTTTCTTCTATAAGTCTTTACATTATGACTTTTGAGATAATATTTTTATAGCGGTAAATACATTAATGTTAGTTGAGCATCAATGTGAAGTTATATTTGTTATAATCAGAAGAGCTTTACTTAATTATTTCTAATCGTTACAAATTTTGCAGCATGTTTATCATAAATACAATTAATACCAAAGAGAGAATCCCAATAGCTTTTCTTGTGCATGAAATAATACAATAAAATAAATGCAGAATTCATTGTACGTTTTCTCATAACAAGCAATATTAAATATTTCTAATAATTTAGTTAGTTAGTGGGGTGAACATTCTTTGAATCAAACAATATAAAATATCTTATATATTTAAATATTTGATCCGAAATTGCAGACATATTTTATATTTAATTCGAGTGCAAACTATATAGTGATGAAAAGGAAATTTATCACTCCCCAATAACTCTGTCAAAAATCGTCGCATCAAAATATGTCTGGTACCAACTTTATTAGTAATAATTTACTGTGTTAATTGATATACTTAACTGTTTCTTATCGGTTCGTCTTTTCCCCGAAATTGAACAATTCTTTGAAATTGTCAGTATAATAATATAATTTTGACATCATATATAGATTCTTCGAGGCATGGTACCTTTGGGTAACAAACATGCAGTCATTTGTTTAAATATAAACAATGCCGGAAATATGGAAGACATAATGTTAAATTCATATTTAATTATCGAAAACAGATTTCATTTCGGTTTGTTTTAATAAGCATTTCACACTCTCTGCATGCGTAATTATCTGTAATTTTTGATTAGCATATTTGAAGCTTCGAAACTATTTGAAAGAGATTTATTGTACAGAATGCATTGGTTATAATTCATATTGTTTTCAAACATAATTTCAACTTATACATATTTCAAAAATATATTTTCGTAACAAATGTGAATTGTAACAACTGTTTTTTTCTTAAATAAGTCAGTTTCTATTATTATGAAATATAGGAATTCAGAATTACAGCTCATTCTACAAACTCTTACTTGAGTAACGCTAAAAAATTAAACCAAATTTCATTGGTATTGAAACGATTAATATTCAGTTTAGTATTAGATACTTAAATTTTTTATAACTTCATAATTCCTAAACAACGTGACAAAATGACTTGCATGTTTGTATCCAAAATAAAATTTTAATCAAACATAAATTCAAAATCTGCTGTAGCTAATGAAAATTTGAAAGTTTTGTGCGATTTCTAAATATATTGACGAAGCCCCAAGTAAAATTTAAGTTAAAAAAATAGCAGATATTAGATATTATCGATTCGTACCAATCATATTTTTCAAATATCTTTTTTGGCAGAATTGGAAGTACATGATGACCTTTTTTTTCTTTTTCAGCATTGTAATCTTAATACCATGCTATTTTAAAGCCATTCAAAACTTTCTAATTTTAATTTTTAATGAGAAACAGTCAATGTATTCACAATATGCACAAGGTTTTAGCTAATAAATGCATCATGTATTTGAAACGCTTAAATATTGTATACTAAACTTAATGACACTGGGAAATATCCTTTGCAAAAATATGAGATTCAACGACTGCATTTTCCTTATTGCCTTTCAATAAACATTATAGAATTTAATTTTAGGACATGGTGCTATATCATCCAACGAACGATACAACACATAATGTGTAATACATATGGTAATACTACATATTTTTTTTTAAATCTTCCAAAAACATGTGCGACGATTTATAATTGATTTAATGCAGCAAATATATCTGCAAATTCACAGCAAGCTACTTGATATTTAGAGACATTATTATTATTATATTAGTTTATGACGTAAAAGTCCGACAACACAAATTCAAATATATTTGAACATTTACCAGATAAGACCTGGAAGTGTTCATCCACAAAGTGCCAAAATATCGTAATTAAATTTTTTGCATAAATTATCCTAAATTTTAGAACATGGTGCAATATCATCGAACCGACGATACAAAGCATAATACATAATACATAGGGGAGACCGGGGCTAGTAGGCGCCGCTTTTAGTTATTGATTTTTATTAATTTTTTGTTTACATTTCTTAAGAAACTTTAACTGTACTTTTAAAGAACATGTATTTGGCTATAAATAACCGGAGTTTCGAGTTCATAGCTTTTGTAGTTTATGTTTAGCAGAAGCCTAAAGTAAAAGGAAAATTGTGCGTCAACCTAGCTCGTCGAGAGACAAATTGCCTATATCTATGGTGTAAGTTGGCACACGCTTTATAAAAAAATAAATAAGACACGCAGTTAAGAGAAATTAATTTCATTATTAGCTGTAAGTTTAAACAAAAGCGTTATCGCCGTACAATGTAAATTCTGCATTATAGAGACATAAAAATAATGAATAAAGCATTAACATTAGTAGGGGAGAAAGGACAGTTCAGCGCCAGCAGGTTGATTGTGGATTGAGGAGGAGGGAGTAATCCATCTTGTGGATGGAGGAGGAGGGTGAAATCCACCTGTGAGTGCAAAGGGGGCTTATCCTATAGTAAGAGGGGGTTAAATGTTTGAGGGGGCTAAATTTTTGAGGGGGCTTAATTTTTGAGAGGGGCTTAATTTTTTTTTTCGAATCGAATTAGAGTAAAAATGGATATATCATACTATAACATAGGGAGTTAAAAGTTTTCGAAAGGGAGTTTGAGGGGTCTAAATTTTTGAGTGGGGCTTATTTTTAAGGGGGCTTAGGGTTTTTTTTTTTTTTTTTTTTTTCGAATCGACTTAGTGTAGAAATGGAAATCTTATACTATAACATAGTGAGTTAGATCTTTCCGAAAGGAAGTATGAAGAGGCGGGCTTATTTTTTAGGAGGGCTTATTTTTAAGGAGGCTTATTTTTTTTTTTTCGAATCGACTTAGAGTAGACATGGAAATATCGTGCTATAACATAGGTAGTTAGGTGTTTTCGAAAGGGAGTTTGAAGGGTATAAATTTGTTAGTGGGGCTTATTTTTAGGGGTGCTTAATTAGTTTTTATTTTAATCGACTATGAATTAGAATAAATGATCATATAAGGTGGTATCATACTGTAACATAGAGATGTAGGTATTTTCGAAAGTGAATTTTAGGGGCCTAATTTTTTTAGGGGGGGGGGGGGGTTACATTTTTTTCTGAATTGTTTTAGAATTTAAATGAAAATCAAAATGTCTTGTGTTTTCTGAAGAAAGTTTTTTAATGCTGCCATCTGTAGGATATCGTTTTAATATATTTTTGAAGATAGTATTTTATTTTTTTCTCACAAGTTTTAGATACGGTTTGAACCTGCAAAATAATCTCTTGACTTGATAATTTGGGATAGGTTTAACTGATGAACAAACTATGTCTATATGTTTAGATTTTGATGTTTCAAAACAAAAAATTGTATTCCCCCTTCTGTATGTGCAAAGAGAGGTTGGTTTGTTGGTTTCTTAAGATAACTCATTAATACCTATTTTAACTGCTCACTTTGCGAATTCCTTTAATGTATATGATTTTTATTTTTAGTTTAACTGATTTTATCGATTTTGCGTATGAGAGTTTGATTATTTTACCAAGCTAAAGTTTCGAAACCGCGAACTCCGATTCAAATTTAGTTTTTTGAAACTCATAAGCTATCCACTATTCAAACCGCGTCCCATCATTTACTAAGCTACTTTTGAACACTATATATTTTAAAAAAACACCTACCTCTCCATCTTTCTTATACTAGGGAAGTTATTGTAATTTATGTTTAAATTGAAGAAATAATTAATTTTTGATATTTCTTTAATAAGCAAGTCATTTTTTTAGATCGATTAGAAGGCTACCAAACGATTTGAATTAAATATTTTTTTTACCAGTATTAATCTTCTTATTTAAGTTTAGAAACGTACTTTTTCTTGAGAACCACTTTATTCACTTAATATTCCATATCATCTGAAATTTCAAACAGACTTCCTAAACCCCATTATCAAAGTTTCTCACTATCTTTCAATAACATCCGATAAGTCTAATCAGCTTTTTTCAACAGAAAATAGCTAATATGTAAATAATGATTTTAGAAGAGATTATTTCACTTGTTTACAGATTTTTAATGAAAGTTTGAAATATTTGTCAGATTTTCTATTTATCAATTATTATAATTTCAATCAACTCATAGTTTGTTATTGCAATAGATAATTATTTGATGATTCTACACTAGTTCTATTGAATTTTAAAACTACTACTTCAATTTAACTCATTCTTTTATACAGTTTAATAAGTTTAGTATGAATTAAATCATTGGTTTGTCATATATTTCACTGAAATAATAAAATTAATTTGTAAAACCATAGAATTACGAATTCAAACTCGTAACGGGATGAATAATACACCTTTTAAACATTACATAAATACCTTTGGATTGATTCACTTCCTGTAAACTTTCTACACATACTTTTTTCTACCACGTGTTTTTCTGAAAATTTTGCACCAATCATATTACATGATTTGCACCATCGTAATAATTTTTTAACATGCGCCCCTATGATTATATAAAATTGAATGGAACGAGACTTTTTCGTTAGTGTTTGCTATTATATGAGTGTGTGAAGACGCTTTTTTCACTTACGATAATATGGTTAGTTTTCAAGATGGACATTCTGCTATGTTAAGCGATGATGTATCAAGTTTGAATAGTCAATCTTTTTCATGAAGATTAAATGATTAAGAAATGAGATAAACAGTTCGATCTAAAGTAGAACACGTTTCAGATAATGAAGTGGAATCCTCCTCATCTGAACTGATGAAACACACGCCACCTTTTTTTGTGTACTGTTTGAAGGAAATCTTTTTCACGAAAAGGCAATTTAAAACAACATTTGATGATTCATTCAGAAGAAAGACCATTGGTTTGTGACATCTGCCAAAAAGAATTCTCTAGAAAGGCTATTTTGAATTGTCATAATCTCTCCCATTAAAAGATTCCTTCCCAACATAAATGTGATTCGTGCGGTGAAGCGTTCTCCATAAAGTATGACGAAAATGACGAATAAATAATGTGTAAATGAAAAAGATTTTGTCTTTTTATTTTTGTTAGATCAACTTGTGATTTTTAATAACTCATGAAGTCGTAAGGACTTTACTTATTTTTTTTTCCAATTTCTTATCAAATGAATAATGAGTTAACAATTTTTTATTAATTTTGTATTGAAAGTCTGAAATCATACATAGAATTAGTTATTTTTCAATATTTCTAATTTATTATAATTATTTTAAAGGTTAATATATCACTTGTCGTTTGTATAAACAACTGTTATTGTTTATTAATAATAATATAATCATTTATCACCGTACAATTCTTTAAAAAAGCGTAGAACCATTAACATAATATATCATTCACCACTTTTTTTAAAACTGTTACCTTGTGTTGCCATTGAATTCTTCAAAAGAAAAAAGAATAAAACTAAAATAATTATCATTAAATATCATACACAACTTATATAAAAATTGTTACCTTGTGTTGCCATACAATTCTTCAAAAAAGAATAAAACTAAAACCATTAACATTAAATATCATACACTGCAGATATAAAAATCGTTACCTTGTGTTGCCATATTATTCTTCAAAAAAGGATAAAACCATTGACATGATATATCATTCACCACATAAATAAACTGTTTATATATATATATATATATATTTAGACTTAAACTAAAATTAATCACATTACTAATTCTTTCAAGTGTTTATCTGTAATCGACACTGATTTTTAACGTAAAATAAGGGATGTGCGGTTTCTAAACTTTCAGTTTCCAACTGATTTTTGTTCTAACTTCATCTAATGTTACCTTTATTTTTTGAAAATAGGTTCTGTAGTAAATATGCTAAAAAGATCTTCCGACAAAGTGGCTTCTTCTTCAAAGTATCAACGTTTAGAAGAACCTAATGATCCCACTTCCACGAGTGAATTAAATATACCAAGATTGGAAATTCCTAATTTATTAAACACTGAATGTGGGACAATATCACGTGATTTATCCCCTACTGATTACTCACCGAATGTGAAATCTGAAATCGATATGAAAAATGTTTCCCCTAACTTTGGTGATGATACTACATCTTTCGAGAATTCATGTCAAGAGTCAATTTCTGTGGAGGACTATTGGAATATATTTTTCAAAGACATGAATTTTTAATCCGCTTTAACCTCGACCCCAGCTAGTAACATAATTTCCCCAGACGATTCCTTTCAAGAACCTACTATTGGCCAAGAGGTTTATGACTCTCAACCAAGCAACCTTTCTAAAGCAAGTGATGAATTACAAAGCGCCACTCCACCTACGAATGTCATTCCACAGTCTAAAACAACCAAATCCAGTCATCCTATTGTATTTCGAGAAGAACTCAGTGACTGTATCTTTTTAATTTTAAAATTGCATAATAGACAATTTCATATTCATATTCGAGAGTTTAAGCGCAATGGGCTTACTAGTGAAGAAATTCTAACGAAAAATGGAATTATTATGGATGTTAACAGCTGGTTCAAATTTTGCAAGAAAATATTTTCATTTAATTGAGATATAAAAGTTCCTCATTTGATTCTAATAACATGATATTAGTGTTAAATTTTAGTAATTCTATCATGCGAATTAAAAATTTAAAGAATTATTCTCACATTGACTTAAACGTGTATCAATTGGTGAATTAAAAGAAAAAATGCATGGTTTGAATAAGGAACTTCTTCAGCATATATGTGTAAACCATATACCAAGCTTAATTAGGCAGAAATGTATCATTGGTCATACATCTACAGAAAATGAACTCATGTTGCATTCTAAACTTATAGCGTGTATTGAGAATAATGTATTGACTATACTAAACCGCATTTTTCAATGTGATGGATGTATTTTTAATCAGAATTCCCAATGCCCTCATTTCTGTGATATATTAAATAATCGATAAAAATTTTAAAAAACTAGGATAGATGTTATTAACACTTATAGATTTAGATTTTGTTATTTCCTCATTTTTAAACGGAGTGGATTGTGTTAGTGAAAACTTTTTATCAAACATTCATGTAGAAACAATTCAAAACGAATTGTTTAAAATAATAAAATAAAATGTATTGCTATCCTTTTTAGGTGCGTTCGTAATTATATAAATACATAGCACCTATAGTCGTCGTTCAGTCCGTCCGTCTGTCCGCATGTAACAGAGCAAAAACTACCCAACCGAATAGTCTGAAATTTCAAATATGTGATTGTTGCAAAATTTTGTCGAGCCATTTCAAATTTTATGAAAATCGGATGTATAGTTTAATTACAGGGTCAGTCAAAAGTTTTTCTTTACATTACGGCCAATGGGAAAAATTATTGCAAGTGGATTTTAATGATATTAGAGCCTTCCGAATGATCTGAAATTTTAAAGATATAACTGTTGCAAAATTTTGTCGAGCCATTTCAAATTTTAGGAAAATCGGACGTATAGTTTAATTACAGAGACAGTCAAAAGTTTTTCTTTACATTACGGCCAATGGGAAAAATTATTGTAAGTGGATTTTAATGGTATTAGAGCCTTCCGAATGATCTGAAATTTTAAAGATATAATTGTTGTAAAATTTTGTCGAACCATTTCAAATTTTAGGAAAATCGGATGTATAGTTTAATTACAGGGACAGCCAAAAGTTTTTCTTTACATTACGGCCAATGGGAAAAATTATTGCAAGTGCATTTTAATGATATTACAGCCTTCCGAATGGTCTGAAATTTTAAAGATATAATTGTTGCAAAATTTTGTTAAGCTATTTCAAATTTTAGGAAAATCGGATGTATAGTTTAATTACAGGGACAGTCAAAAGTGTTCCGAAAAAATTATTGGAAGTGCATTTTAATGATTTATCAGACTATGCACGTTATGAAGTGCAAAAAAATATACATCCAGTACAATATGGGATGCAAAAAATAATTTTAAAACTAGTTATAGTACGAACGCACCTCATTTGCCACGTTTGACGAGCAATTTCAAACTTGTTTAATACGTGTGTGTTTATTTTTTCCAAAGTGTATGTTTATTTTGTTATGTCTTTTAGAACTTTTAATAGAGTGTTAGACTTAAATTTGCATATGTATAACTAAAGAAACCAACAATTCTTTAGCAATAAAAAAAAACACAAGTTTAAAATATTAAACTAATAATCTTAATACTATAATTTCTACTTTCTAAAATAAAAAAAAAATATATAAAACTTAATTATATAAAAAAAGTTTTCAATAATAATAATCAGTTTACAAAATTAAAAAGTTAAAAAAAATTAAACTCAATTAAAAAATATTTGAAAAGTTAAAAAAAAAGTTTTAAAAATTAAAAAATCTTTACAAAAAAAAACTAATTAAAAAAAATATTAAAAAGTTTACAAAATTAAAAACTTTAAAAAAAACTTAAAAAAAACTCAGAAAAAAATTAAATTATCAAAATTTAAAAAAAATTAAAAAACTTAATAAATTAAGTTTTCAAAAGTGAGTTTACCTATCTGTATATGTATACATGTATGTGACTTTCATTATGTTTTAGTTTAATAATTTATATTTTCTTTTTATCCTGTAAAAGTGTTAAATTAATATACATGTAATGAAAAATATTTGTAAGTAAAATTAAAAAACAAAAATAACTTATCAAAATATAAAAAATAAATAAATAAATAAATAAAAATGTATTCAAAATTAAAAAAAAAATATAAATAAAAAAAGTTTTCAAAATAAAAAAAAAACTTTGTAAATAAAAAAAAGTTTTAAAAAAATTATAAGTAAAAAATAGTTTTCAAAAAAATTGTAACTAAAAAATAACTTATCAAAATATAAAAATAAAAAAATAAAAAAAAAGTTTGTAAATAAAAAAAAAGTTTTCAAAGTTAGAAAAAAGTAAGTAAAAAAAGTTTTCAAAATTAAAAAAAAAATCTTTGTAAATTTAAAAAAAATGTATTTAAAAGTTTATAAAACTAAAGAGTTTAAAAAAAAAGCTTTGAAAAAAGTTTTCAAAATTAAGTTAAATAAAAAACTTAATAAATTATGTTATCAAAAGTCAGTTTACCTATCTGTATATGTATGTGACTTTCATAATTAAAACGTTATCAAAAAGTTCAATTAGATGGCAAATACAAGTATACAATCATTCATATATCAATCAGTCATAACAATTAATCAATCAATCATATCAATTTACTAATTAATGATATCAATTATATCAATTTGTCAATAAATCAAACCAATTAATCATATTAATCAATCAAACAATAATATCAATCAACCAAACAATAATATCATTTAATCATATCGATCAATAAATCATATTGATCATATCATTCAATCATAAAAATCATTTTAATCATATTAATCAATCATATCAGTCAATCATATCTATCAATCAATCATATTAATCAATCAATAAATCAATCATATTAATCAATCAATCAATCAATCATATTAATCAAGATATCAAATACAAATATTCATACAAATAAATCATATCAATTGCAGTTCGAGTATTACAAGTTAGTATAATAACCTTATAAGAAAGTTTTGAATTAATACAATGATTAACTACCAACATTTTGTAACGGCACTTTTTTTTTCAAAAGCAATGTATGATTACATTTTCTAGTTTTATAAAAATATTTAAAATGCTTTTGAAAGTTAACAAAATTGTTTTTCAAAAGTGTTAAAAAATATTACAAGCTGCTAAAACCTACAATTTAACAAGAATGAGTTGATCAATATTTCATTTCTATTTGCATTTGAGTACATGTATACGGATTCCTCCTGCCAATTATGTTCTGTAGTATGCACTTCAAAAAAATTATATAAAAAACATTAAAATAAAATATTCTTTAGTTATTGAAAAGTTTAAAAAATTAACAATTTTTAAATATTATAAGATAACAAAAATTATTTTATAATTTATTAAAAGTGAATTTACCTATCTCTATATATGCGTTTAATAATATAAATATTTCTTATGTTAACATCTTACCCACATTTTATTTCATAGTCATACACATCGAAACGAAAAAAAAAAAAAAACCAATCTATTATTAAATTTTTCTATTTTAAAATTTAATACATTATACTTAAACATTCATATAAAAATAACGAACTTACCGTACTTGAACTCAAAAAAGAGATGGTGAGCTTATCACGTGGTAGACTGTGACGTAATCAATTAGATATCACGTGCCTCCATCGTGTCTTTTGTCTTATCTACAATCAGATTGTATTATCAATCACGTGTTCTAACTGATATGAGTCTATACCAAGACACTAACCATTTTCACTTCAGTCGTCGAATATGTAGGTCGGATTTTTTTTAAGTCTTTTATTTTGTGGAATCTTAAGCAACATGATATCAAATATTTGCAAATAAAATCCTATTAAAATCTTTCTCGCAATTGTGAACAAAGATTAATTTTCTTATTGTTTAAGTATGATCATTGATTATTTAACTGGATAATAATATTTTTAGAAGTAACGTAAATTTCTTATAAAAGCGGAAATATTTATTGCATTATAATTCATAGAATTCAAGTTTGAATATTGACCAAGTTTTTTAAACTTCTATAATTTATACTAGTATTTGGTATATACTAGTACTTAGTAAAAACTAGTATATATTCTAGTATAAAGTGTTTATATTTTTGAGTTTTTTTTAACTTTTTAGTTTTATAAACTTTTTAATACATTTTTTTAAAAATTTACAAAGTTTTTTTTTAATTTTGAAAACTTTTTTTTACTTACTTTTTTTCTACTTTGAGACTTTGAATTTTTTTTATTTACAAACTTTTTTTTTTTTAATTTTGAAAACTTTTTGCTTTATTTTTTATTTTTTATATTTTGATAAGTTATTTTTTAGTTACCATTTTTTTGAAAACTTTTTTTTACTTATAATTTTTTTTTGAAACTTTTTTTTTATTTAAAAAGTTTTTTTTTAAACATTTTTTTTTATTTATAATTTTTTTTTAAAATTTTGAATACATTTTTTATTTATATATTTATTTATTTTTATATTTTGATAAGATATTTTTTGTTTTTTAGTTTTACTTACAAATATTTTTTATTACGTGTATATTAATTTAACACTTTTACAGGATAAAAAGAAGATATAAATTATTAAACTAAAACATAATGAAAGTCACGTACATGTATACATATACAGATAGGTAAACTCACTTTTGAAAACTTAATTTATTAGGTTTTTTAATTTTTTTTTTATATTTTGATAACTTAATTTTTTTCTGAGCTTTTTATAAAGTTTTTTTTTTTTTAACTTTTTAATTTTGTAAACTTTTTAATATTTTTTTAATTAGTTTTTATTTTTATTTTTATAAAGATTTTTTAATTTTTAAAACTTTTTTTTAACTTTTCAAATAATTTTTGAGTTTAATTTTTTTTTAACTTTTTAATTTTGTAAACTGATTATTATTATTGAATTTTTTTATATATAATTAAGTTCTATATATAATTTTTATTTTAGAAAGTAGAAATTATAGTATTCAGATTACTAGTTTAATATTTTAAACTTGTGTTTTTTTTAATTGCTAAAGAATTGTTCTTTTCTTTAGTTATACATATGTAAATTTAAGTCTAACACTCTATTAAAAGGTCTAAAAGACATAACAAAATAAACATACACTTTGGAAAAAATAAACACACACGTATTAAAAAAGGATAGCAATACATTTTATTTTATTATTTTAAACAATTCGTTTTGAATTGTTTCTACATGAATGTTTGATAAAAAGTTTTCACTAACACATTCTACTCCGTTTAAAAATAAGGAAATAACAAAATCTAAATATATAAGTGTTAATAACATCTCTCACACTTTTGCAAATTTTTGTCGATTATTTAATTATATATATAACAGGAATTAGTGCTTTGGGATTTCTGATTAAAAATACATCCATCACATTGAAAAATGCGGTTTAGTCTAGTCAATACATTATTCTCAATAAACGTTATAAGTTTAGACTGCAACATGAGTTCATTTTTTGTAGATATATGACCAATGATACATTTCTGTCTAATTAAGCTTGGTATATGGTTTACATATATATGATGAAGAAGTTCCTTATTCAATTCATGTATTTTTTCTTTTAATTCACCAATTGATACACGTTTAAGTCAATGTGAGAATAATTCTTTAAATATTTAATTCGCATGATAGAATTACTAAAATTTAACACTAATATCGTGTTATTAGAGACAAATGAGGAACTTTTATATCTCAAATTAAATGAAAATATTTACTTGCAAAATTTGAACCAGCTGTGAACATCCATAATAATTCCATTTTTCGTTAGAATTTCTTCACTAGTAAGCCCACTGCGCTTAAACACTCGAATATGCATATGAAAATGTCTATTATGCAATTTTAAAATTAAAAAGATACAGTCACTGAGTTCTTCTCGAAATACAATAGGATGACTGGATTTGGTTGTTTTAGACTGTGGAATGACATTCGTAGGTGGAGTGGCGCTTTGTAATTCATCACTTGCTTTAGAAAGGTTGCTTGGTTGAGAGTCATAAACCCTTTGGCCAGTAGTAGGTTCTTGAAAGGAATCGTCTTGGGAAATTATGTTACTAGCTGGGGTCGAGGTTAAAGCGGATTCAAAATTCATGTCTTTGAAAAATATATTCCAAGAGTCCACGACAGAAATTGACTCTTGACATGAATTCTCGAAAGACGTAGTATCATCACCAAACATAGGGGGGGGAAATGTTTCATATCGATTTCAGTTTTCACATTCGGTGAGTAATCAGTAGTGGATAAATCACGTGATATTGTCCCACAGTCAAAGTTTAATAAATTAGGAATTTCCAATCTTGGTATATTTAATTCACTCGTGGAAGTGGGATCATTAGGTTCTTCTAAACGTTGATACTTTGAAGAAGAAGCCACTTTGTCGGAAGATCTTTTTAGCATATTTAATACAGAACCTATTTTCAAAAAATACAGGTAACATTAGATGAAGTTAGAACACAAATCAGTTGGAAACTGAATGTTTAGAAAAAGCACATCCTTAATATACGTTAAAAATCAGTGTCGGTTACAGATAAACACTTGAAATAATTAGTAATGTGATTAATTTTAGTTTAAGTCTAAAAAATATATATCTATAAACAGTTTATTTAAGTGATGAATTATATATTATGTCAATGGTTTTATCCTTTTTTGAAAAATAATATGGCAACACAAGGTAACGATTTTTATATCTGCAGTGTATGATATTTAATGTTAACGGTTTTAGTTTTATTCTTTTTTGAAGAATTGTATGGCAACACAAGGTAACAATTTTTATATAAGTTGTGATGATATTTAATGATAATGATTTTAGTTTTATTCTTTTTTGTTTTGAAGAATTCAATGGCAACACAAGGTAACAGTTTTTAAAAAAGTGGTGAATGATATATTATGTTAATGGTTCTACGCTTTTTTAAAGAATTGTATGGTAATAAATGATAATATTATTATTAATAAACAATAACAGTTGTTTTTACAAACGACAAGTGATATATTAACCTTTAAAAATAATTATAATAAATTAGAAATATTGAAAAATAACTAATCCAATGTATAATTTCAGACTTTCAATACAAAATTAATAAAAAATGGTTGACTCATTATTCATTTGATAAGAAATTGAAAAAAAAAATAAGTAAAGTCGTTACGATTTCATGAGTTATTAAAAATCACAAGTTGTTCTAACAAAAATAAAAAGACAAAAGCTTTTTCATTTACACATTATTTATTCGACATTTTCGTCATACTTTCTTGAGAACGCTTCACCACACGAATCTCATTTATTTTGGGAAGGAATCTTTAAATGGGATAGTTTATGACGATTCAAAATAGCCTTTCTAGAGAATGCTTTTTGGCAGATATCACAAACGAATGGTCTTTCTTCTGAATGAATCATCAAATGTTGTTTTAAATTGCCTTTTCGTGAAAAAAATTTCCTGCAAACAGTACACAAAAAAGGTGGCTTCTGTTTCATCAGTTCAGATGAGGAAGATTCCACTTCATTATCTGAAACGGGTTCTACTCTAGGTCGAACTGTTGATCTCATGTCTTGATCATTTAATCTTGATGAAAAAGATTGACTATACAAACTTGATACATCATCGCTTAACATAGCAGAATGTCCATCTTGAAAACTAACCATATTATCCTAAGTGAAAAAAGCGTCTTCACACACTCATATAATAGCAAACACTAACGAAAAAGTCTCGTTCCATTCAATTTTATATAATCATAGGGGGCGCATGTTAAAAAATTATTACGGTGGTGCAAATCATGTAATATGATTGGTGCAAAAATTCAGAAAAACACGTGGCAGAAAAAAGTATGTGTAGAAAGTTCACAGGAAGTGAATCAATCCAAAGATATTTATGTAATGTTTAAAAAGTGTATTATTCATCCCGTTACGAGTTTGAACCCGTCATTCTATAGTTTTACAAATTAATTTTGTTATTTCATTGAAATATATGACAAACCAGTGATTTAATTCATACTAAATTTATTAAACTGTATAAAAGAATGAGTTGAATTGAAGTAGTAGTTTTAAAATTTATTAGAACTAGTGTAGAATCATCAAATAATTATCTATTGCAATAACAAACTGTGAGTTGATTGAAATTATAATAATTGATAAATAGAAAATCTGACAAATATTTCAAACTTTCAATAAAAATCTGTAAACCAGTGAAATAATCTCTTCTAAAATCATTATTTACATATTAGCTATTTTCTGTAGAAAAAAGCTGATTAGACTTATCGGATGTTTGTGAAAGATAGTGAGAAACGTTGATAATGGGGTTTAGGAAGTCTATTTGAAATTTCAGATGATATGGAATATTATGTGAATAAAATGGTTCACAAGAAAAAGTACGTTTCAAAACTTAGGTAAGGAGATTAACACTTGTAAAAACAATGTTTAATTCAAATCGTTTGGTAGCCTTCTAATAGATCTAAAAAAATGACTTGCTTATTAAAGAAATATCAAAAATTAATTATTTCTTCAATTTAAACATAAATTACAATAACTTCCCTAGTATAAGAAAGAGGGAGAGGTAGGTATTTTTTAAAATATATAGTGTTCAAAAGTAACTTAGTAAATGATGGGACGCGGTTTGAACAGTGGATAGCTTATGAGTTTCAAAAAATTAAATTTGAATCGGAGTTCGCAGGTTCGAAAATTTAGCTTGGTAAAATAATTAAACTCTCAAACGCAAAATCGATAAAATCAGTTAAACTAAAAATAAAAATCATATGCATTAAAGGAATTCGCAAAGTGAGCAGTTAAAATAGGTATTAATGAGTTATCTTAAAAGAAACCAACAAACCAACCTCTCTTTGCACATACAGAAGGGGGAATACATTTTTTTGTTTTGAAACATCAAAATCTAAACATATAGACATAGTTTGTTGATCAGTTAAACCTATCCCAAATTATCAAGTCAAGAGATTATTTTGCAGGTTCAAACCGTATCTAAAACTTGTGAGAAAATAATAAAATACTATCTTCAAAAATATATTAAAACGATATCCTACAGATGGCAGCATTAAAAAATTTTCTTCAGAAAACATAAGACATTTTGATTTTCATTTAAATTCTAAAATAATTCAGAAAAAAAAATTAAGTCCCCCCTAAAAAAATTAGGTCCCTAAAATTCACTTTCGAAAATACCTACATCTCTATGTTACAGTATGATACCACCTTATATGGTCATTTATTCTAATTCATAGTCGATTAAAATAAAAATCAATTAAGCACCCCTAAAAATAAGCCCCACTTATAAATTTATACCCTTCAAGCTCCCTTTCGAAAACACCTAACTCCCTATGTTATAGCACGATATTTCCATGTCTACTCTAAGTCGATTCGATAAAATAAAAAAAATTAAGCCCCCCTAAAAATAAGCCCTCCTAAAAAATAAGCCCACCTCTTCATACTTCCTCTCGAAAAGATCTAACTCACTATGTTATAGTATAACATTTCCATTTCTACTCTAAGTTGATTAGAAAAAAAAAAAAACTAAGCCCCCCCCCCTAAAAATAAGCCCCACTCAAAAATTTAGACCCCTCAAACTCCCTTTCGAAAACTTTTATCTACCTATGTTATAGTATGATATTTCCATTTCTACTCTAAGTCGATTCGAAAAAAAAATTAAGCCCCTCTCAAAAATTTAGCCCCCTCAAACATTTAACCCCCTCCTACTATAGGATAAGCCTCCCTATCCACTCACAGGTGGATTCCACCCTCCTCCTCCATCCACAAGGTGGATTACTCCCTCCTCCTCAATCCTCAATCCACCTGCTGGCGCTGAACTGTCCTTTCTCCCCTACTAACATTGAGTAACTTTTATCCTACTCTATATCATCAACCGAGTTACAGTTGTCACAAATAAAATATCAAGTGTCTCCGTTTGGGCAAGCCTCGATTGTCCAAAATCTTGCATTGCAACCACTTTTCTCGTTTTATTGCTGTTTTTCAAGCTACCAGTACACACCAGATGCCGAGCCAATTTGCCCCGTGTTCAATGCTCGTACTAGACCCATAATACATTTCTTCACAAAAGGACACGTAACCACCTAAGCTTAAATAACCCAAGTAAATCACATATGGGTTAGGTACAATTAATCATACACTAAGGAAAACTGCACAAGTT
Source organism: Maratus speciosus (assembly GCA_963932465.1). NCBI lineage: Eukaryota > Metazoa > Arthropoda > Arachnida > Araneae > Salticidae > Maratus > Maratus speciosus. Next base: position 433,065,791 of record OZ010795.1, on the reverse strand, counting down.
AAATCGCAATTATTAAGATACGTATCAGAAATTAGAAAAATAATGAAGCAACAAAAAATTACTTATGAGTGCAAAAAACAGAAAAATCGTAATAAATATCCAACGCATGTAGGTAACGCTGCAAAATTACAATGAGGATTATAAAAAGTAAGAAGAAAGGTACTTTGTGACTTGTTGCGCAATCTATCCACAAACAGGCGATTTATGAGGACTGCGCCTACTTACCCCTGTAGCCAACTAGCCCCGGTCTCCCCTACGGTAGTCCTACATAATTTTTTTAATCTTCCAAAAACATGTGCGATGATTTATAATTGATTTAATGCAGCAAATATATCAGCAAATTCAAAGCAAGCTACTTGATATTGAGAGACTTTATTATTATTATATTTGTTTATGACGTAAAAATCCGACAACATATATTCAAATATATTTGAACATTTACCAGATAAGACCTGGAAGTGTTCATTCAGAATTTGCCAAAATATTGTAATTAGATTTTTTGCATAATTTATCCTAAAAAAAAAAAAAAAAAAAAAAAAAAAAAAAAAAAAAAAAACTTTTATAATAATAAAAAAAGCCGTGTATTCTGTGATGATAATGGAAAGTAAAAACTATTTTTTCGTTTAAATATATGTTGATATTTAGGTATTATATCATTCATATAGACAGTTCTAGTAAAAATGAATTCCTATTTTATTGAAAAATATCTATTCGTAAGATATAACGGGAATTGCATAAACAATAAAAGTTAAAAATTATAAGGAAAATAATTTCATGCATATGTGTGGAGAAAATAAAACATATTATGTATATATATATATATATTATATATATTTGTAATAATAAAATTTTCGCCTTTTTATCTTAATTAAGCTATTCCAAATTATTATAATATCTACCATTTTACTTAGCTTTAATACTATATTAAATATGTTTTGTCTTTTTTCCATGCTTTAAATGGGTATTCTTTTATTATTCTAAAAACCTTAAATCCATTCATCTAATCTTATAAAATCCATTAAATTACTTTTTTTCATTTTATTCTGAAACTAAATTATTTTTGTTTCAAATGTTTTTAATAGCATTTGTTCTTTGATGTCTTATTTCCCATAATGCCTTGCAAAGCCCGCCAACATTTCTTTACGTTATTAATCTGATACGTTATTAATCTTCCGAGATTAAAGAGTTCATCATCGACGTCACTCGTATTTCCCCCCTTCCTTCGGAGCTAAGTCCTATCGTAGCCTTCCTCTCGTCACGCCCTCCCGCTATTTTTACGGGGTTGGTTCTTTCACTTGTAATGTATTCATACCCGTGCATTTTTAGTAAGTATTTAACCTGTTGCCTTGGCTAGGAGAGGGAGAAAATTCGATTATTGAGTTGCTTAAATAACTCATGTCACCTGGAGAGCCTTGTTTCCTGAATCTTTCTCCTGTTGTTCTAATATTTAACATCTAGTGGTTTGCATTTTACGACGTAGTAACTGCCCGAACATTTGTAGCACATTGCTAGTGGAGTTTGGTGCAATTTATGATCATTGAATACATATTTGATGAATCTAATGGCTTCAGTTTTTATTTACAGGATAATTCCAATGGACGTTGGTCTGATCTTCCACTCTTAACCATGGTTTTACGACTCCAAAACTTTGATATATCGATTGAGTTAGATGACGAGTTTGGGACTGCTGCTTAAGACCGATATGTTTATACCATACAAGTTAATACGTGTCAATTCGTATCCCCGCACAGGTTTGAATCCAGTCGACTGATTGATACGTATTCACTTGTATGATATAAATGGTCTGAAGAAGCAGCCATACACTCGTTATCTAATTCAATAGAGAAATCAAAGTTTGCAGTCGTAAAATCATGGTTAAGTGTGGAAGATCATGCCGACGTCCTTTTGAATTTTCCCGTCAATAATAACCGAAGCCTTTAGATTCATAAAATATTTATTAGATGACCATAGAATGCACAAAACTTCTCTAGCAATATGCAACCCATGTTCGGGCATCTGCTACGTCGTACAATGTAAACCACTAGATGTTAAATATTACAACAACATGACGAAGATGCAGGAAACAAAGCTCTCCAGATGACATGGGTTATTTAAGCCATTCAATAATCGCAAATTTCTTTCTCTCCTAGCAAATGCAAAGGTTAAGTACTTGTGAAAAATGCAGGCGTATGAATGCATTACAAGTGAAAGAACCAATCCCGTAAAAATAGCGGGAGGACTTGATGAGAGGCAGGCTACGATAGGACTTAGCTCCCGGGGAAGGAGGGAAGTACGTGTGATGTCGATGATGAACTCATTAATCTCGGCGTCAGATTAATAACGTAAAGAAATGTTGGCGGGCTTTGCAAGGAATTATGGGAAATGAAACATCAGAGAACAAATGCTATTAAAAATATTCGAAACATTAAGAATTTAGTTTCCGAATAAAATGAGAAAAAGTAATTTAATGGATTTTATAAGATTAGATGAATGGAATTAAGGTTTTTAGAATAATAAAAGAATACCCATTTAAATCATGGAAAACAGATAAAACATATTTAAGATAGTATTAAAGCTTAGTAAAATGGTAGATATTATAATAATTTGGAATAGTGTAATTAAGGTAAAAGGGCGAAAATTTTATTATTACATTTATAATAAATAATCCTATATATTTTTCATGCAAACTGATCCGTAAGAATTAAGGAAATATAGATTTCATTTTAAGTATACAAATAAAAAACAGATTTAATATATTATAAGTGACACATTCGAAATTTTCTTCAGAGATTGGCATGATCGTTAATCAAAAACAAATAAATGATTCATATTTTCACAGTTTTTATCCCATGTGTCATTTTTTTTAACTCTTAGTTTTTCAAACGTGTTATAAAGAACTAATGTAAATGTTTAAATAGCGGGATTCTTAATCACATTTATCTAATTATCATTAGAAGTTAAATGAACACCAAAATATATACATTATTTTAATCTTATAGAAACCGCGATCATTATAAACACTTCTTTCAATACAACGTCAGTACGAAATTACCAATGTATTAATGGTAAGCTTCCTAAAATTGGCTAATTAAGTCAATAGTGTAGTTTGAATCTTACATAAGTTTAAATTTGTTTGACAGTCTTAGATATAAATGCTTTTAAATATATGTTGCTACATTATATAATGCAATTGAAAACAATAAACTGTTTTAAGATAACGTTTTCATTTTGTTTTCTTTTCAGTTGTTGCAAATTAATTTTAATCTTGATGAGAACTTACTAAGGTATATGAATACTGAAACTTTCTTTCTTATTAAAAAAATTTTCTCTTAAAGAAAAATTGTATGTATTTCAACTGTACATGATGATATATAAATATTTACCAATTTTCCAAAAGTCGGATATTCTGGTAAATTTTTCTTTTTCAAACAAAATGTATTTTTATTTTCTCTACTTCAATATGTTAATTGATTTCACAATTATTTTGGTATCTCAATACTGTGTCCCTTAAATACTTGTGAGATATTTTAACAAATTCATCAACACTTTTTGCATTCATTGCTTTCAATGGTGCCTTACAAACCAGAAAAGATAAAGATTTATAAAGTAAAGAAAGTTGAGTGTTGCAAAGTGGACCCCACCGATAAGGTGATCACACGTTGCGTTGTAACCGACTCCGGACACTCCATTCAAACGAATTCAAACCCAGCTCAATACATGAAAATTCTTCGAAACAGGTCCGGTTTTGCAGCTAGGCCGTCATATTATCGACTCCATATGTGGAACCTCATAGAAGAGAACCAATTCCAGGGACTGGTGACGGTCTCCAAGAATAGAGTTACGTTAGTAACAGTTGAAATTGAAAATCCCCTAATATCAGTCTACTTCTGCGATTGACAAAACTACCTATATCTGACAAAACAACACAAAACGAAAAGTTTTATTAAAATTCAAAATATTATAGAATAAAAGTAGGAAAGTTATTACCTGGTGCGTACCAGGTGCAATAGAGTGGATTTAAAAAACGAAGTTTCGAATTTTATATTCTATTAATGATTACCTTTTTCCTTTTTAACTCCATAAAGATAAAATATTTTTCTTTAAATTTTAAAATGATATTTTCCGGTTCCTCAAAGCATCTGATTTTCTATAAAACATGAATAAAAGCCAATAATTGCATGAAAAGTGTTTTAAGCTTATTGTTAAATTTACATTTTCCGAAATTAAAATTAATGAAGTATTAATGTCCTGTAATAAAGAGAATAATTTAGTTTGAGTGCTGTTCGGACCTTGTGCGCATGCCAAACGAGCTCCGCAGTTTTGTGGTCATGTGCCCCAGTTCAGTTGTTCCTTAGCTGCCATTGTGGCATGTTGTTACCTTTAGCGGGTCTTATCCACAAGTATAGTAGTTGTTGTTCTTTAGCTGCTGCCATTGTTGCACGCTGTGTTTTGAGCGGGTCTCATCCCCAATCATTCTATTTATGTTATAGCGGGTCTTATCTCCAATTATTCTGTTTCTTATAGCGGGAGTATTCCCCACAATATGTTTTACGAACGTCACTTGTTCTAATAGCGGGTTATTACCCCAAAGTCACTTTATCATTCTATGTGTTTTTCAGTGTTTGTGATTGTTTGTAACATTCGTATGATGTGTGCTATGGAAAATGCGAAAAGGAAAACTATTCGTCTTCAATCTTAAAGTTAAACACAGTCTTCACATGCAAGTGCCATGGAAAAGACGGCTTTATTTGACTGTTGCAGAATCCAGCGTAGCGGACGTCGGCTTTCATAGTCTCCGATTTATTTGGCTGCGACTCATCACAAGTTAGTCCGATTTAGCGTGTGTTAACAGTTTCTTCGATTATTTTACTATAAATAGTTGGTGACAAATTTGATAATGTGTGCTAATGTGCCTAAATCTAGAAAAATGTTGAAGTGTCTTGTATTTCACGAACCAAAACAATTAACATTAGACTGTTATCTTTGGCGAACATATGAAAATGTTATGAAACATTATTTATGGGTTCAATGTAACTTAAAATCTGACAGTTGGAATCTGGAACACGCTGTTTCTAAAATATCTAAAGCTGTTCCAGATACAATTAAAAGCGTATCGCTGAGACTTTCAATTCCAATGGTTTCTGATATACAAATAATAAAAAATGATTACACTATCGTGAAAAATGTCAAAATTAATAGAAAAATATTAAGATTAGAAAGAATAATTCCACATCCAATATAAAATTGCAAAATGTTTTGTAATCATGCAAAAAACGTTTCTTTTTGTAAATGCACTAAATATTATCGTGTATCAGAAAAAAAAAAACGTCATTTCTCAAAGACAAAACAGAGATGGGGTAATGGCAATGGGATCAATAGATATAAAAACTACAATAAAATGTGTAGCAAGACTGGAAAAGGAAATATCAAGGAAAGAAAAACGTTATTTTAAAACAAAAAAGTGATGCTTTGATTGAATGACTCGTCAAATGATGAAAATAGTTCGGAAGGAAATAATTCAATCGGTAGTTCTTCTAAACCTGAATTTGATAATCAACCAAGTGAAAGAACCGAAGTATTATTCAGGACTGCAAATATTATTGTAAATGGCACCCTAGAAGATATGGAATTTCTGATGATAATAAAGAAAAAATAACTGAAAGAAGAATTTTAAGAAAACAACAAAAATAAAAATAAGAAAAGAAAGAATTTAAAAGAACAAGAAAGACGAAATGAATTAATTTTAAAAGGTTTGTATTTCGATGACAGAAATGATTGTGATAACTGAAGCAAATGGAAAAAAAAGTATAACGTAAAATCATCAAAGAAGAACACATGTTATTAGTTCAAAAAACAGGATCAAGATATATTGGCCATATTTCATTGACACATTTTTACATTAATATAGCCTCTGCAATTTTGGTATATTTTCAAAATATTAATACTGTCATTTTAAGTTTGAAATTTTTTGAATGAAACAGAAACGCCGTCAATACAGGGCGCAAACTGGGGTTGTCAAAACATTAGAAGCAAGACTGTAAAACCTTTTAGTGGATAATTTGCTTATTACATGCAAATGAACTTTTGTTTTTAGATACTTATTTCAACAACTTGCTGGAAAAACTACGAGTACTTAAGGATTTTCGGACCAATAGTAAACAACTTGAAAAAATGCGAATATATTGAAATTATATACTGTTAAAAAATGGATCCTGTCTTGACGGACTGATCGGATGAAGAACTTTAAAAAAGCTAACAGCTATGTTGTTTGCTATTCGTCTATGAATTATAATCTCTGGAAATAAATTATAGTAGTTTTAAGAGTGTTTTAATTTGAATTAAATTTTAGCGAAACAGTGGCGTGTAATAAGGGTACTAGGTAAACTACAGGGCTGTACAAAAGTATTCCAGTATGTTCCCATATATTATTAAAAATTGCTGAAAGAGATATTTCAACCTGTTATACGTTTTCTTGCTAAACTAAATTCCCCATTATATAGTATATATATCAACAGAAGGATAAAATACTGTTCAAAATAATTTGAATACATATTTGGCTATGGACAATAACAGCTGAATTTTTTAAATGTTTACTTTGTTATCTTATTTACCTCATTTCCCTAAATAATGAAGTATTGGTAAAGCTTCCAGGGAGTGTTGGAAAGTGTTTCATAATCTATGCCATATGCATGATTTTGCTTTCTTGTTTTTTATTTATTACCGTCAATGCAAAATCAGTTAGGATAAAACATCCTGTATTTTTTCTAAATACGTGGTTTCCGATCACAGGTTCTATGGTACTTTTTTCCTCCTCTTGATACCTACTATCATCCCATTTAATTTATCGCCCAAATATTGGAGCACCCTGCATATATAAATAAGATATGCACTAATAATTTTGTATAAAATATAATACATGCAAACAAGTCTGAATGTTGTTAAAAAATTTTGATATTTCTTGTAAGCACACAAAAATCTTAAGAGTATTTCTTTTACAATTTTCAGGAAACCAATTTCTCGGTATTTTTATCCTATCATTACTGACCTTGTAACCTGGAAAACAATTAAGGATTCGTTCTATACTTCAATTTTTTTCGTTTATACAATTGACCCCCTTTTCCCCATTAACGTTAATTGGAAACTATTATGAACTACACTGTAACAGTCTTTCAAAGAAATATTTTTTTAATAAAATTTCTACTAATTTGTACATTTTTACTGCTTTGTTTTTGTGCATATTGCATACTGCATACTGCATACAATGTGCATTTAATTTAAAAATAATCTGTATGAAGACATTGATATTATCTTTTTAATACTGTTATTAATTAGAAATAAATGCCCCAAATTTTAAAAAAAAACATCGAAATATGCAATTTTTTAACGCATAATGTAATGATTTAGGAAATTTTAAATTTTCTTTTTGAATTACCTACACACATTTGTAATGGAGAAAGGTTTAATCTATTTTCTAGTTGAATTTAATTCGCAAATGTTACATTTCAAAGTATTCAAATTTTCATAAGATTATCTAAATGTTGAATAAACTAAAATACATGTGCTTGACATTAATATCACTTAAGAATATACATATGTAATAATTTTCCTTCCTAATGTTTATAGAATCTATATTCTGATCAAATATTTGATGTTAATGTAGTATCCTAAAGGCATACATAAGTATTTCGTTATATGTTATGTATGTGCGATCACAGCTATTTATTTAGCTGCTGAATAAATATTTAGCTTATCGATATTCGCGGACGTGATAATTTACTTCATTAATATTATTACACGATAAGAAGTATTTATTCAACATTATGTTAATGGTCGTTCGGCAGAAATTATTCAGAAATATTACTAAATTATTGTTTTTATACATTAGATAATATAGTCATTATTATAACTAGGGGATCGAACCCGAGCTCCTCGGGTTACAGAGTATAGGTAAAAACAATTCTTTTTTTCTTTTTTTTAACTCTAATTATTATTTTTTTACATGTAATATATATTTTAGATTGTCCACTAACATAAAAAAGAATTTTTATATGAATTTTTATATCAATTATGCAATCAAATGAAGTTTTAAAATTTATTAAAAGCGTTACTTTCACATGCCAGGAGTTCTTAGCCTAAGATTTTACTACTCAATACAGTCTTTCCGATCATTTCAGTGCTTTAAGCGTGTGTTCAATCCCATGTTTGTTAAATTTGTTTCTTATTTACATTATTTTATTTATTTTTCTATAGAGGAAGTTTTAATTTTGTTATGGGACATCAGACGGAAACAAATGCTGACATTTTTACATTGTTTTAAAGGCAAGCGGACTAATATTTCATAATCGAGCTACACGTGATAGAGATACATTTAAAAATAATTCATGCTTGAAAATCTCTCTCTCTCTCTCTCTATATATATATATATATATATATATACATATATATTACGCTATCGCACGTGGCACAAAAATCTCAATTATTTGTTAATTGTTTAATGGCAACCCCCGAATGAAACGCATCTCATTGGTTATTGTGTAATAGTTTTCAAAAGGGAATAACAATAAATAAAAAAAAGTTTAATTAATAACGATAGAAAATACAATTTATATATAAAAAAGTAAATAAACAATTTATTAATAAATAAACAACAACATCCGGATTACCATATCAAGCAAAATAACGATACTTTGGCGCCAGTTAAGTACCCCGGTGCATATATGACATTGGCGTCAGAAAAAAATCGCGCCAACGTGGTGCGTATATGACATCTGTGGCGTCTTTTACTTATTTATTTATTTATTTATCGAACAACAAACATACGACTTCATCTCATTTAAAATACAATAAATAAATAAGTAAATAAAGGTACTTTTCCAGTATAGGTACTTGGCGAAATAGAGAAAAGGTCCATGGCGAGGAAAGAAATTTGGCAACGTACTTTCTGGCAACCTATTTAATCAAAATATTTTTCTCGAATAAAACTACATAAAAGTTGCCATGATCAGAAAGAGTTTGTACTTTAATGTTAGCTGGGCGCAATTCTCGCCAATGGCATTTTTTAACTCGCCAGCACATTTTTTTTTATTTTTCGAGGGGTAAATTAAAACAATGCTTTGATGTTGAAATTAAATAGTTTATGGTATTATTTATTCTTTTTATTTTTTTAATATTTTCTTTTTAAGTGAAAGTCGTGAATTTTAGACGTTTCAGTTTTAAATTAAAGCTATCCATTTTAAATGAAATGAGTGAAAGGATTATATTTTAATCATGAAATATGAAAAACGGGTACAATGTTTCGCGATTTATCAGCTGTGCCCCACTAACATAAAAATACCGAGTTCTTGATTTCTCTATCAGAATCTTCCTCTTTGGCGAAGGATCGAGCAAGTAAATTAAATTATGAATAAAAGTAACAAGATACAATGGGATTACATGACATTATACCTAGGATACATTTAAGGGAGACCAAACTGGTCGCCACGGGCGAATAGTTATTTTAAAAACCATAATAACTCAGTCAATTAAGATACAATTTTCAAACAAATTGCATTTGAAAGTAGGTTTTTTTCTCTATTTGACGGCGTAAAAATTGAAAATGCGCGATATTTAGAAATTTAAAAAATCGCTGACATAGCAAGCATTTTATTTTTTTTTTTCAGGTTTTATGGGAAAATGACAACAAAATATACAGTATCTCCTATTTTCGACTATTTTCCGTTTACTTTCAATGACTTTCAATAGATATGGGGTTCTTTTGTTGCCACGATTAGAAAAATGATATTAAAAACTAAAAAAAAAAAATAATATCTCAAAAATAAATTGAGATACAGCTTTCAAACAAATTGCATTTAAAAGAGAATTTTTTTCCTCATTCAACGGTGTAAAATTTTAAAATGTGCGAAGGTTAGAAGTTTAAAAATTTGCAGTAAAGAAAATTGCAAAACCAAAATTTTATTTTAAATTTCAAACTGTTGCCATTCGCAAAATGACGTATGCGTTACGCACAGATATGTTTGTCCTTTATAATATAGATATGTATCATATATTTTAATATACCGATATCTTGTTCATCTTTAGAATTTTACAAATGCGTTCATGCATTTGTAATTTTATCTTTATTATATAGATATAGGGTAAATTTCCATGTGTTTAAATGGTTTACTTGTCCGCAATTTACTGATGATTTCGTAAAATTGCCCTTGATAATACGTTACAAGTCATTAATTCCATTTCATTCGTAATTTTTCTTATATTTTGAGATCATTTGTGGTTTTTCCTTTATTGAATTAGAGAATTTAAATTTTGAGAACATATATATCGGGAAAAAGAATTGTCGGTGATGATTCATTAAGTTAAAAATAGATGATCCTGCTTTATTTTGTATGATGTCAATGAATGTATTGATGCTCAATTTATTAATTTTAATTTTAATGACAGGCGAATTGTAATTATATAATGGTTATATATATATATATATATATATATATATATATATATATATATATATATATATATATATACTAGGGGGTTCTGCCCCCTGCAAGCTATGCTCTCCAATCCCCGTTCAGACACCGCAGAATCTAAAAACACGCTAATCTTATTGGTTTAAAAAATATTATAGAAGATTGATTTATACTGAAAAAATCTATGCAGATCTCCCTGTAAACGGGTTTCCATTCAATTTCCTTTGATTTCAAAAATTTAAAGCCGAATCAGTTGTTGTTAAGACATCCAATGGTTGTTTTCGTGTTTGATTAAAGAGGATCAGTTAAACGTTTGAAAAGAAGCTAAAAGTAAAAGGAATTAAGTGTACAGAGTCTTTGTCTCCCGGTATTTAAAAACAATTTCTATAACAATAGCCTAAGTCATGTGACTATCATCAAGAGTTCCGGGCGAACCACTTCGCTTTTTATATTCCTGCGTATATGGTGCCATTTTGGTACTTTAATATTAGCCAGGTACAGGTGATAAGTCGCCAAATATTATTCTATCGCCATCATTTCATATATATTATAACAGCCCAAGTCATGTAACTGCCATAAGTAAATACGCTCTGATCTCTTCGCTTTTCATATGAAAGTTTGGCCCAGATATCATATACGGCCCCATATTGGCGCGATTTTTTTCCGACGCTAATTTGGGGAAAATATCAACAGCATAAACAACAACATCCGGCTTTTCAAATCAAGCAAAATAACGATACTATGGCGCCAGTTAAGTACCTGTTGCGTATATGACATTGGCGTCAGAAAAAATAAAGCGCCAATATGGGACCGTATGTGGCATCTGTGCCGAAAGTTTCCCATTTCGATTAAAAAAAATCAATCTTTTTTTCGAATAATACTACATAAAACATTCTTGGTACTGTTACGCTAGCCGGGTGCAAATCTCGCCAGTTAGGATTTTTTTTTTTTTTTTTTTTTTTTTCGAGTGGTAAATTAAAACATTGCTTTGAAGTTGAAATTATATGTCTTCGTTTGTTACATCATTTAATATTTGGCCAGATGCCATACAGTGGCGTAGCCAGGATTTCGTTTCGGGGGGGGGGGGGGTCCAAAATTTTTCCTTCAGGTTATATATATATATAGTAAAACCTGTCAAGATGAAATCGTAAATATTGCTGGAAAATTCCGTTTTACACAGGTTTTCGTATTATTAGGTGTATTTGTATAGAATTCTTTTCCGTAGCACGGAAGATTTCTGTTTAAGGCAGAATTCTGTTATAGGCAGGTTCCATTTTTACAAGTTTTGTATATTTATATAAATATACTTATCTATGTCATATGAATAGAATAAAACTTGTTAAAATAGTAATTGTCTATAACAGGATCCTGTCTTTAACGGAAGCGTTACATGGTATTAATATGAATTGCGATACAATTAAATTTGCTGAAAACCTGTCTGAAAGGGGATTTTCATTGTTCTTTAGTGAAACATAGTGAAACCTGTGAAAGTGGAATCTTTCTATAACGCAATCCTGTCTCAAACGGAAGAGTTTCAGAATCCCTACGAAACGAACAATAGATCTTATTGAGGTTGTGTATCTTAGAAGCATAATTAATTACACTTCTTTCTATGGAAACCTGTCTAAAATGGAACTTTTTACCAGTCCCTTTGAACCTTGTCTTGACTGTGTATGTATAATAGAAGTATTTCGAGTAACTTTAAGAATTTAGGTATAACCTTATTTAATTTCTTAATCCTAGAACTACCGAAAATTTTACTCAAGTTTTATAAAAATATTACACACCAGAATTCTTATTTAAAACTATTGAACTTATTTACTTAACTCATTATTGTCTGGTTTACATATTTAGTTTATTTTAAAGAAATTTCTGGTTAGAATAAATATTTCGAATGTACACATCGGGTCCATTGGACCCGTCTGGTAGGCGGAGGGTTAATTTAAAAAAAAGCATGGATAAAAAATGTAAGGTCAATCTTTATAACTGCAACTAATAACACATTGAAGTTACATTAATATTTACCAATGAAAAAGATTCACTATGAAGAAAAAAGCTGAGAGCATAATGAAGAGTTAAACTTAATTAACCCATTCGCTGTCATTCACGAGTATACACTCGTGGCTTTAATTTATTAATTACTTTGTCACCACTATTTTAGAATTTAAAAAAATGCCTCATTTATTGGCAGAAACTTCGCTGTATTAGTAAAGCGAAATTTACCTTTCTGAATTTGTGGTAGCAAACGACTTTTAACAAAAAAATTGAAAATTATTACTTTATAGTTCTGGCAGCGAATGGGTTAAATCAAGTTTCATATTACATAACATTTGCCTACAATAAAGTTAGGATCAAGTGGTTAAGTTTAAAACAGCAATTTCCTTGTTTAATTTCTTGCCATTGAATTAAGAACTTGTGCTGTAATAGATATTGTATAATGATTTCACATAAGTGTCAATCGCATGAGCCGTTCATGCGATCCGCCGCGCTCCCCATGCGAGCTTTTGAGATAATCCAGATAGCATGAACATTAGCAGCAAGTTCGATTTTTTCTGATATTATCTTGCCGTGACAAGTTTGAATTGAGAAATTCGTGGCAAATTTCCCGCGAAGTATACCAACACCCACTTGCATGAGTAGTTTGTTGTGAAACTGATGCAAGACTGTCTTTAATTCACGAAAGTGACGAAAGCAAAAAAATCCCTCTGTTGAGAGAATAGACAATCAGCACATACACAGAAATTGCAGAAATTTTATTCGGTAGGCACCGCTTTTTCTAAGCGCTATATTTATTAAATACCAAAAAAATGCTCGAAATGAAAAGTACAAATATTACCTAAACTTGTTTGTGGTGATAAAACCGATGCATGCACCTTCTGACGGCGCTTTCGCATCACTAGACTTGATCAGGTCTATGGACCCCTTCGAAGGGGTTAAACTTACAGTGAGATAAGGAAAGATTACTACTTTGCAGTAAGTCTGCAGCATTTTTGATTACTTGTTTGCCGTTAGTTTGCAATGAATTTGATACAGTATGAATTAAACTTGCATGATAAGCTAGCTGCAAGTTCAAATTGTGGTGACTTCGGAGTTAGGGTTATCTTGTTATGACCTTTCAGTCTTGTCATGCTACGCTTACTGCAACTTTGCAGGTTTTCAAAGCAAAACTGTTGCAAATTTTCTGCAAACTAAAAATGCTATGTGGGAAGGTTTTAACTTTAAGAAAAATATCTTGTATTTTCAGCTACAGAAACTAGTAATGTAAGAAGCACACACATAAAATATAGTTCATGCTGGAAAAAGCAGTTTTGTTACAATTGTCTTATCTGGTCGCCTTTAAGGAAGTTAAATTTTTGTAAGAAGTTTATTTGTGATGGATTAGCACTATTTTGGAAGTATTAGAATGTGTAAAAAATGGTTCATGGTGGTTTCAGTTCTTGTACTTCCCAGCCAATTTATTTTAGATGGTTCAAAACAGTTTTAGAACATTCTCCAAGTTCAGCAGTAAGCTTCGGACGGGTCGGATTTATGCAGCTCTGGAAGGGATACCTAGGAGTTCCGTGGAAGGGGGCAGCGCCCTTCTAGACCATTAATAATCTTAAAATTACGAATCTCCTGATTGCACCCTTAAACAACTTGACAGAAGAGTCAAGAATCTCAACTCTGTATATTTCAGCATTCACAGTTGCACTGGTAAAAAATGTGTCGGTCACTGCGGCCATTCAAAATGATGTCCGTCTATACCACAATTCCACGACCTTGTATCGATGCCTTTCACGGATGTTTGCAGCCTTATTGCATGTGATTTTCTCCCTCCATATGGTAACACATCTGTGGTAACTCTCTCAACAAAGTCGGGATTCATCGGTAAAGAGAACTCGGCCCCAGTCCGTGGTACTCCAATGACGATGATCTCTGCACCACTTTAACCGGGCGCATTTCGCTACTGGAGTTAGCGGAACACAAATTATAGGTTTCCTTGCATGCAGCCTGTCACTCACAGTAAACCAGGATAGTCGAGTTCTTGTTGCTGCAGCAAACTCCCTGCAATCTGAACTGACGTCAGTTGCCTATTTCTTTTAGCAATCGTTGGCAAATTACAGTCCTGAGAGCCTATTGTGGTGCGTTTTCTACCTTGACCTGGTTGTCTGTGGACATTAAACCAGTGTCTTTAAACCGTTTACAGATTCTTGACATGACGCTTTTGGCTATTTATAAGTCTTTACAGACCCCTAAGAGTGTCTGTCCTGCTTCCATTCTCCCTATCGCACGCAATTTCTCAAAATCGGTCAAATGTCTTCTGGACGACATATTCTACCTATTAGAAGCAAAGTTTTACCTAATTTCACGTACATTTCTTAAAATTAGACTTCAAATTACCCACGTGCGCTCCTTTTCACACGTGAACCGAAAGAACGGGCTGAGGCTGAAAAATTTGCATATATTTCTGTAGCGAATGTTAATCCCATTGGACTACGTGATAACGTTGACATTGAGTTACCTTTCTGGAAGTTCCCTTAATAGAATTAACATAAAGCACCTTTTTATGGTTGTTCCTTTATTTTTTCTCGCCAGTGTATTTTGAAAGTGGTAACAAAAAACCTGTCCAAAAATATAGTTACTTTTATTAATTGCAGGCAGTAGATTTAAAGTAATTGTTAATATTGTCCGTTATAATGTGAACAAAAATAAGGGTCACGAAACTCAACCAATGTACCGTTATTGCGTTCGTATAAACTCGTTCTTTCCCATAAGGGTCGACAACAGAACCCATCGAAGTCCAAGATAAAGAAGTTTTACGTTTGATCTAGTTACAGTAAATTTGTGTAAACGGAATAGCAGGTATACTTGTTTAGTTATCCTTCCGTCTTGGGACATTAAAATGTTTTTTTTATGAGAGGATTCCGTGTTTTCAGAAAACCTGCCAAGAAGGATTCACAATTGGAACAAATTTCATTTCAGATAGGTTTCAAACATTAGCAAGCGCAACTATATAGTGTTGTTTTCGTCGAATCTTGAATTGTTTTCATTTGAGATAGGTCATCTTCACACATTTTCCTGTAATAGATTTATGCCCTTCAGAGGTGGTGTTATAGCAGCGGTTTCCAACCTGCTGCGGTAGCGTACCCCTGGGGGTACGTGGCGGGTCTGCTGGGGTATGTGAAAATAATATCGGTAATGGAAGTCACAAAAATGTTAGGAATATCAAAGTAATTTGCATCGATTTATTATATGGTTGTGATAAGGAGATTACTAATGGAAAAAAGCATGTTTACATTATCTCCTTGAGTGGAGGGGGGGAGGGGGACGTGTTTATGAGAAATGGGGGTACTCCGAAATGAAAAACCTAAGAAAGGAGTACGTGAAAGAAAAAAGTTTGGGATGTGAGATTGGTTTAGCAGTTTTAAGGGATACTGTGAAAACGGAAAGTGTTTATCAAGGAAACCTGTCTAAAACGGAAAAGTTCATAGTCCCGAAAAAGACATACCTTTGAATTATACCTTCTAAGACGAACACCTCTCTAAAGCGGAATTTTTTATAGATCCTTTGTGATTCTGTCTTAGCAGTTTTTACTGTTGTATTTGTATCCATGATTCAGTAAACCAGGTCTACTTTCGGGGGGGGGGGAGGGGGGGTCCGTACCCCCTGGACCCCCCTCCCCTTGGCTACGCCACTGATGCCATATACGCACCTGGTTTGGCCTGATTTTTTTACGAAAATTTGGCGAAACTCTCGTTTTCGAATACTAGTTACATACGTATTTTTGGTACTACTTAGCTATCCCGTCGAACAAAAATCTATCACCAAACTATAAGATTAAATG
Source organism: Maratus speciosus (assembly GCA_963932465.1). Lineage (NCBI taxonomy): Eukaryota > Metazoa > Arthropoda > Arachnida > Araneae > Salticidae > Maratus > Maratus speciosus. The sequence goes on along the minus strand of OZ010795.1, from coordinate 433,049,504 downwards.
CCAATAATGGTTGATAAATGTCACATTAACTTGACTTTAAGCAAGTTACTCGTCTTTATGTCATCAAGTGATTTTTATTTAGATGTTTTATTCGTATATTTATTAATGTTATACTATTTTCTTTGTTTTTTCGTTATTTAAAATAAAAATTATGTCAATTTGTATAATTTGGCGAGTGGTTTGGCGATTTATAAAATTTGGCCGAAATGGGTCGATGGAATAACTAAGTAGTACCGTATTTTTTAATTATTTTCTATTATTTTTTTATTTTTAAAGGAAAATAACCAAAAAAATAATTAACTATAGAACAAAACAATTTATGTAATTAAAAAAAAAAATAAACACTTATTATTAAATAAACAACAATAGCCGGGTTACCATGTCAACCAAAGTAATGCCATTTTGGCGCCAATTAGGTACCCCGGTGCGTATATGACATGTGTGCCTAATATTTTTCTTTTCATTTCGTTTAAAAAAAATAAAGAAGTGAAAGCCATTTATTTTAAATGCTTCTGTTTGTGTTAAATAAAATGATAATGAAATACAAATTGAATAATGAATAAAAGTAACGTGATACATTTCTTAGCAGACATTTCAGGGAGGCCAAACGTCTCGCCAAATTAGTTTAAAATAGTAACCTTTTCTAAAATCTGAAATAAAAATATCTGTTTGATTAAAATTTGAGTTGCCATCATTAGAAAAATGTATATAAAATTAGAAAAAAAAATAATATTCCGAAAACTAATTCGAATTAAAAAATTCTAATACCAGTTTTGGAATCTGCGGATCAATATTGATTTTTGGTGTTAATTTCGTCGCAAAGTACTCCATATTTTAGGAGAAATCGCCCTGAAACATAATCAGTTGTTTAATCAGTCTATTCAAAGAATCGTTACATTTCAGCCGTTTCATACATTCGTTTCATAAATTCGTTTCATTAGGATTTTTTATATACAGGGTATATATATATATATATATTAATTAATGGTTTTATATAGATATATATAATGTTAATGTTGTCTTTTGAGGTTGTCCTTTGTACTGTATAACAATCTTTAAATTAAATTAATTTGGATCATTTTAATTTACTATCATTGATTTATTTCAATTTATTTTGCTTTATAATTGTTCCGTACTTGTAATCTCATTGCAGCATCGCCCTTGGCGACGGAACACCACTACCGTACCTGTGCCAATTGGCATCTATTTTTGTAACCCTTTTTTATGCAACCTAGTTCATGTATTTATCGCGTAGTTTTTTTTTTTTTTTTGAAGAAAAAACAATCTCAATAGGGCAACAAGCCATTATCTCAACTTTGAAGAAAAATTCAAATTCAAAATTGGCAACTAACCATATTCTTTTTCTATCTTTGAAAAATAAAACTTTGTTTTTGTTAGTGAATTACAGTCCGCTTAATTTTCTTAACACCTCCGTACATAATGATCCGTCGAGACGGAGTTTAAAGCAGCGTAATTAGAATTTACTATATTGTCAACAAGACATTTAAACAAAAAAAAAAATGTCCGATGCGGACATGACAGCACTCAAAAGAAGACGTGAAAACATAAAGGCGCAAGTTACAAAGATTTTCAATGCTACAGATGGCAAGACTCTTTGTGTTTCAGAACTGAAAGCGCAACTATAGCTGCTCCGAAAAACCGAGAAAAAAATTTGAGTTGATTAAGGAGGAATACTACAAAATTGTAGATGAAAGAAAAGATCAGTGAAGTAGAAGAGCAGATTTTAAAGACGGATGAAGATATTCGAAAACTAGAGGTAAGCTTACAATCCTCTATTAATAAACAGTATGAAGAAAAAATGCTAAAATTAACATTTCTGAGTTTAAACTGTCTAATAATAGTAGTGATATTACGAAAGGAATCAGCTTAAAGTTCCCTAAAATCCCTCTGACAACTTTCAGTGGCAAGTTTGAAGAATGGTCAGTATTTAAAACGACTTTCAAAGAAATAATCATTGATAATCCTGCTTTAAAGGATAATGAAAAATTGTTTTATCTCCACGGTGCGTTAACGGGTGAGCCCGGAACGTTACAAACCGCTGATGATACTTCCACTTCCCTCCTGAACGCATTCGAACAAAGATATGAAAACAAAAGAATTATAGTAGACTGTCATATAAAAAATATTTTGAATATATATTCAATGAAACATGAATCGGCTAAAGATCTCCGTAATTTATTAGACAATTTAAAGAAGAATTTAAGGGCTCTAAAAGTCTTAAAATTTGAAAGAGACACATTTTCAAACGCAATTTTTTCTAAATATTGTACGAGATAATCTTGACCGCGAAACTCGGAAACAATACGAGTTAACATTAAGGGACAATGAAGTTCCCAATTTTGACCAATTTTTGGAACGTAGGCATAAAATTTTAAACAGCATTAATTCTAGCATCGCTACAAAATCCACTAGTGTAGCATTATTCGTTAAAACGAATAAACCGCAAAATAAATTGTGTATTGTATGTAAAACCGAAGCTCACCCACTTTATCACTGTGATAAATATAAAAACATGAAGTTAATTGATCGAATAAATATCGTTAAAAAACAAACTTTGCTTTAACTGTTTGGGATGACATTTATTTAGCAAATGCAATTCAAAAACCACTTGTTTTGCGTGCAAATCGAAACATCACACCCAACTCCATAATTATTCATCACCAGACTCTAAAATTGACTTTCAACAAACAATAACCAATCCATTATCGGAAGAATCAATGAATAGAAATCCTCTTTCAGAGGCGCTAAACGAAACTGCAAATCATTCATTTTTTTCGCACGGCAGTAAATCAGTGTTGATAAATACAGCTACAATTTATTTGAAAGATAATAATGGCATAAATCGTCCATTCAGAGCGTTTTTAGATTCAGCCTCGGAAAGTAATTTTATCAGTTTCGATGCAGTTAAATCACTGGGATTGAAAAAGGAATCAATAAACATTCCGATTAGTGGGATAAATAATTCTCTCATATATCTGAAGTCAAAGGTCAAGACATGTTTATCTAATAAATCTGGTATTTCAACGAGTTGTTGAATTATTACTAATTCCAAAAATAACAGATGTTATGTTAGCAAGGAAATTAAACATACAACATTTAATCCCATCTAAAATATACTTAGCTGATTCACAGTTCTATATTCCAAACAAAATCGAAGTAATTTTGGGTGTTGAATATTTTTTTATTTCCTCCTTTCGGAAAAAATAAATTTAGGCAATTATTTAACGTTGTAGTCCAACATTTTCGGTTATCTTGTTTCAGGAATCATTTTCGATACGAAATAAACAATACTGAAAGATATTGCTTCCTAACAAAAGAATTAGAAAATTTAAACAATACACTAAAGAGTTTTTGGGAGATCGAGGAAGTAAATGACGTGCAACCCTGTATAAGTGAAGAATTGGCTTATTGTAATGATCATTTTGATAAGACACATTTTAGAAATTCTAATGGTAAATTTGTTGTAGAAATGCCTTTCAAACCAGAATTCTCTGAATCCTATTTAGGCAGTTCCAAACGCATTGTATCAAAAAGATTAAACTATCTTTGGCAACGTCTAGATCGCGATCCCACAAGGAGAAACCTATACACAGAATTTCTTAACGAATACAAGCAGCTGAATCATATGCATGAAATAATAGAAGCTAATGATTTCGATCAAGGATATTACCTTCCCCACCACGGAGTTTTAAGACCGTCGATCTCCACAACGAAACTGCGCGTTGTTTTCGACGCTAGTGCCAAAACAACTAATGGAAATTCTCTTAATGGTATGTAAGAGATTATGTAAGAGACCCTTATGTAAGAGTGGAGTGCTGCAAGACGATATCTTTTCTATTTTTATAAGATTTAGGAAACATATTTAAGCATTCACTACAGACATCAAGCAGATGTTTAGAACTTTAGAAATAAATCTCTCTCAATATGAATTTTTGAATATTCTGTGGAAGGAAATCAAGGCTTCTCCCATACAAACTTTCCAACATTCTACGGTTACATATGGGACAGCATGCACCCCATTTTAGCGGCTAAAGTGTTACAACAACTCGCCTTGGATGGACAGCAAGATTTTCCCTTAGATTCAAAAATTCTCTTGCAAGATTTTTATATGGATGATTGCCCATCGGGATCCTCCAACTTAGAGGAATTTAATTTTGTTAAAGGTGAATTAACCCAACTTCTCTTAAGAGGTGCCATACAACTACACAAGTGGTGCACTAATATAGCTCAATCTAGTGACAATCAATTATTTCCCTTTGATAGGAATTCTGAACAAATAACAGTTAAAACGCTGGGGATGTTATGGAACAGTACCAGTGATGCATTTACATACAAGGTCAACATCAGCGTCGTCAACAATTTTACAAAAAGAACAGTCTTTCCGCAAATGGCTCGAATTTATGATCCTCTTGGCCTCCTAGGGCCAGTAATTACCAAGGCAAAAATATTTATGCAACAATTGTGGCTACTTAAATTAGAGTGGAATGAAGCTTTACCTACGCATATCTCCCAACAATGAGAAAATTCCCTGGCTTCTTTACCACATTTAGAATCTATTCAGGTACGTTACTACGGAGCATGTCAATTCAGTGGTACTGAATGGATTCTCAGACGCTTCATCAAAGGGTTACGGTGCAGTCTTGTACGTTCAAACGTCTAACTCTAGTGAAACTGTTACTCATCTTCTCTGCAGTAAAAGTCGTGTAGCACCAACAAAGGTAATGACTGTGCCTCGTCTGGAATTATCTGCGTGTTTGCTTCTAGCTAAACTAGCCTGCAAGGTCTTAGACTGTTTAAAACTTCAGATCGATGATGTTCGATTGTTTTCAGTTTCTACTATAGCGTTATCTTGGATAGAAAATCTATTAAAGACCAAATCTATTAAAGATATTTGTAGGCAATCGCGTTATGCAAATCAAAGAGCTTTCAAAGAACTTTCATTGGTTTCATATCCCTTCTCAACACAACCCTGCTGATTTAACAAGTAGAGGACTGAATGTGGGAATCCTTGCCTCCAGTGAGCTGTGGTGGAGGGGTCCTCCACTTAGTGTTCTTAATAACTGTTTAACAGAAACTTTTCCAAACATTAACTTTGAAAATGAACATTATTCCCAAGAACTCAAGACTGTGCGCAATATAACCCTGTATATTAATTCTAATGATTTTTTTTTATGACTTAATTAATCTTACCAATAATTTTCAGAAATTAATTAGAGTAGTGGCTTATATTTATAGGTTTTCTTCAGCTTGTAAAAACCAAGGAATTACAACAGGCTCCTTGTCAGTTGAACAGCTGGAGAGAGCAGAAATGTGCATTATTAAAATTGCACAGATAAGCTATTTCTCTAGTGAAATTTCTGCTCTGAAAAAGGGAAATATAGTAGATAGCTCAAGTAAGTTAAAATTCTTCAGTCCATTCTTAGGCAATAGCAACATTTTAAGGGTAGGATGTAGACTCAAGAAATCGAATTTAAACTTCGATCACAAACACCCAATGGTTTTACCAGCAAACTGCCGCTTAACTAAATTGATATTTAACACTTATCACGAGATAAATTTTCATGTCGGACCTCAAGCTTTGCTGAATACTGTGCGTCAAAAATATTGGACACTTCGCGTCAGGAATATTGCGCGTAAGGTTGTACATGAATGTTTACGATGTTTTAAATTTAAGCCCATACTGGCTAACCAAATGACGGGGGATCTTCCTCCCGAAAGAATATTACCTAAATCCCTATTTTCAAATGTTGGTTTAGATCTTTGTGGTCCCTTCGAAATAAAATATAAGGGCCAAAGAAAGGGCATTTTTCAAAAAATCTACATCGTTATATTTGTGTGTATGGTCACTAAGGCCGTACATTCAGAATTTGTCTCTGACTTAACGTCTGAAGCTATAATAGCAACGTTAAAGAGATTCGGTAAAAGTTCGGTAATTTTTAGCGACAATGCTACTAATTTTGTCGGGGCTTCAGCAGAATTGAAGCTTTTGCACAAACTTGTAATAAGTAATAAAGTTTCAATTTTTTTGGCCTCAGAATGCATTAATTTGAAATTTTCACCTCCTAGAGCGCCCAACTTTGGTGGCCTTTGGGAGGCAGGAGTTAGGGCCTTCAAATACCATTTCAAAAGGGTAGTGGGCTCAACTCGCCTTTCTCTAGAGGAATTTCTATCGGCAATTACTCAGATCGAAGCAATACTAAATTCGCGACCACTTTCTCCGTTATCTACGGATGGAAACGATCTTCAAGTTCTGACCCCAGGCCACTTTCTGATAGGAAAACCGCTTAATTTAATTCCCGAACCTAATTTGCTTGAAGTAAAGGAAAATTTGCTAAATAGATTGCAAAGAGTTCAAAAAATGGTTCAAGTTATCTGGAGGCGCTGGCAGAATAATTACTTAAATAATCTTCAACAAAGAAATAAATGGCTATTTAAAAGGCCAAATATTCTTCCAGGCATGTTAGTTTTGATTAAGGATTCCCAACTTCCCCTTTGCACCTGCTCTCTAGGTCGCATTACAAAGGTATTCCCAGATGCAGATGTAATGGCTAGGGTTGCGGAATTACGCACAGCTAAAGGCATATTTAAACGGCCTATAACTAAATTAAGTGTTTTACCAATTAGTGATAATTTGTCAAAAAACTGAACTTTAATTTAATTTTCTTATGTATTAGTGCTTATATGATTCTCATAATTTGTACTATTATATGCCTCTTTATTATTCATGTTGCATTTTGTATTTTGAAATATAATATTTCAGCGCCGGCGGGATGTTCCGTACTTGTAATCCCATTGTAGCATCGTCCTTGGCGACGGAACACCACTCCCGTATCTGTGCCAATTGGCATCTATTCTTGTAACACTTTTTATGCAACCTAGTTCATAAATTTATTGCGTAGTTATTTTTTTTTTTGAAAAAAAAATCTCAAAATGGCAACAAGCCATTCTCTCATCTTTGAAGAAAAATTCAAATTCAAAATTGGCAACTAGCCATATTCTTTTTCTATCTTTGAAAAATAAAACTTTGTTTTTGTTAGTGAATTACAGTCCGCCTACTTTTCTTAGTACACCTCCGTACAGTAATGATATATGCTTAAACAGTATATGATATATATATTTATAAGTTTGTAGAGATGCTGTATTTTGTTGATATATTACCCATCCCCCAAATCTGATATTACACGTCAATTAAACTGCAGGTTCGCAACATTGATAATAATATTCTTTTTGTCGAAATTCGAAGTTTTTATATAAATCAAATTCGAAACGTTTCACTTATAAAATCGAAGAAAGGCACACTCACATCAATTCTAATACATTCACACACTAGATCTTAAATTAAAAAAACTTCCTTTAAAAACGTATATGTACAATTTATTTACAAATACTGATATATTTATTTTATTATTACTCTCATTTGAGAGTTCCATTTTTACCGACAGACCGGTTCAAATCAAACTTTACATCTACATTTTAAAAGAAAATCAGAAACAATAAATGGGGTTTCCTCAGCAGCCGACTGACAGAAAATGGCAAGTATCGCCAAGTTGGCATTCTCAACATCCTGCCCCCGGCTGAGCACTTAGTTCAGCATCTATATTAAATAATTTAATAATCATAAGAATTTACTTACATACATAACAAATTTTCAGACAACATACTTACATACAGCTACAGATGTACAAGAAAAAAAATAAGAATGCTGCAATCGAAGAAAGAAAATAAAACACATAAATTGAATGCAAATTAAACAATAATAAGGGTAAATATGAGTAACAAAAGAAATTAAATGTTCGATAATAGGTTTTTTTTTATTTTTAGTGTCAGAGTTTTTAGTGTCTTTAAGTCCATTAAGCCCAATTCAAGATTGTACAAGAGCTGGACGGGTCGTTTAAGATCGCCTTTTGCAGTCTGTAATACACATAATCTTATTTTGGAGTCACGACCAAATATGAGTTCTTTATGTAAGTAAAATCGCATGGCAATATTTAAATTATTTTTCAAAAGATAAACTCATGGACAATAGACATTTTCTCCTTACTCCATGTATTCAATTTATTTTGGTTCAGACGAAAAGCGTGAGATGTTCTACGATGAAATTTTATGTTGTTATTATGGTTTGGATATGTGTATTCGTAGTTGCTGTGATGTGATAATTAAAATGCTCAGTTATATCTAAGAAAATGATCGTTTTCTTTTAAATATGACTTCATTTTCACTTAAATAAGCATTTCGCCTAGTGTCTGAAACTTAGTATCAGTACAACTACAGAAGAAAAAACAAAATGGAAAATTTATCAGGAAAAACGCATGTTTTCAAAAGCAGTGCGTCATTTTCCTTTCAAAATATTATAACCCTAATGGGATTTTGCGCCACTAAACTCTATACGAAAATTTTCATTAATAGTTTTGAATTTTTATCAGAAAATTACATGGATAAAGATAAATAAACCTTGTTATTTCTATCTTCTCTACAATAGCGAAAGCTATCTAATTTTCACCATTTTGAAGAAATTTCATAAAATGCTTTTAAAATTAAAATATAAAAGTGGGGATATTAAAAAAAAGAGCTAGTGCGATCACATCTATAAATGAATAGCTTTCAGTTAAAAATATATATATATATTATTAGTAAAATTGGTTCAGCAGAAAGATCAGGGCAACTAACTAAAAAACACTCTTGTGTTTTAAATATACAGATTATAAAAAAATATGAAAAATTAAAAAAAGCAAATTATGTTATTTTGATAAAATTATAGTAGAATGTCCTAAATAATAGCATTAAAATTTTATTAGTCGCGAGAATTTTGGACACAAACTTGAAGAAGCAGCTGGGGTGAAAATGACACACTTCTACAAAACATGTTTCAGTTTTAAGAATTAAATTACATGCTATTATTATTATTATGAGCAAGATTGTGTGTTTATTTATTAAATTTCACGATATTTTATAAAATGATGTCATTTGGATCGCTAAAGCAATACACTTTTACAATCCATTCTTAAACTTCATTTACAGAAATGTATGCATATGACGTCATTATCGCGCATTAACAGAGAGGATATTGTTGATATAGCACGTATTTTAATTTCAACTTTTTTTCAGGTTTTATGAGAAAACGGCAACAAAAAGATACACTAATCTCCTATTTTCGACTATTTTCCATTTACTTTAAATAGAGATTATGTACTCTTTTTGCCATGATTAGAAAAATGGTATTAAAAACTACAAAAAAAAAAAAAAAAAAAAAAAAAAAAAATGTCAAAAATAAATTGATATATAGCTTTCAAACAAATTGCATTTTAAAGTACATTTTTTCCCCTATACGACGATGTAAAAGTTTTAAATATGCGATGTTTAGAAGTTTAAAAATTTGCAGTAGAGAAAATTTCTTTTAAAAAATATGACAAACAAAATGGTACACAATAGCCTGCAATGAGAATTAAAAAATAATAAAAATTCAATGAAAATTGAGTAGGTTTACTAAACAATGTTTCACTGCGCATGCGCGAATGAAATCAAAATGTAATGTGCATAATGTATTATCTAAGCATATATCGCAAGTTTTGTGAAAGTTTCAAAATCATAGGTTGAAAATTCTGAAAATTATCGGCCGTAGAATAAGCTCGAAATCCGTTGTTTCCAAAAGAAAGCCAAAAGATTAGGGGTTGTATCCAAATGTACGTGCAATATTCTATATGCTATCTTAGCACTATTCAACAGATATTTCATACAATAAGCCACTTAATCATAATCTACAGTTTGAACGTTTTCGCTACATTGTGTTTTTACAGGCTTATCCAAAATATATTCGTTCTTTTTCTATTTGTTGACAGTCTCCTATGGGGTTTCTGAAAAAATAGTCACGGATATATATGACCTTTACTATACTATTTACATACCTGGAGTGTCAGTTTAATTCCTCATGTATTTTTCTAGATATTTAACAAAACGTCTAAAATCGAAAATGACCGGTCACATTTGGTCATACACTGTTAAAAATTTTGCAGCATTCTGTCAGGTCATTCGACTGTTTTTTGAAAAAACGGTTTCATAACCATAATTTAATTATATTCTGACCATAAAATGGCCAATAATATGGTCAGAATAGAGTTAAAATTACGGTTGTGTAACCGTTTTCGGAAAAAAACGGTCAAATGACCTGCCAGAATGCTGCAAATTTTTAACAGTGTATAGTGTAGTTTTCTACCAAATCAAATTTCCGCAAATATTTACATATTGTAGTCTTTCAGCATAGAAAATATAATTTGAGACAAAATATAATAATATTTTAAAATTACAATGAGAAATACTCAAAATTTAATATAGTATTTGCATAACTATCCATGAATCATTGAAAAATGACTAATTACGATGAAATGTGTAATTAAATATCGAATAATCAGAATACTTAAAAGTTACTTTTCCTTTCATCGAAACAAACAAAATATACTTTTAATTTTTTCTTATTTTTGATTACATTTTTACCTGATTTAAGTCTATGGAAATAATATATATATATATATAACATTTTAAATCTTAATCGCAAGAATTTTTGCCATAAAATATAGGCGTAATTCCCACAGAGTGAAAATTTGTCCATGACTGGACTCGAACAAGGGGCACTGGCATAGCGCACCAATGCTCAACCAACAGAAATACTCGTACGATAACCACCATATCATTCCTGTTAGTTTAATGCCTAGATGTAAAAGCAAAAATATATGGAAATAAAATTCTTTATTTAGTACTTAATTCATAGTTATATAATTATATCTGTACTAGGGGGCTTTGCTCCTGCGAGCTACGCCTGCCAACCCCAGTTCAGATTTTAAAAACATGGTAATGTGCCTTGTTTTAAAAATATTACTAGATTTTGTAAGATTGAATGACATTATCACAAACAGCGATTATTTTGTGTAATCGTGTTGCCATGCTTTTCCTTTTGAATGATGTATTTTTCTATTACCATAGCCTCCTCAACCGATGTCGTCACAGCTGACGGTTACTTTTAGAATTCATAACCAAAATCAGTTAAACGTTTAGAAATTTGCTTTTATAAAATGTTTTGGTATAAAATATCACAACCTCTCAGATTTTTATAATCATAATATGGGCTTCCAGCTTAATGTTGGTCACCATCGAAATCCATAACCACAAGAAATTCACCAAACGCGGTATTCCACGCACCAGTCCGTGGTTCTTTCCCTTTCTTTTAAACAATGACTACTTTCTTATAAACTCTAAACAAATAAATCCACTAATCCGTAAAAAAATTAAAAGCGAATTTTATTAAAAATCCATGGTTAAGTAAGTTGGATGTATATCCAGTTGTACAGAACATGTCATTGAACATAATTTTTAATTGACATCTGAAATAGTTTTTTTTTTTCACTTAGTATATATTTTGAGATAGCCCACCAAATACAACGAAACGCAATTTTGGTACTTTCGAATTAGTCCTATGTCAGTGATTAACAGCGAAAGATTTGCGTATTTTTAGCAAAAGTTTTCAGTTTCATTGTTTCAACGCTTAAGCTGTTTGTTTGATTACATGTCTCTTAAATTCGATTTGCATTTATTTATTTATTTACTTTTCAAATTTTAATTTTCTTTAGAAATTCAAAAATGTTTCAGGTAATCAAACGAATCCCGATTTATTTATATTGCTGTAAGTACAAAAGGGATTATTCTTATGTATTCCGGTCGCACGTTCATTTTTCAAATATATTTAATAATATTTATACTTGAGATTTTGTTTTTATATCCTAAAAGATTTGTAAATGCATACATAATTTTTAAAAAATGTTTAAACTGAATTGAAAAAAAAAATATATATATATATTTTACAGTCAACATTATAAATAAATAAATTATGCTATATTTGGAAGTTAAGAGAATTATGATAAAAGAAACTGATTGTGCATTCATGGAAAAAAAAGTATACACCTCGTACTAACTCTGAAACAAATTATTGTAGAAGAAATTTATTGGCACCAAAAGATTGTAAATAAAGACTACTTTTAAATGATGTATAAAAAATTTGCTTGGGGGCCATCTACATGTCTAAACAAACCAGAACTTTTTTTTAATACCAATAACCAAGTTTTCCTGTTAGTGATAAACATAGCTCGTGATTCAACGAATGAATTAAATAAAAATTGAAATTTGAATTTTTGCAAAGTTGTATGCAAAAAAAGTATATTATTTTGTAAAAATTACACTATGTATAGTCTTATAAAATTAGTTGTAATTGAAAAAAAAAAGTCAATGCTATTTTGAAAAAGAGCGCGAAATTTCAATATGATCGGTGAAGTAGTGTTTGAGAAATCTTGTTCATTGGTTTCAAAAGTAGTGTTTTTAAGAAAACGTGACATACCTGCGTTGTTTTCGGTCAATCTAGCTTAAGGTTAATTATCAAAGTCTCTCCCCGATCCTAGTCTTTTACTCCGATGAAATTGGAATTTTGAAAGAAATTTCTAGTCATTTCGTATTATTAGATTTAAAATAAATAAATAAATGTATTTGTTGAAATTTTCAAACATATGTAACCCCTTAAATAGTTATGTAACTCATTAAAAAAAATACAAACGCTATAATTCTACAGCCACTATTGTATTATTGTCTTAGTTTATAAATTTATCCAATAGGAATCCAGGATATTTGTTAAATTCACACACACAAAAAAAAAAAATGGTTAATAAGCAGTTGCAATTTCTTGAATATTTTTTCGATAACTTTTCTTTACAAAATAACTAGCAATTTATTCTTAATTTTATTTGCATTAAGATTTTCTCATTTTATATAGATTTAAATCTACCAAATGAATGTTTATAAAATTTATTGGAACAATATTGTTTCTATTATTTACACTCCATACATGCTGAAAGTAAACACTAATATAATAAGCAATTACTAAGAGTATTTTTTTCGTGTTAGATTATTCATATACATGTACAGACATCTCCCGACTTACGTAAGTAATACGTTCCGTAAAGTTTTACGTAAATCGAATTTGACTGCATGATTTGAATTGATCGCATGATGGCTGATGAATTTGAAACTGCAATATTTATTATATACACTGTACAAAAAATCCGACCAGTTTTCCTGTAGAAATCGGAAAAATAGTTGTCCTTATTATTCAGGAAATTTTTCCGAAACAGCTCGGAATAAAATCAGTAAAAAAAAAGGAAATAGTCAATAAAACGGTATTTTATGGATTTTATTCAGGTTTTACGGACTTTATTCCGAGCTGGGTCGGAAATTTTTCCGGTACGATAAGGGTAACTATTTTTCTGATTCCTACAGGAAAACTGGTCATATATATATATATATATATATATATATATATATATGTGTTTTTTTTACAGTGTATATATATATTGTATCTATTTATATAAAATCCAAGTCTCTGTGTGTCCCTCACAATTCCGGTAGGACCGCCTCATTCAAATGAGTAATTGTTGAAAAATACTAATGCAGGGTTACCACAGTAGCGCCCAATGTTAGCCAACTTGGTGATAGTTGGCTAATTTGGCGAAATTCCCATTTAAAACCATTAATCTTTCATAAAGGAGGTCACCGAAATTTAATTTAAACTCCGCTCTTTTAAGATATTATTTGAAAATCTATGAGTGAGAATTTAAAGTGCATCTTTACATCTTCCTCCCGATGCTACTAATAAAATAACCGCCAATAGACGACGCTGTACTGTGTGAGCTCCTAACTGCGCGATTTTAATGTACTTTAGGTACTTTTCCAGTATAAGTGCCTTGGCAAAAAAGGAAATCTGGCAACATATTTTCCGGGAACCTATCCACTGTTTCATTTTATATACACACGCATTTTTTTCGATAGTTATACGATTTATTTAACATAAAAAAGCCGTTTCTCTAATTTTATACAGAAACAGATGTAATTTGTACATAAAAACATCAATAATATAGATATAAAATAAACATATAAAACAAACAAAAACGCTCATCAAGTTTGTTTTCATAGCTGTTTATATGATTTGACAACAAATCTCGATGTTTTTCCGTTATACGGACACCATGCCAAAATGTATGCTAATGCGCCAATTATTTCAAAGTGCTAAAAGATATTTGTAATTTTATGCCAGCAGTTTAGTATGAGTTTTATTTTATTGCTTTATTTTATAACAGTTATTTGTTCAATTATTTTAAGTATATATTTGTGATTTAATGAAATAGTTCCTAAAAGTCTGGGATTTTCAAATGTTATATTTTTTAAATGCTCACTTTAGTATCGACAATGTTTTTTTCTTTATTTTTCAAATGCTTCAATTCACGTGATTTTCATTTTGCGCCAACTATTACGCTTGGCGACAATGGTATCCGTATAACGGAAAAGTACTCAAATCTCACTTTCTGATGATCAAATTACACCAAGCTTTTTTTTAAAAACCGCCAAAGCCCCTACAGTGGAAAAGTACCAAACTGTCTATTGTTTTGCGCTATATGTGCTATAGTTTGTACTATATGCAAGGGGGTTGGAGCGGAGAGTTTAAACATTAAATATTAAAGTTTCGGCACAGATGTCATATACGTCTCACATTGGCGCGATTCTTTTCTGACGCCAATGTCATATACACAACAGGTACTTAACTGGCACCAAAGTGTCGTTATTTTGCTTGATATGGTAACCCGGATGTTGTTTATGCTGTAGATGTTTTCGTCAGATTGGCGTATATGACAACTGTGCCAAAGTTTCTATAAAGCAGTATAAGACTAAAAAATTAGGAATAAAATAAATGCAAAATAAGACTAAAGAAGAAAGAAAAATCATGCATTAAGCATAGAATATAAAACACTTTCCAACACATGCTGAATGCTTTAACAAAACTTCGTTATTTTGAGTAATAAGGTAAATAAGATAACTAACTAAACATTTTAGAAGACGCATAAAACATTTTAAAAATTGATTTCAGCAGTTACGTCCATAGCCAATAGTATCGTTATTACATGCCACTGTTTAGCCAAAATTTAATTTAAACTACTCTTAAAACTACTGAAATCACATTTCCAGATATTATCATCCATAGACGGTTATGTAGCCAATTCTTCGCGTAACCCTGTATATCATTTTATCTATATTCTACAAACATTTATTAGTGAACTAAATGCAGTTCAGCGTAAAAATGCATAACTCCTTTAAAACCCCCCTTTAAGCAATTTACTCTCATACTCAGTAACCCTTACAAATTCTTTTGCGTAGCCCTGCATATGAACTGTAGCATTTATACACACAGTATAGTATGCATAAATGTAGTGAAACATAAAAGCGCATATCATAATTAAAAATGCATTTCTAGCAATCATTGCTTATGTACAATACTTCGTAGAAAAGTTTCTTGGCGAGAAAGAAGTTTGCCAACGTATTTTCTGACAACCTATTTACTGCTTCATACTTACAAGCAAATTTTTTCCATATGTATGCAATTTATTTAATATAAAAAAAGCTATTTACCCATTTTTATAAAGAAACAGAAGTACTTTTTGCACAGATGTCATATACGCATCGTTGTTGGCGTGATTTTTCTGTGACGAAAATTTGGCAGAAATCTCGCTTTCGAATACCAGTTACTTATATATTTTTAAATTATTTGCTATCATTTTGAAAAGGAAATAGCTATATATAAATAAAAGTTTGAATAATAACTATAGAACAAAATAGTTTATATAATTAAAAACAGAAAATAAAAGTAAATAAACAATTTATTAATACATAAAGGTACTTCTAAGTTATCCCGTCGAGCAAATTACTGTCGCCAAATTGTAAGATTAAATGCCAATAATGGTTACCATTAATTAATTAATTGTAAGATTAAATGCCAATAATGGCCAATAAAACCATTAATTTGACGTTTTATTTGTATTTTTATTAATTTTTTACTAATTTATTTGTTCTTTCGTTATTTAAAATAAAAATTATGTCAATGTGTATAATTTTGCGAGTGGTTTGGCGATTTATAAAATTTGGCGAAATGGGTCGACGGGATAACTAAGAAGTACCTAAAAAAAAACAATAGCCGGGTTACCATAGCAGGCAAAATAACACCATTTTGGCGCCAGTTAGGTATCTCGGTTCATATCTGAAATCTGTGCCGTAATTTGTATATAAAAAATATTATATATATTTAGAAACGATTTTTTTATGTATATAAGTGCATATATAAACAAAAATAAAAGTTCATTAGATTTGTTTTCATAGCTGTTTATATATTTTGGCAACATATCTCACTTTCTGATGCCCGAATTGCGCCAAGCTTTTTTTTTAAAAATGCGCTATAATGGAAAAGTACCTAAATAAATAATTAACAGAAATAACCAATTATACAAACTAAAACTTTTTATTTCGAGATCAAAGCATTGCTTTTAATTTAAATTTAAAATACATATATCCTTGGATAATTTCAGTTGAAATTAGGTCCGCAGCTTAGTATATCATTCCATAAACCTAAACAAACACAAGTGACTCATTCATCGTGAAACGTAAAAAATATTAAATCATTGAGGTAATCATTCACAAAGTAAGTTCTCCAAGATTCAATGGACAATATTCTAATGACGTCATAGCAGCTAAAATGGTGGTGGTATCGTTTGTTTATGGTTTGAAATCACAAAGATTTAATTTTGCAATGTCTCTTAGTTACATTATTTTATTGTCATATTTATGAGCTCAGAACAAAAGCATATTTAAGTTAAATAATGCTATAAAAAGTGATAGAATATCTTTATTAAGATTTACGATCGTTTCATCGCACAATCGGCGACATTTTCAAAATCAATCATAATAGAAAATATTTTCACATAACTTAAAAACAATGTTTTTAAGTTATGTGAAAATATTTTCTATTATGATTGATTTTGAAAATGTCGCCGATTGTGCGATGAAACGATCGTAAGTCTTAATAAAGATATTCTATCACTTTTTATAGCATTATTTAACTTAATTTGTTTATAAGTGATTATTATACATGTTTTTATAAAAGCATATTTTTTCATTATTTAGTTATTAAAGACGGAAAGAAATATAAATGCATGATTTGTAAAATTTAAATAATTTTCTTTCTTAATAGTAAAAAATAACATTGGGAAATAACAGCGGGTTTAAGTTAAATAAGTTTTACTGTTTAATTCTGTTGGAATATTCAAAATAACAGTATTTATTAGATTTCAGTAAACAACATCAGGGCCCGATTAAATTTTGAAGTTAGAAGAATTACAATGTCATTTCAAGACCTTTCTTTTGGAGAAGCTTTTCTAAATTCCACATATACATGGAAACTCTTCAGTGTTAGAAATATTATTCCTCGGACTGACATAACATGGGAACGGCCTGCAATTTTACACAAGTTTTTGAAAACTACTTTATATCAGAAATTTTACTAAAAACTGGTTACTTTTTTGTTATAGCGGCCCACACTATTAGGATTATGACAAGTTGCAGCCAATTTCGCCAACGTCGTAACCAAGATCGCGAAGCACACATATATAATACCATATAATACCATTTCATGAAATCGTATACGATAATTTAATAGTTTTTACCTTACTTGAAGTGTGTAATTTATTTATTTTTAAGGCTTAACAATCTAAATTGTCCAATATGTGAATTTAAAAAAATGTAAACAAAGATTGAATAGACATGACCGCAAAAAGCCTCAAATCTGCATAACACTTGGAACCAAGCTGTGCAGATTAGTGGTCTTCTACTGTAAACAGTTTTTCATAAATGTGTTTCTTTCTTAAAATGTGTTATTTTCATCTATCACTGCGGAACGAGCGAGAAAACTCATATTCTTGCACATGAGTTGTATATATCTTAATATCTAAATCTCCGTCATTTTTGACGGGCTACCTTTCTAGTATATATATATAAACGGAATTTTAGTAAATAGTATTTATGATAAAAGAAATTATTTTGATTTTGATAGAATAATTTTATTAACCTTTAATAATAACGTGCATGTTTCGATTTTTAGAAATATATTTTTAAATGGTTTAAACCGAATTGCAAATTTGTGTTCAAATGTTTATAAATTGGTTGGTGAATTTTTTTACTTTTATATAAACGCCAGTAAACAAAATTACCCAATACATTTTCTGAATGTTTTAACTCTCAATTTTATCAAGAGGATAAGCTATCGAGATAAAACATTGGAATTGCTTGATGATGGTGATATATCGATACGTGATTCCTATCGAAAATAGCTTGGCAGTGAGGATATTCACGGATTTCGTTTGACGGCATTGGGTTAGTTTGTGGTTTTCGTTTTTCAATTTCTATTTGTTTGGTCTTGGCAAGTGAGGGGGAATGTTGTGCACGTAAAACATGTTTAACCCCGCAGAGCAAGTCTTGCCACTTGTCTTCATATTTAGTTTTTTATTAGTTACTCTTGGTTTTGTTAATTATTGTTTTAGTTACAGTTTGTTAGATGTTTTTTACGTGTTTTCAATTATATGAATTTGGAATTTCAATATATATATATATATATATATATATATATAATTTACATCGTATTATTTTCAAAATAAAATATCATACGACAGTGTTTACTCGTATATAAACTATAAAAGTATGAAAAAAAAAACCTTTAAAGAAAAATTTTCAAATATCTTGTCGAAAACAGGATTTATAAATATAATATTGATGAGTTGATTTATAACAATTTTGAATCTACATCAAATGACTATAACAATAAGAAATAATTTGGACTAATAAATAACTTTTATCTAGGGTTAATAAACAACATTTTTAACATCAGAACCACACAGTAAGACATGTCTCTTTGCGTACCGCAACTGTGTGTCTGTGTACTTTCGTTATGTTGTAAAAAAGTGGATTCCTTATCTGTTACATCAATTTCATTGCTTTAAAAAGTTTATGTCGTTCTGCCGAAATAGTCTATTATAAGTTATAGCTAGGTTTGGTTAAGTAAATATATGCCGTATTGAAGGAAATAAACTCTAAAATAGACGTTTATATAATTTTAACCACTATAAAATAAGGAATTATTTGCTATTTTGACGGACGAGTAACTGAAGTACCGAAACTACATCCACGTGCTCCATAATATCTGGTCGTTATGTGTGTGTGCCAACTTGAAGGAAAAGTTGCAACTATATGTCAAAATGGCTGCTGTCTTACTATGTACCTCGCCTTACTGTGTACTCCCCAACCCTATATTTAGCATATATATCGTATTTTTAAATAAAACAAACAAATAAAATTATAAATAATTAAAAGTGTTTTTTTTTTTTTTTTTTTTTTTCTAATATCTATGCAAAAGTCTTTACATTTTATTCTCATTTTGTACGCGTGAATATTAATAAAAGCAATTCTGACACTAATGACAATATAATTGTCTGAGCGAAGCGAAGGCTAATACTCATCGCAGTATTACTACGATGGATATTAACGCCATGTCCTACAAAAAAAAAAAAAAAAAAAAAAAAAAAAAAAAAAAAAAAGTCTAAAAAAATCTTTCGTCAAGCATAACTCAGAAAATATTTGTCGGATTTCGTTTATGATTGCATCAGAATGTACCTATGAGGGTCGCCGACTGAATGCACCTACTATGAAAAATAAGTTCCAAACCGTTTAAAAATTATATATAAAAAAAACTGATAAGAAAAGCACAATTTATCCGCTTACGTCACAGAAATTTGGTTTGCGTCACTTTCACCGGTGAATGTTTTCATAGACAACTGGTTTGAACACATGGAGCAAATAATAAAAAAAAAATGTGCACGTGGTAATATTGAAGTGCCATAAAACATTTTCCATTTAAAAGAAAAAAAAGTCATAAAAACTTTGATTTGAGATTTTGCGATAATCTCTCAATAGCATTTTTTAATCGCCAAAAGCATGTTTTATATTTTGCGTGTGAAAATACGAAACAATTATATGATGTATAATAAAATATTTTGCTTTATAGCATGATTTCTTCCTATATTCTTTTTTTTTTTTTTTTTTTTTTTTTTTTTTTTTTTTTTTTTTTACATGCTTTCTTTTAACTTACAATTATGTTTGTCTGTGGCACTCAAATCTTGTGATTCATTTTTCACCCTCTTCCTGTTGACCTATACATGTTAGAGACTTTAAATTTTGCACACTTAGAGCTGAACATCACACATCATACGACAAATCATAAAATTTTGAAAAAGTCGTACATTTAACCCTTTGGTCTCCCACATGTGTATTTTAAACAAGTCTTTCTAAGTGAGCCCCTAATTAGGTTAGAGGCGGGAAATTTTACATACTTATAGCTGAACACATCACATCAAACGAAAAATCATGAAATTTTGAAAAGTCGTACATTTAACCCTTTGGGCTCCCACATGTGAATTTTAAACAATTCTTTCTAAGTGAGCCCTAAATAGATTGTAAGCGTGAAATTTTGCATACTTATAGCTGAACACTACACATCATATGACAAATCATAAAATTATGAAAAATGTGGTGCATTTAATATTTTGGTCTCCCACATGTGTATTTTAATCAATTCTTTCAAAGTGAGCTCCTAATTAGGTTGTAGGCATGAAATTTTGCATACTTATAGCTGAACACCTCACATCAAATGACAAACCAGAAAATTTTGAAAAAAGTCATGCATTTAACCCTTTGGGCTCCCACATATGTATTTTAAACCATTCTTTCTAAGTGAGCCTCTATTTAGGTTGGAGGCATGGAATTTTGCATACTTATAGCTGAACACCTCACATCAAATGACAAACCAGAAAATTTTGAAAAAAGTCATGCATTTAACCCTTTGGGCTCCCACATATGTATTTTAAACCATTCTTTCTAAGTGAGCCTCTATTTAGGTTGGAGGCGTGAAATTTTGCATACTTATAGGTGAACACAACATAGCATTCGAGAAAACATAAAATTTTGAAAAAATCGTACATTTAACCTTTGGTCTCCCACATGCGTACTTTAATTCTTTCTAACTGAGCCCCTTATTAAATTGGAGGAGTGAAATTTTCCATACATATAGCAGAAAGCCTGACGCCAGGCAACAAATCATAAAATCTTTAAAAAGTCTTACATTTAACCCTTTGAGCTACCGCAAAGCAATTCTTTCTAAGAGAGCCCCAAATTAAATTGCAGACATGAATTTTTGCATACGTATAGCTGAATACCTCAGACCACACAGCAAATAATAAAATTTTCAAAAAGTCTTATATTATTTACTTCTCCAGGCTCTAACTTGTGTATTTTAAGCAATTTTTCTAACCTCCGCCCTTTTTACCCGAGAAGTACTTTTCCAACTTTTGCCGACAGCCAATTGACCATTCTTTCATATTATGCATCATATCCTTACATATTTTAGTTCCACTTTTTACCGCCAGAGGCGCCTACTTATCTCTGGTGCTATCGGCCCAATCCCTTCGACTAATATATCTAAGGATAGTATATAAAACGTAGTTTCGTTCGGATAGAGGTTTGTTTAGAATAGAGTGCGCCCCTGGATGCGAAAATGGAACTAACACATTTTCAAAAGGATAAAGTCTTTTGAAAGGAATATTAAACGAAACCCTCTGTGCTATCTGTGATTACACTTACCCACGTGTTTAAAATTCGATCCCTTAGGGGACAACGGTGGGGGTGGGGTTAATTACTTATTATTTTCGTTTGATTTTCTATTGAGAAATCAGCAATAGCGTCAACAATGAATATTTGTTGAAAAGAACTAATGACAGGGTTACCACGATATCGCCAAACTTTGTCCAACGTGGCGAAATATCGTCAAATTCGGCGACAAAAGAAGTTTCTATATATGAAGCAAACTTGGAGATAGCCGGCTATTTTGGTAAAATTCCCATTTAAATTCATTTATCTTCCATAATTGAGCTCACCGAATTAAATTTAAACTCCGTGCATTTAAGGTTTTTTTCAAGACTTTTCTACTATTTAGTGCATCTAAGAAACACATATATTTTCTAAATTTTTGAGAATTTTAATGAAAGCATGATTTTCAAAAAAAAAAATAAATAAATAAATAAACGATTTCCATTTATATTAATTTCTTCTTAATCTTTAAAAATGAAATTGACACTTTTCCTGTATAAGGGCCTTGGCGAGGTAGAAAAAATGGGTTTGTCGAGACAAGTAAGCTTTTATTCGTATTTCCGTGCAACTTATTATATTGTTTCATATACTCAAGCAATTTTTTAAAGATTTATACAATTTATTTTGTGTTAACAAGCCATTTACCTATTTTTATATACAAACAAAAGTAAATTACATATAATAAGCTATGATATTATATATATAAATAAAATGTTTATATTTATGGCACAGATACCATAAACGCACCGGGTTTGGTTTGTTTTGTTTATGCCAATTTGGCGAAAACGTCGTTTTTGAATATGAGTTACCTATAGCGTGTTGTAATAGCACGTTACTTTTTATTTCAACATGAAAACAAAATATTTTCTATTATTTTTAAAAAGAAATAACGATCAATAAATGATATAATTATAGAACAAAACAATTTATAATAGCGTTATATATGGTTGTATCAGTGGTGGCTCGTGACTGGCATTTTGGGGGGCAGTAAATCCATAGTTGCCAATTTTATTCTTCTCTTACCACTATTGCTTTAAAAGAAATCTTTTCCATATTTGTTGACAGAATATTCGACTATTAAACAAGGTAATATTTTTCTTTAAAAAGTAATAGTAAGATAAGAATAATACTATCCGCCATGTATTTAGTGCCCCAAAATATGACATTCACGAGCCGCCACTGATTATTATGTCACGCAAAGTAACGTCACTTTGGAGCCAATTTGGTACCTCGGTGCGCATATGACATCTGTACCATATTTACTTGTAAAAATAAGCATAAACATTCGTCAGGTTTGTTTTCATAGCTATTTATATCTTTTTGCAACAGATCTCACTTCTTGAGTCCGAAACTGCACAAAGATTGAAAAAAGCTAGAAAACGGGAAGTCTGTTTTTTTCAGAATTTAGAGTCACCCTCGAGGGAAAAAAATAAATACGGATAGTACAAAACATATTTCACTTTCAAGACTTAAAACACACGCTTTTATTTTGTACAGAATGACGTCATCCGCATCCGCTGAAGAATTCTTCATTTACGATCCAGTCTTAAACAACTTCTATAATTAAGTACGCATAGGACGTCACTATCGCTGAATAATACACAAATAAAAAAAAGAGATGTCGTCATTCAAGAAACTCTACGAAAAAAATCGGATATCTGATGATTCATATGGCCTCATTTGTTTGTAATATTAATATGGATATTTAAAATTAAATTAAAAAAAAGAAATCATTCGTTTATATTTTTTCAAAATTGCCCGTATTTTAATTACATTTTTTTCTTAAGTTGTTAAGGGGGAAAGGCAACAAAAAGGTATAATTACTATTTTCCAACTATTCCCCCCCCCCTACTTTCTACAGAAATGGAGTGCTTGAGTTGCCAAAATTAAACAAATGGCGCTAAAAACTACAAAAAAATTTATATT
The DNA here is from genome assembly GCA_963932465.1 of Maratus speciosus. Classification (NCBI taxonomy): domain Eukaryota; kingdom Metazoa; phylum Arthropoda; class Arachnida; order Araneae; family Salticidae; genus Maratus; species Maratus speciosus. The sequence goes on along the minus strand of OZ010795.1, from coordinate 433,025,954 downwards.
TCAAAAATAAACTGAGATGCAGTTTTCAAACAAATTGCATTTAAAAGTACTTTTTCTCCCCAATACGACGGTATAAAAATTGAAAATGTGCGATGTTTAGAAGTTAAAATCTTAAAATAGTAGAATAGAGAAGATTAAGTTAAATTGAAGTTAAATTGCAGAACTGTATTTGGTACTACTTAGTTATCCCGTCGACCAAAATTCTATCGCCAAACTATAAGATTGAATGTCAATAATGGTTGATCGTCAATGTCGCATTCTAAGTAACTTATTACCAGGCATTTAATGCTTTTCATGGTATTTTGCTTTTATATGGACTTTGGCGCTTTTGTAAAAAGCTCTCAATTCGGGGTTAAGAAAGTGAGATTTTTTGGAAAATGATATAAATGACTATGAAAATAAAACAGAATAAGTATTATGCTGGTATATATATATATATATATATATATATATATATATATTCAAAAATGTATCTGCTAACACGTATTAGATAAGTTATTTGTGTTTTTATATAATGTAATGTATAAAAATGAAAATTTGACTATCTGTCTGTTTATAATTCTATACAAATCCACAGTTTGGAAGCCAAAATTGTGAAAAGATACGTAAATGTGTATTAAAACACGGCCAAGGCAACTAAAGTAATCCGGAATCGAAATAATTTATAGTTAATTTTTAATTAATAAAAAACCACCAATTTAACAGCAATTTCTTATCAAATTTAAACATTTTTCGTTATAGCAGTTGCCAACATTTAAAATACACAATAAAATTCTTACTACAACAAATAATTTTCTACTGCAAGATTTCCACGTGAAAAATGAAATAAATAGTTTGCCGAATTAAAAAAAAAAAATGTTAATATTATGTCATAACTTTTCTATTGCAAGATATTCACGTGAAAAATGAAAATTAAATAAATAGTTTGACAAATTTAAATGAAATTGAATATAACTTCATAACTTTTCTATTTCAAAGTTTCCACGGGAAAGAGGAAAATACTACGTCATATTGGAAATATAAAGGACGTGGTAAATATAGCATAACGTCATATGAGTATGAAAAAACATATTGAAGTATGATAAAAACCCGATTATGGAAAAATTGGCGTATTTTAACATTATTGCTCCAATTATAAATTGAAATAAGTTCATTTATAGCTGTATTATTTTACGTCTCTTATATACATTTATAGTTTTTTATATTGTGTTTTCATTTCATTATGCCTACAACACTTCGACTGCTTTTTTTAATGTTTGTTTTATGTTGTATGTTAAATTTTGAAATTGATTTTCAGAACAAATATCTTTCAAATTCTGAGCAACACTTGAGTTTGTAACAGAAAATGGCTTTTGTTTCTGTACATCTAATGCTAATATTATAAAGCTTTATAATATTATAAAGTGTATAATATTGTTAATGTTTGTACATTTGTGAGATGTTATCTCTGAAACTACATAGCCAACTTAATAAAAAAATGTTGGTGGTCATCTCTACTCTGAAAAAAAAGCTGCATTTTATGTCAGTGCAACAACCTACATCGCTGCAGGAGCAAAGAAGTTCTAAAATTGCGATTTCTGTGATATTGATTGGGTGAGAAACTTTAAATTCGGTGTGGTGTTTACTTTTAAGATGTAAATACTCGTTAAAAAAGCTCTCTAAAAGGATCGAAAATTCAATTTGACAGATAAACGTAAAAAATTCTAAAATTATGATTTATTTGGAATGCTGAAATTTCTGCGATACTGTTAAGGTTAAAACTAGAACTTTGTCATGGCAGTAATTTATAAGATGTAAATGATTGTTGTAGAATGAATTCTAAAAAAATCAAAAGACTAAACAAAGCGGAAAAGATCTAAAGATGATTTAAGTAACGTAATATATGGAATTGTTAGGAATATAAGCATGAAAATTGACATGGCTGTATTTATCATGACGAAAATTCTCGGAATAGAACAATTTCTAAAAATGTCGCTACATAAAACACTGCAGAAACAAAAAACTTTCGGAAATTTTCTATTTCTGTGTTACTGCTGAGCCTAAAAACTTGAAATTTTGCTTTGGGATGCTTTTAAAATATAAAATTGTCGCTATGAATGGTTTCTAAAAAATTTAAAATATTAAGAGATGAAATGAACGGAAAGCGATCTCAATTAACGCTAATTTGGAATTATTAGGTATAGCAACTTTAAATATTTCATAATCCTGCATTTCCTCCACAAAACATGCAATGTAAATACAAAAAAAAAAAAAAAAAAAAAAAAAAAAAAAAAAAAAAAAAAAAAACCCTGATAGATACCCATCTAGCATTAAATACATTGTGTAAATATTGAATAAAACCCTGTAAGAAACAGTGAGTAGGTTGCCCGAAAGTACTTGTTAAAGTGTTCTCCTTCTCTAAGCTTTTCTCTCTCGCGCCAAGGCCACTAACAGAGGAGAGTGCCGTTAAAAAAAAAAAAAAAAAAAAAAAAAAAAAAAAAAAAAAATCTGATTCATTTTCTAGACATTTTATCATAAGATCATATTCTCAATTATCATTAGTAGATTTTTTTATATATTAAATTATTCTGGTGAAATTTCATAATCAGGTTCATATTGGCGTATTTTAGCTTGCATGATTTGCTAAAAAAATATGTATGGATTTGAAATGATACTTGAAATGATACTTTAGCAGCTCAAAGGTTATGCGGACGATATATTGAGATCTTGTGTCATACTTTATATTGCAATCATCTTTTATTTAATAGATGTTAAATACAACTCAACTTGTGGAGAATATGTTTGAAAACAAAACAATACAGCGTATGTAGGGGCCAGCATACACTCATAATTTAAATAGGATCGAGCATATCTAAAACACACTCTAACGACACAATGCATGCCACTGTTGATGTGTTCGGTACTTTGATACTATATCAGATTTTGAAGAGAGAATTCCTTAACTCTTATCGACAACCTCATTGCATCCGTGGAATATTGTACAATATTGATTATTCCGAGGGAGCACATGCCATATAAAGTACAGTCCATTCTTTTTATACATCATATATTTGTTATTTAAAGTTACTGAAATAGGTGAGCAGCGTCTGATTACGCTTTTGACGTCATTGTATACAGTTAAAATTCCGATATAAGACAATTTAGTATTTCATTTTCTATTTTACTTTTAATATATTGCGTACTTTCAATTTTATATCCATACATGGCTGTCATGCGTGGTTTGCTTTCCCATTTTTTTTTTTAAACAGTGTATACGAATTTATATATAAGATTTTCTAATTCTACGATTCGTTTATTTTCATCATTTCAATTTATTGCAGTATATAGACAATTAAAGATAACATCACATTTTCTTTGCTTCCACATGTTATTATTAAATCTATATTCTCAGCAATATCGCTCAGACTAATCCCTCTGAGGGAAGTCCTAGTATAATATATTTTTGTGAGTGTTTAATTTTAAAATATGTAGTTTTATTTAAAATATATTTTGATTACTTCTCTCAGAGATGTGCACTGGAAATTTGGGAGCACTAACAAAATATTTTACTTAGGGTAATATTTTCCTTGTATGTTTACAAGAATAAAATGGTAGATGGAGATTTGGAATCATTACTTTTTTTTTCCTATAGCAATCACTTGAGAAAAGGACGGAATATTATATAGTTTTTATAAAATACCTGTAAACATTACTGTAATTAAAAAAATAACATTTTTTGCTCTTATTCTCTTTAAAGTAAATAGAACTTTATATTTATCAGCTGTCTGCTATAGAAAAAAAAATATTTTTTTTTTTTTTTTTTTTTTATTTTTTTTTTTTTTTCTGAAACAGTTAGTTTATGCTTATAAGATACATCTGTAGAATCTATACCTTTTCTATTATGTAAAATCTTCTAACTTAAAAAAAATGGATTTTATATCTTTTTAACACATGCAATATAAAAAAAAAACTAACTTCAAAAGAATTCTTAGAAATCCTTTGACAATAAGACAGCTTTAATTCAATGTACCCTACATTTTTTTTCTGGCTAGAAATACTCATTCTGAAGGTGTCAATCGTTATTTTTATATAGCATCAGTGCAACATAAGAAGATTTAGGTGATACATTCGAATATTTAGTTCAAGCAGTTTTTAGACTTTTCTGCATTTTGTTTACTCTAAAGGTAAGAATAAACCAAGAAGATTTACCTTTTTTTTCAATACACTAGAAATATTTCTACTTTTCTTTTTTTGTCAGCATTAGGTACTTTTGTGAATTTTAAGGATAAATTGTATATTTTGAACTAGAAATAATCTCTGAAGTCTTATTATAAGTTACCAAATCGGCTTTAGAAGCATTTAATAATTGTAAATATGTCTTTTTAAGCATTGATTAAATTATATTATTTCTTATCGTACTTTTGCATAAGAAATACAACAATCAATAGGAGCAGCGGAAATATATAATAATGTTGTTTACAAAAATTATAAGCAATGATTATACTTTTATATAATACTAAACCCCGCGGCTTTGCTCGCGTAATAGTTCAAATATGCCAAGTGATATTTGCATGACAATTGTTTATTAGAAGAACACTTTTTTGGAATAATTCAAAAATTACAAATGAAGCCACAGTTTGACTAAACTTCATTATAAAACTGCAATAGACAGAAATGAGATTTTATTTAATAAGAAGAACTGAAATTAATTCCAAATAAATGATAATTTAGAATTTATTTTGATACTTTTATGCTCATTGCAGTATTTATTTGAAATTTTGATTTTTTTAGAAACCATCTTAACACATTTACATTTTAAAATTAACCATCATGTCAAATTCGAATCTTCTTGTCTAACAGTCTACCACTTCTCTGGTGTTAGTGGCACCAACATAAAATGCCGAAAAAGAGTTGAAATAGAATGTCTCGAAAAATGTTGAAACAGAGACTGTCGCCATTAATTTGTCATCATTAACCTTCAAATCGGTTGGTATTTCCTAATATTCTTTAGAAAACGGAATTTAGACGTTTTTAAAGGCTTTCTTGTTGTTCATGCCAACCAGGTGGTAGTGACACCGGCATAAAATATAGACCGTATAGGATCAGGGACTATCACTCTTGATTCGCAACCAATAACTTCTATAATCGGTTTATTATTTCCTGAGATTTCTTAGAAATCGTAATTTAGAACACTTTTGGGAAGCTTTTCGCTCCTTCCCTTCGCTTCACGGGTTTTTAATTCCGAATTTATTTTCGACTGTTCTTAGAGGACATTTATATTTTATAAGTAACTACCGTGCTATATTTAAATTTTCTAGCCTCTTCAGTACCGCAGAAATCGCAATTTAGAAAGATTTTCGCCCCTGCGACCCTCTGGGTTGTGGCACCGACATAAAATAAAGCTTATGTTTGAGCAGGTTTTATCACCATCAATTTGCAACCATTATATTTGGAATCGGCTTCATATTTTATACGACTGCATAAAAACCGTAATTTAGAACGCTTATAGAGAGCTTTTCGCTAAGTTCATCCTTTTAAATTAGGAATTTTCTTTCGACAATTCTTAGAAAGCATTTGCATCTTTGAAGTAATTATCACTCCAAATTAAAATGTTAGCCCCCTCAGTAACACAAAAAACGCAATTTAGAACATTTTTTGCTCCTGTAACCCCCAGGTGGTGGTGCCAACAATGTAAAATATAGGCTATGTTGGAGCGGTGACTTTCTCCATCAATTCTAAACCATTACTTCTCAAATCAATTTATATTTTCTGAGATTGCGTAGAAATCGCTATTTAGAACGTTTTTAGAACGCTTTTCGTTCATTTTCACCCCTTTCAAATTTCAGTTTTTTAAGGAACTTTTCTCAGAGCGCATTTACATCTCATAAGAAATTACCATGCCAAATTTCAAGTTGCTATCCCCTTCATAATCAAAAAATCACAATTTAGAATGTTTTTTTAAAATGCAACCGCAAGGTGGTCGTGACGCCGACATGAAATAGATCCTATATTGGAGCAAGGGCTGTCATTGTCAATTTCCAACCATTACTTTTGAAATCAGTTGGGCACCTTTCTGAGACTGCGTAGAAATCTCAATTTATAACGTTTTTTTAGAACGTTTTTTGTCCATTTTGACCCCTTTTAAATTTCGAATTATTTAGGAAATGTTCTTAGAGATCATTTATATCTTATAAATAACTACCATGCCTAGTTTCAATTTCTACCCTTTACAGTATTACAAAAAAAACGCTATTTACATCGTTTTTTACTCCTTCACGCCCTTTGGGGTAGTGGCACCGACGTGAAATACAGCGTATGTTGGAGCGAGTGCTGTCATCATCGTTTTCACAGAATTATTTTTTAAATCGGTTCGGTACTTCCTGAGATTGCGTAGAAATCGCAATTTGGAAAGTTTACTAGAACGCTGTTCGCTCATTTTCGCCCCTTTTAAATTTCGATTTTTTAGGAAACGTTCTTAGAGATAATTTGTAAGTTATAAATAACTGCTCTGCCTAATTTCAGGATTCTAGACCCTTCAGTAACACAAACATTGCAATTTAGAACCTTTTTTGCTTCTGCGACCCCTAGGTGGTGGTGACACCGACATGAAATAAAGCCCATGTTGGAGCAAGGGCTGTCATCATCAATTTCCAACCACTACTAAATAAGTTGTGTATTTTCTGCAATTGCGTAGAAATCGCCATTTAGAACGCTTTTTCTAACGCTTTTTGCGCATTTTCACCGCTTTTAAATTTCGAATTTTTTAAGACATGTTCTTAGAGATCATTTATATCTTATAAGTAACTACCATACAAAATTTCACGTTTCTAAGACCTTCAGTAACACAAAAATCGCAATTTCGAACATTTCTTTCGTCCTGCACCCCCTTTGAGGGTAATGGCACCAACATAAAAGGTAGCCTATGTTGGAGCAAGTGTTCTCACCATTATTTTTGAAATCGGTTTGGTACTTCTTGAGATTGGGTAAAAATCGCCATTTAGAGTGTTTTTTAGAACACTTTTGCGCATTTTCACCCCTTTTAAATTTCCAATTTTTTAAGAAATGTCCTTGGAGATCATTAGTATCTTATAAGTAACTGCCACTCGAAATTTCATGTTTCTAGGCCCTTCAGTAACACAAAAATCGCATTTTTAGAACGTTTTCTGCTCCTGCACCCCCTTTTGGCCAGTGGCACGGCCACATAGCCTATGTTCTAAGTTGGACTAACACCATCATTTTGATACCATTACTTTTGGTATCGGTTCGGTAGTTCCAGAGCTTAGCTCCTACAAATAAACAATTTTTACCTCTTTATAATATTACTAGTAAACCCCGCGGCTTGGCTCGCGTAATATTTGAAATATGCAAAGTGGTATTTATATGTCTAATTTTTATTAAAATGTACTAACTAAATTTTTATTTTATTAAAAGGTAATATTTTATTTTATTAAAAGTTACTTATTACTTTTAGGAATAATTTAAAAAATACTATTTAAAACACAGTTTGATTAAACATCATTGTTACACTGCATAAGGCAGAAATGAGACTTAAATTAATAAAACGAAATAAAACTAAATAAGTAATAATTTTGAAAATATTTTGAAACTTTTATGCTCAATTAAGACGCTCATTTCAGTATTCATTTGAAGTTTTGAATTTTTTAGAAACCATCTTCTTACATCTTAAAATTAACCATCATGTCAAATTCCAAGTCCTACCACGTCTCTCAACATAAAGGGCTATGTTGAAATAGGAACTGTCACCATTAATTTGCCAACATTAATTTTGAAATTGGTTTGTTATTTCCTAATATTCCACAGAAACGTAATTTAGAAAGCTTTTAAAGGCCTTTTTTAGAGTGTTTGTTGTTTCTGTAAATCCCAGGTGGTAGAATCATCGGCATAAAATATAGCCTGTTACCATTGATTCGCAACTATTACATTTATATTTGGTTTATATTCCCTGAAATTGCGTAGAAATCGTAATTTAGGACTTTTTTAGAATGCTTTTCGCATCTCCCCTTGACTTCACCCATTTTTAGTTCGAATTTATTTTCGACAGTCCTTCGAGGGCATTTATATTTTATATGTAACTATCATGCCATATTTAAAGTTTCTAGCCTTTTCAGTATCACAGAAATCGCAATTTAGAAAGCTTTTAACTGCTGCAACCCTCTGGTGATAGTGGCACAGACATAAAATATAGCTTATGTATGAGCAGGTTCTATCACCAACAATTCGTTAGCATTATTTTTTAATCGGTTTGGTATTTGATAAGATTACATAAAAAATGTAATTTATAACGCTTTTCGCTCACTTCATCTTTTTAAATTTGAAATTTTCTTCCGACAATTCATAGAAAGCTGTTGCAAAGTGTTAGACCATTCAGTTATGCAAAAAACGAAAATTAGAACATGTTTTGCTTTTGCAACCCTCAGATGGTAGTGACAGCAACATAAAATATAACCTATGTTATAGCAGGGACTGTCACCAGTAATTTGCAACCATTACTTTTGAAATAGCTTTGGAATTTCTTGAGATTGAGTAGAAATCGCAATTTAGAATGTTTTTATAAAGCTTTTCGCGCATTTTCATCCCTTTTTAAATTTCCATTTTTTTCGAAACTGTTCTTAAAGATCCGTTATATGCAATAAATATGTACCTTGCCTAATTTTAAGTTGCTAGCCCCTACCGATCACAAAAATCGAAATTTGGAATGCTTTTTTGCTCCTGCAATGTGTAGGTGATAGTGATACCGACTTCAAATAGCATCTATGTTAGAGCAGAGGCTGTCAGCATCAATTTCTTACCATTACTTTTGAAATCAGTTTGATTTTTCCTGAGATATTGGTGATAAATCGGCATTTAGAACGTTTTTAGAACGCTTTTCGCTCATTTTGCTCCTGCATCTCCTCTGGGGTAGTGGAAACAGATCTATCTTAGAGCAAGATCTGTCACCATCATTTTAACACCATTATATTTGAAATCGGTTCAGTATTTCCTGAAATTGCATAGGAATTGCAATTTAGAAAGTTTTTTACAACGCTTTTTGCGCATTTTCACCCCTTTTAAATTTCGAATTGTTTAAGAACTGTTCTTAGAAATCCTTTATATCTAATAAGTAGCTGATACTTAAAATTTCATATTTCTAGGCCCTTCAGTAACACATAAATCGCATTTTTAGAACGTTTTTTGCTCCTACACCCCCTTTGGGGTAGTGGCACCGACATAAAACATAGCCTATCTTGGAGCAAACGTTGGCACTATCATTTTGGCACCAATATTTTTTAAATCGGTTTGGTATTTCCTGAGATTATGTAGAAACTACCATTTAGAGCGTTTTTTAGAACGCTTTTTGTGCATTTTCAACCCTTTTAAATTTCGAATTGTTTAAGAACTGTTGTTAGACATCATTTATATCTTATAAGTAACTAATATTCCAACTTTCATATTTCTAGGTCCTTCAGTAACGCAAAAATTGCATTTTTAGAACGTTTTTTGCTCCTGCACCCCCTTTGGGGTAGTGGCACCAACATAAAATATAGCCTATGTTCTAAGTTGGACTAACACCATCATTTTGATACCATTACTTTTGGAATCGGTTCGATATTTCCTGAGATTATGTAGAAACTATCATTTAGAACGTTTTTTAGAACACTTTTTGTGCAGTCTCACCCCTTTTAAATTTCGAATTGTTTAAGAACTGTTCTTAGACATCGTTTATATCTTGTAAGTAACTAATATTCCAAATTTCATATTTGTAGGCCCTCCAGTAACGCTAAAATCGCATTTTTAGAACGTTTTTTTGCTCCTGCGCCCCCTTTGGGGTAGTGGCACCGACATAAAACATAGTCTGTCTTGGAGCAAGCGTTGTCACCATCATTTTGACATCAATATTTTTTAAATCGGTTTGGTATTTCTTGAGATTGTGTAGAAACTACCATTTAGAACGTTTTTTAGAACGCTTTTTGTGCATTTTCAACCCTTTTAAATTTTGAATTGTTTAAGAACTGTTGTTAGACATCATTTATATCTTATAAGTAACTAATATTCAAAATTTCATATTTCTAGGTTCTTCAGTAACGCTAAAATCGGATTTTTAGAACGTTTTTTGCTCCTACACCCCCTGTGGGGTAGTGGCACCGACATAAGATATAGCCTATGTTCTAAGTTGGACTAACACCATCATTTTGATACCATTACTTTTGGAATCGGTTCGGTAGTTCCAGAGCTTATCTCCGACAAATAAACAATTTTTTCCTCTTTATAATAGGAGTAAGATAAGATAAGATAAGATAAGATTAAGTATAGATATAGATAGATAATTAGCATTTAGCAAAATTAATTATTACTTAATGTCTTAAAGATTATTATTATAATGTTTATATACCAAAGTAGATTATCCTTGTAATTTAATAAATTACATTTAATCGATATACTAATCAATAGATTTCTGTTTTTAAGAATGTTAAAAGTTTAAATCACTTTATACATAATTTTATATTGGTCGTTTTATAAAAGTGATAATTACGATAAGTAAATAATATTTGTGTTTTTTTTTCTTACTTTTTAGATTAGGGATTTAAAATATACAATAAATTTAACTCCATGGCATATGGAACATACATTTACGTTGGAGATTATGAGATTAAACTTTCAAAAACTTAATCTTGTAACTTGATTGAAAATTCTAGCAAATTTCGGATATTTAAAAAACTTATTACACGTTTAAATGCGTATTCTTAAGAAAAAATAATTCAATCCCGCTTTCGAATTTAATTTTAATGAGAGTAAATCACTTCCAGGCACTAAAAGATCAAATAATAATGTTACTGTAATCCTTTAGGTTTTGTAGGTAAAAAAAGTTGAAAAATAATTATTCTTGATACACAAAGTACGAAGAGTTGTAATACAACAAACTCTCTATTCAGTTATAAGATTTGTGATTAATCCTTGAACGGGCCTGTTCGAAAATAATCCATGGCACCAAATTTAACAATAAGAACCATTTTTTAAAAAGAAATAACTAACGGTAATTGGCGGTGGTTCGTACATTTTTAAGTATCGATGGTCAAAAGAAATAAGTATAAAACACTCAAACTTTGAATAAGAATTCTTTCAGAAAGAAATTTTAGAACGTTAGATTTATATAAAATAACTACGCTGATAGGTTGCCGGAACCTTTTAAAAGTTCGCTTAAGCTTACTCTAAAAATACTATAATATCACTATTAAAGGAAACCGTGTATTCCACTACTCTTCTCTTTGAAATATCAAATTTAAATTTTAACAACGCTGGTGAACACGCTAATTCAGCTCTTCGGAAACCTTCGCTTGCTTCAGAACACGTATACGATGAGCGATTCTTGTCTAGGTTACCACTTAGAAGAATATCGATTCAATCCAATTCTTACCTCAGTATGCATATCATCTTATAAACTTCAGATTCCTAATTATTGAATAATTATACAAAATATTCGTAAAAATAAAATTCCAGCGTAATCATAGATGCTTTTCAAATTTCTATGAAATGTCAGAAAACTTAGGTCATTCGCGTAGAATTCAGTTCACCAAGTTCGCATAGAAAACTAAAAACTTACACGACCATATATTACGTCTCATGAGTGACTAGCGGAGAATGCTACTAGCACGCCTAAATAACGGTTCCTATATTGAAGAAAGGGTGAGCCACATGCTTTGTCTTCTAACGCTGGATAACCCACATAATTGAATAATTAATTCATTAATTTAAAATGTAAAATATAATGTATTTATGAAATATAATTTTAATTAATACATCTCCTTTCAATCAATAAAATGGAAAAAAAAAATATGCTGGGTCAATTTTCGAAACTCAATCCGCGTAAAGTGAAAATAAAACGATATATGTGGAAGAGAATTGAATAACCTCTTATTATATTCTTTTTAAACGAAAAACGAAATTGAAGCTGCTAATGGCATCGCTAAAAGAATAGGTAAATTAACAGCTAAAAGAACAGGTAAAATAATATGTAAAAGATTAGGCAAAATAATAGGTAAAAAAAAAAATACTATATGAAACCTTAACACATATCCTACTAATATCATTATTTATGCTATATAAAAAATATTCTTGAGGAAAACCTAATGAAATCTAATATTTTATAGTAAGCGTTTTAAACTATGAAATATATTTTTTTCTGTGAATGGTTTTTCCTTCTTTTTTCTATGTTACATATAGAGGAACATGTAGTGATATATGTATGAAAAAAAAAAGAAAAAATAAATGTGAGTAACAATTAGTAAGTTAAATTGTATTAAACAAAGTAGCATTTTTATGTCTATGGTGTCCGAAAGGTCTGTAATATGTCAAAAAGTCGGAAATTATATATCGGATTTAAAAATTTAAAAAATCGTGTTAAATCACAAAATACATAATATGAACTTTAAAAGTCTCACTGTTTTGCTTAAAAGCCGAAAAAAGTTATAATAATGTAGGTGTTACAAGTTAACAAATGCACGTTTTCTTAGTACTTTAGGCCTGCAATTCCCGCGGGCATATCGTCAGATAATATATTTATTATTAAACGCCGTTCCATTCATGCAAATACGTTACTTCGTTTAAATGGGGTCGCCTAAATTTATTAGGATAGATCAAAGTAGAAGTAGCAGTGCCTTGGATTGTACTTATGTACAAAGTAGAAAAAAAACTGTAAAGTTACTAAACTTTTTCTAGCAAACTGGGGTTCCTAGAGCTTTTTGTGTAACGGCAACAACAAGAATACGTGTAACCGATACACTTTTACACCGTAAATCTAAAAATCTTAAAGGTTACTAATAAGTTTTTAGGAAATTGGGATGCCAAGAGATATGTAACTGCAAACCTTGTTACAGATAAATTGTAGTTAGATTACTGTAGTTTTAGTACATTCCTTTGTAAAGGTCCAGAAACCTGTAGCCTTACAAAAAACTAGATTGTAAATTTACACCTTTTTTTGTACAGTGTACAGATAAAATTTTAGTAAGCATGCAGATTTTTGTAATTTTAAAAATGTAGAATTACAGATTTTTTTCATTTTTTTTCTTTTTTTACAGTGTAGAAAAAAAATATATTTAACAATCGTTTCATTTATTTTAATACGTCACTTTGTTCACATACTTCACTGCTGGACAGTATTAGAAGTAGTAATGTTCCGGTATAAACTTGCGTGTAGGAAAATATTTAACTGTCATACCATTCATTTCAATACGCCACTTTGTAGAAGTTTTCAGGGTTTATTTTCAGGATATTTAACCATATATTAAGGATATTTTATGGCAGGGCGCGTAACACTAAGTAAAACAAGAAGATTTGTAACATTTATTTTCTTTTTCGCTTTTATGTATATTTGTTACCTTGTAACATATATATTACTAGAGACTATTTTTTTTTGCCTTTATAAAAAACAGTGAACTTTTTGAAGTTTATATATATTTAATGTATATATATTTAACTTCTAACATCTATATTATTATTATTATTGTCGTCTTTTTAAGTAAAACTTTCAGCTTTTAAAGTTCTTTTTTTTTTTTTTTTTTTGGCATTTAAATGTTTATTTGTTAACTTTTAACACCTAAAATATTATATCTTTGTCGCTTGTTAAGTAAAACAGTGACCTTTTTAAAGTTTATATTGTGTATTTTGTGATTGAATAAAGGTGTGTTGCATTTTGTGTTATGATATAGTTTTTGTGTTAAATAGTTTTAAAAAAGCTATTTGCATTCAGTGATACTAAAGTTAACCCCCAATCGGACTTTCTGGGTATCAGAGTTGTCCAGCTTTGAAATCTTGAATGATAGCACATTTTTATATTTAACCTACGGATTCGAAAAAATACGTAACTTTCGTAATTAACACTTTTTTCGGATAATCGCAGATGGCATTGCAATCCAACAAATTCCGCTCAGATTTTTTTGCTATGTAGGAAACATTTCCACTTTTTTTTTCAATGACATTCTGATTTGAAAAAAAAAAAAAAAAAAAAAAAAAAAAGCAATTTAACAAATTACAACGACTATTTGGAAAATGATTTTTTCAAAGACTAAAATTTAAGACATAAAAAATCGCACGGAGTTGATCACACATTACGTACGCCATGAATTAAACATTAATAGTGTTATTACACGTAAAAATTCCAAGAGACAAAAATCGCCTGCAACTCGTACGTATTACCCACCTGAAAGTTATAGATTATCCAAGCATTTCATTGGCTGTTCGGGAAAAGGTTTTTCCGTCGTCAGCTTTCCAAGAAATCTGACAACCAATTTTAAATGAAATTTCAATCTCAAACTTCTAAACATCGCACAATATTACTTTTACACCGTCGTATAGAGAAAAAATGTACTTTTAAATGCAATTTGTTTGAAAGCTGTATTTCAATTTGTTTCTGAGTTATTATTATTATTTTTTTATATTTTATTACTTTTTTGTCATAATGGCAACCGAATGTATCCATCTCTGTTGAATGTAAAGGAAAATACAGATTACTGTATAGACCAATCAGAAAACGAATAAAATGCGGATTAAACCAATAAAAACTTTTAGATATGCTTTTGATTTCCTACCCTGACGAGAACAATAACCATTTTTCCAAATGGTTAAAAAAAATTGCTTTTCTCTCTGACACACATTTGTAACAGTATATACACGTTTGCAAATATCTGATTAAAAAAAAATACTATTATTATTTTTTTATATTCATTTTATGAGAAACTATTTACAACTGTATTGTTCATTGAACATATTTTTTCACTTATGCCATAATATTTGCGCTAAAAATTATTTTCCTAAGTAAGATATTCTCCAAATGTAGAATGAAATTTTTGCGATCCTATTTTTATATTAATCATATCTTCATAGACAGTACTATGAGTAATTTAACTTTAAGCACTTTCTTAGTTTGTCTACATATCAACACACATTTGAAAATATGCTTTCATGACTAGCCAGTTTTCTCATTGTTAAGATTATACTTCTGGCGTAATTTAAGTAAGATTATGACGAAACTAAGTTTTAATTGTACGCTAGACATAGAGATTCATTTTCTCTTTCCATTACACAAAAATAACGAGAGAATATTATGTCCATTCCTTAATAGTTTTAGAATGACACATTGCATAGAAGCGTCTTGATAATTAAATGCATTTGTATTGCTTCATATAATTTGGTTTTAATATTTTTGACAAATCATTAGATTTATCCCATATATTGAATAATTTTAAGCCAATCCATGTTGTTTGAAAATTGTCAATCTCTTTGGATTTTCATAAATTGTATGCCGTGTTTTTATTGAATTGAGCAATTTATTGTTACTGTATAATTGGGTACTCGAAAATATCGAAATTACGTAAATCTTTTTCCGGTAGTGCAGAAAAGTTGTGAACTCCGTCCATTAGAATGTGTGCGGAATCTTAAAACAGTGGGTTGATATCTTCTGTCGTCTCAGTGGGCTGAAAGTTCCGAAAATTGCAATAAAAATGATTAGTATGCAAAAATTAATAAATTATCACAATTTTCGTTGATCGGTTTGCGGTAGAATTAAAAGTAACAATTATTTTACAACAACAATCAAAAGGAATTAACTAAATCTTAATATGTTCTGCCGCCTCATCAGCATCGAATTATTGAAATTTCGAGGCATTTTTTTCCTTTTCTGCATAAGTGATTCCTTCTTGCACAATGCACAGTCCAGAAAGACTGAGTTTTTCGGTCTTGAAGACCCCTATTTTAACGCCGAGAAAAAATCGGAACGACCAATAAATCACCTGACCACTCTCTTTCGTCTGGCTAAGCGCAGTACGCAGGCGCTACATGCATCTGCCAGTCGCAACTGATTTTAACTCGTTTAAAGGAATAACCATTTATGGAATTTGTGGTCATTATAGTTTCTTGAACTGCAGTTGTTTTTTTAACGAATTTGTGTTGGGGTTTTGGACATTTCATCGACATTACTAAGAGATATTGGTAAATATTTGAAATCATCGCAGTCATTTTTCAAGAGTCAAAGATTTCAAGTTCACAAACGTTGCAATGACCAATTTTTGGAACACCGAAGGATTTTTTACGCATGCTGTTAACGCATGAGGACACCATAAGATGTTGAGCTGAGGGGAGATGACATGAGATGGTTGCGAAACTGGTAGAAACAAAGAACCACGCTTTTCACTTATTACAGAAAGGTTGATTCAAAAATTTATACGTCGATGCTGACATTCCTTCAGTCTCACATACGTATGTTTGTGATATGATGCACGCATACCATAGCAAATATTGATCAATCATAAAACATATAAAACGTGTTGTAATAAAGAAGACTACTCTCGAAAATGTTGAGAAACTTAAACTGGAAGCAAAAATAAAAAAAGATGTTTGATATATCTCCCTTAAAGAAGTGATTTTTAAGCAGTATACTATACGAAAGAAAGCAAAGTTACTGCAAAAGAACAGGCGTACCTCATTTACCAAAGAATGGAAAGAAATGTTTTCTTTGTAAGTGTTGATGTTCCAGAAACAAAACGACTTCAGAAACGTCAAATGCGTAAGGAGAAGGATATTATTCGATCTGCAAAACAGGCTTCTTCTGCTTTAGCTTGAAGCAATTCAGTGGAGAATAAAAGGAAAAATGATATAGAAGATGTAAAGGAGGTAGAGATGGAGGAAGACATGGGGTGGGAACGAAATATAGGTCTAACATAGCGTCTCTTCATCAGCTTACAGGGGGTGTTTAAATACGTTTAAAACTGGATAACACAGTTATTGTCAGTGAAATAGATGGTGTATCTAACAGACTCAAGGCTGCTAGTGCGTCGAGTGTTATGCAAGATTTGGATTTGATATCGGAATCGGACACCAGCCTCGTCACAGGCAAAAAGAAAATATTTAGTGAAAAATTGAGAATTTACAAAAATAAGTCTCAAAATCAAACACTAAAACATCCAAAGAACAATTGTAGAAGCGCATTACTGTATTGTATCGGAACCTGCTCTTACGTACATTGAACATTTTACTCCTGAAATCGGTTAAAATCTTGATATATCTAACAGCGTTTACAAGTACTTTTAACAAGTACTGTTAACAAGTGCTACTAATGTTACAAGTACTTTATTGGATGATTTTAGCAACCTTATTATTCTCAGGTGTGACGAGTCTGTAGTGCACACATGAGTGTCGAATAGTGTAATTCGCAGGCTTGAATTGAAACTTCAGAGACATGTCCGAAAGATTATCTGCTTACTTCATTTCAATGAGTTGCCATTACGACACGTATTCCAATCCACAGATAGCAAGTCATCTGGCCCCACATCTTATACCCAAGACATTGGGCGAAACCACCCAAAATTCCAAAAGCTTTCAATTGCTGCTTTTAATGGTACTGAATCCAAATTGTCAGCCATTGATCCTACCACCCACTGTTCAGATTAGAAATACGTATTGGACATTTGCACCACCATTAGTTCTGCATTTGTTGTCCAGATCTATCTAACCGGGAACGTTGAATGTGACCCGCTGGCTAACAAATGCCAAATGATAGGTGCCATATAAGGATTCTTGCAGCTCGGTGGATTATCAAGACAAGGGAAATTAGTCCAGATGGAAATTGTGTTTGCATATTCGTTATTCCTTCAATGAAAATTTTTATAAAAAATATTTGATACCAAAAACGGTTACAACTGGTAATGCGTTTTTTTTTTTTTTTTTTTTTTTTTTTTTTTTTTTTTTTTTTTTTTTTTTATGTTCGAAAGATAAAATAAAGTTTCTGTTTGCATTAAATTGAAGTATGTGTGGCTTGTATTTAGTTAAAATTTTGCCTTTATTTCTCTAAATTTGGTGTCGATGGGGCGGAAGAAGATATTAACCTATAATTCTAAAAAATTTTTATGGTTGCCGTTGTTAAAAAAAAAATAATTTGTAAGCTCTATCCCAAACCGATCAACTAAAATTATGATTATATTAATACATGGAAATTATTCCAGAGAGAAACATTCGCCTTGCATACAATATTTCAAATGAAAAACAAATTTCAAATTTCACTTATGGTCCGAGTTCGAGTCCCGGCATGGAATCTTTTTCACTATGTTGGCATTTGCGCCTTTTAAGCAATTACTTTGAAATTTGAAATTTGTTTTTCATTGGAAATAAAATTATGATTGTTTATCAATTTTTTGTATTTTAATCATTTTTAGTGCAATTTTCGGAAATGTCGGTCCACTGAGGCGGCAGAAGATATCAACCAACTGTTTTAACATTTTGCACACCTTTTTATGGTGAGTTCACAACTTTTCCGCACTACCGCGAAAAGATTTGCGAAATTTCGATTTTTTACATACGCCCTACTATATAATAAATACATTTTAAAAGAAAATACTATTTTGCGTTCACGACGATTTAATAGTCATATACTTTCGCACATAATTTTTCTGTAAATATTTAACCTCCTAAGAATAGCTTTGAAACATATGTTTTTTTTTTTTTTTTTTTTAAACATAAAATATCTATTTGTAATAACAATGCAAACTCTATATTTGTTGTTATTGAACATATTAAAATCAACATTTATATACAGTGTCCGTCGATTGTCGCCCCAGAAAGATCAATAGGATTGTTGGAATTTCAGTAAAAGGTCTTCAGTTTGTCTCCCTAGCCGACCTGGGCATTTTTACTTCAGTTGGAAAAATTCAATTCGTATGCCATACAAATCAGTTGTGTTTTAAATAATACAGAATATAGTATTAAATGATACTTTGTTTATTAGTTAAATACTAAATAATAGAACAGAAAATTTTAAAATTTAGTAAAATTTAAAAAGAAAATTATTATGAATTGTGAGATTTTTTATAATTTTGTATTTCGTTAATTAGAGTAACAAACATAGATTTTAAGGAAAGGCATATTTTTATCCATTTAATTATTCTAGGAAATTGTTTCAAATATAATAATGATTTTTTAATAATGTAAAATAGAAGTAATATTTTTACCTATTATTTTTCTAACAAAATGTATTAAATTCAAATGCAAAATCCATCCACATATTTGAACAAATAAAACATAATTAAATATTAATCTTTTTTACCAGAATATTTCGAAATTGGTTCATTTACTTGAATAAACACATGTTTTCTGGAGAATTATATTTTGAAGGATAAAAGTTATTTTTAAATGTTCTGCTTACGAAAGGTTTCATTGTATTTTGTGTAAGCATAAATAAAACATTTGTTTTTAATATAAGAATTTTTCGCGAAACGTAATGAGATTTTTACGCTCTTTACAGCAGAATGCATTGTTTGTAAGATTAAATCCAACATATGTATATTTTAAAAAACAATTGATTTAACTTTATTATTACTGCTGCATGTACAAAAATGAAAAGAAATAATGAAATGTAAATAGAATAAGTGGTTTATGTAGATGTCATATACTTCAAGAGATATGTAAAAAAATATTTGTTTTAAATTTAATGAAATGTAAAACATTTTTCATAGAATATGTGTGTGTATCTGTACTGCTTAAATGTATTTTATGTTCGCTTATTGTTATTATTATTCATAAAACTAGTAAATCTGCAGATCAGGAGCCTCAACGTAATCTTTTCAAGTCATTGTTTTTAAACACTCATTGCGTAATATTCAACTTCCTACAAATCGCTTTTTAATGTTTTCAAATTACATAAATATTCATAAGAATACAAAATACTTCATAAAGTTTCATAAATTAAAAGTGTTAAACAAGTGGTTATACATTGATGTTCTGAAATTCTGATGAGCTACTTATTCTGGTAACTTTTTAAATCTAAAACTGTATTTCTTCAGGAGGGCTCTGCCCCCCCCCTCCTCTGCCCCCACCGTGGTCTATTTAAATTTACATTCGTAATTTTTTATTGATTGTGCGGATTGTTATAGTATATCTTAGTTTATACTTTTTTACGCTGTGATTTATAAGGATAAGCATAAGTTTCTTTTATAAATTAATAAAATTTAAATTTAAAATAAAATCTTCATGTTAACCGTACGCAGACAATAAATCTTGAAGTGACGCCAAAAACGTAACCCTAAAATTCGCTACATTCGGCACAAACACAGCGACGTGCTTTAAAAATAATAATAATTGCCGAAACGTCAGTGAAGGCTTACTGTGGAGACACGAAAAGTTTTGATTTCCGTTTGTCTGTCTGTCTATCTGTCTGTCTGTTCCGCGATAACTGCCGCAAATAGCATCCGATCGGCTTGAAATTAATTGGGCCTGTTGATGAGGTACTCGGACTTAGCTGTATAGTTTTTGGTTAAATTTGGTTCATTCGTTCGGGAAATATAGAATATTTTATTTTGCTCTGTAATGCTTGTCTATGGCAAGTCAGACGATTTTCAGATTTTCATTTGTTGAAAGAAATGGCTCATATAAAAAATGGATTTAAATGGTAAATTTTGGATGCTGAAATTTTTAAATAAGGTTATTAAATTATTCCAATTAGTTTGAAATTATGTCAATATATTTGCGAGGTTTTTTAAATTAGGTTTATAATTTTTGGGGGAACATTATGCATGTTTTCCCATAATATAAAGCATTTTGTTTTATCAATTTGACATAATACATATTTCATTTTTTACCTTATCTTTCATCAGTTGCCTAGCAACGAATTTGGTCTTAATAATATTAGTATAAATGCGTCTATAATGTTTCAGTAAAGCCAACGTCAAAACGGATGAATTAATGCATTTGTATTTTTGCATATAGATGAATTTTAGCCCCAGAAATAAAAATAGGCAATATTTTATTTATTTTATTCAAATATTTTGCTTAAAAATACAAAAGTTCATTATTTTCATAGAAATAATGTGACATTTTTTCATAAAATTTATCAATGTTTCCTTAATCGTTGCCAAGAAAATCAAAACCCTGAATAATATTTTCTCTTAAACAATTTTCAATTGAAAGATTTTGACGTGAAACAGGAAAATGAAAAAAAAATTAAGAATAAAAAAATTAATATGGCGACATATTGGGAATAAAAAGAAAACTCTCA
Organism: Maratus speciosus; assembly: GCA_963932465.1. Classification (NCBI taxonomy): domain Eukaryota; kingdom Metazoa; phylum Arthropoda; class Arachnida; order Araneae; family Salticidae; genus Maratus; species Maratus speciosus. The sequence goes on along the minus strand of OZ010795.1, from coordinate 433,004,941 downwards.
AGTATTTCTTAATATAACAAGATGAAAGATTTTGAGTAAGTACGAATAGCAGATGAATTAGACGCCATTTATAAAAAAAAATGATGTTGGAATAAAAAGACCTTGGCTAAAATAAAATTAACTATTATTTACGGTGGAAAGAGATAGATGGAGATGCAGTATGCCGTAAAAACAGTTTGCAATATATATGATGTGCGTTATCGCCCAGATTTAAATGCCATTATTTGGCCCAAACAAAACAAGCACGTGGAACAGAGACCGAATTTTTTGACTTCATCCGTGCCTTTTTTCTGTAAAATGAAAATGATCTGCTTATATTTAAGCATTCTAAAGTAGCATTTCATCGTATTATGAATTAAAAACTGTATTACTAAAAATATTTTTCTTTTCTTTCTTTCTTTTTTTAAGCACGCCGTTGTGTTTCGGTCGAATGTAGCGGATTTTAAGGTTACATTTTTGGCGTCACTTCAAGATTTATTGTTTGCGTAAGGTTAACATGAGGATCTTATTTTAAATTTTAAATTTATTAACTTATATATAAAAAAAAAAAACTTATGCGTATCCTTATAAATCACAGCGTAAAAAAAAAAAAAAAAAAAAAAAAAAAAAAAAAAAAAAAAAAATGTGATATACTATAACCATCCACAAAATCGATAAAAAAATTACGAATGTAAATTTAAATAGATTACGGGGGGTTCAGGGGAGCAGAGCCTCCCTGAAGAAATGCAATTTTTGATTTAAAAAGTTACCAGAATAAGTAGCGCATCAGAACTTCAGAACATCAATGTATAACCACTTGTTTAACACATTTAATTTCTGAAACTTTACGAAGTATTTTGTGTTCTTATAAATATTTATGTAATTTGAAAACTTTAAAAAGCGATTTGTAGGAAGTTGAATATTACGCAATGAGTGTTAAAAAACAACGACTTGCAAAGATGACGTTGAGGCTCCTAATCTGCAGCTTTACTAGTAATATTTTTAGTAATACAGTTTTTAATTCATAATACATTGAAACGCTACCTTAGAATGCTTAAATATAAGCAGATCATTTTTATTTTACAGAAAAAATGCACGGAAGACGTCAAAGAATCCGCTCCCTGTTCCACGTACTTGATTTTTTGGGCCGAATGAGGTCATTTAAATCTGAGCGATAACGCACATCATATTGCAAAGTGTTTTTCTGTTTTTATGGTATACTGCATCTCCATCTATCTCTTCTTCCATGAATAAAAGTTAATTTTATTTTACCCAAGATCTTTTTATTCCAGCATCTTTGTTTTCGATAAATGACGTCTATTTCAATGCTATGCGTACTTACTCAAAACTTTTCATCTTGTTATATTAAGAAATACTCGAGAGTTTTCTTTTTATTTCCAATATGCCACCATATTAATTTTTCTATTCTTATTTATTTATTTATTTTTTTCATTTTCCTGTTTCACGTCAAAGTATTTCAATTGAAAATTGTTTAAGAGAAAATATTATTTCGGGTTTTGATTTTCTTGGCAACAATTAAAGAAATATTGGTAAATGTTATGGAAAAATGTCACATTATTCTCTATGAAAATAATGAACTTTTGTAATTTTAAGCAAAATATTTGAATAATATAAATAAAATATTGCCTATTTTTATTTCTGGGCTAAAATCCATCTATATGCAAAGATACAAATGCATTAATTCACCCGTTTTGCTACTGGCTTTACTCAAACATTATACACGTGATTATACTAATATTATTAGGACCAAATGCATTGCTAGGCAACAGATCAAAGAAAAGGAAAGAAATAAAATATGTACTAGTAAATCTGCAGATCAGGAGCCTCAACATCAGCTCTACAATTCATTGTGTTTAGCACCCTTTGAGTAATATTAATCTTTCTACAAAAAACGAAATTTAAAGTTTTGAAATTACATAAACATTTATTAAACGAAAAAATATTTCGAAGGTTTCTGACATTAGAAGCGTTAAATTAAACCCCTTGTTATGTAATGGTATTCTGAAAATCTCATGAGCTACTTATTCTGGTAATTTTTAGATAATAAAGTAGATTTCTTCAGGGGGGCAGAGCCCCCTGAACCCCTTCGTAGTGTAATTTAATTTACATTTGTAATTATCAATTAATTGTGTTAATGTTCTTTAGTAAATTCTACCAATAGACGGAAACGTACATGAATTCTTTTCTACAGCCCTGTATATTACGTGAAGATTTTTACGCGTCGTCTATAACATTTAAATTTCATGCAGACAAAAAACCCTCTTCAAACTGCTCATATCACATTTCCGGGGATTAGTATGCATAGTGTACACCATATATCCAGTTTCTGCGGAGTCTTGTATATGGTTCTATTTAAATTCTGCAAACATTTGTTAGTATACTAAATGTAATTGGGCTGGGAAATACATAGCTCGAAAAAAAAAATAAATAAACACTGAAGCAATTCGCGCTCATTTTCATTTATACTTACGAATTCATTTGTGTATCCCTGTACATGGTCTATACAATATTTAAGCACTACTTATTAAGCACAAATTTACTTAACGTTAAAACGCACACCATAATCGAAAATGCTCTTCAGCAATCATCCCTAATAGACCAGAACTGTATCCGAAATTTTTTATGTGACCCTATAAATGAACGATAAATACGATACAAATCATATTCAAGCTTCTTGTAGTCAACCACAGTAATGTAATTTAATTTCATAATGTTTGAATTAGTGCAACACAATTAATGCACTGACGACAGGCAATTTAATTAAATCTGGGTTTAAAAACAGCAGAAGCTCCTCCCTCTTCTGAAAGTGTCTCGGAAATTGGTTTCTGAGATATGTTTTTCATGTTTATGCAGCAGTAAATATCTTTCAATGCACGGATGTAATATATAATGTCTTATTATCTATAAAAAATATGGACAACACAATATAAATGTCTTTTCTGTAAGGTAGAAGTCACTCCCTTAGCCAATGAGGTATTCTGAATGAAAACGAGAATTCTCGTTTCCCGTCGCTAATGTGTTAAAATAGGCTGTGAGGAGTTAGTTTTTTTCCCTCGTAGACCACATTTTAATCGACCACTTTTGTGTGACCCTGAAAACAACATATGCTTTGCACCCCATATACTACAAAAATGTTTCAAAAATACATATCAATTTTATTATTTTGTAACAGAGTAACATCATTAAAAAACGCCACAAAAGGATTTTCTTCAAAGATTGTAATATTATGAATACTTTTGAGTTCCCTGTACGCATGCTGTAAGTGCTACACATAACATATTTTATAGTAACCAGGTTCTAGTGCACCTTAATAAAGTATATAAATTTCATTACGTTTAAAATTGTGTAACATTATTAAAATACACCGCAGACGATTTTTCCCAAAGACTATAATGTAACGGAATAATTTTGAGTGCCCCTGTAATTAAGCTATGAATGCTACACTCTTCATTTTTAATACCAAACATACTTTGGCAAACCTCAATAACGTATATCAATTACATGTAATCCCGACTATATTTACGCGAGTTAGAGCACGTAGAGAAACACGGTAATCGACAGATAGAAAAACTCATGAAAAGTCATAAATACTTTTCATCCATGTTGGAAAGTGTTAAAAAGGATTTACATGCCTTTAACTGTACTTTTTTTCACTTATAGCATGGTTAAACATTAGTTTAAACATCCTAATCCATGCGATAGCAATAACATATTAAAACCCCCCAAAATATGCATATCTGGAGATCTATAAATCTACTGGAAAATAATTCATTATCGTGCCCACTGTTAATTGCATAAATTGCATCGATTTGGCGCGATAAAATATTTTTTGTGATAGCCTTTTAATAGTACCTGCAACAAAATTAACGTAATTTACTAACTTCATTCATATTTGACGCAATGATAGGCTACGAATAACAGTCGCTAGGCAACGAAGAAAAGGAAAAAAAAAAAGAAATATGTATCATATAAAACAAGAAAATTAATTTAAAAATTCTTTATATTATTGGAATACATCTATAAATGTCCTCAAAACATTATACACGTAAATAAAAAATCTGATAGATATATTAATAAAACTTCAATATAATAGGAATAATTTAAAACCCTTATTTGGAATTTTAGTATCCATAATTTGACATTTAAATCCATTAATCAAACGTGCCATTTTCTTTCAACAAATGGAAATTTGAAAATCGTCTGACTTGCTGTAGAAAAGCATTATAAAGAAAAATAAAATCTTCCATATTTTCCGAACGAATGAACCAAATTTATCCAAAAACTATACAGCTACGTCCGGATATCTCACAAATATGCCCAATTAATTTCAAACTGATCGGGTGCTTTTTGCGGCAGTTATCGCGGAACAGACAGACAGACAGACAGACAAACGGAAATCAAAACTTTTCGTGTCTCCACAGTAAGCCTTCACTGACGTTTCGGCAATTATGTGAAATTTATAAAACAATATGCTTTATATTATTGGAAAACATGCATAAAAATCCCCCAAAATTTTAAACCTAATTAAAAAAATCTCGCAAATATATTGACAAAATTTCAAACTATTTGGAATAATTTAATAATCTTATTTAAAAATTTCAGCATCCAAAATTTACCATTTAAATCCATTTTTCATATGAGCCATTTCTTTCAATAAATGAAAATCTGAAAATCGTCTGACTTGCATAGAAAAAAAAGCATTATAGAGCAAAATAAAATGTTCTATATTTCCCGAACGAATGAACCAAATTTAACCAAAAACTATACAGCTAAGTCCGAGTACCTCGTCAACATGCCCAGTAAATTTCAAGCCGATCGGATGCTTTTTGCGGCAGTTATCACGGCACAGACAAACTAACAGACAGACTATCAGACAGACTAACAGACTAACAAAAACTAAAACTTTTCGTGTCTCCACAGTAAGCCTTCACTGACGTTTCGGCAATAAATGTTTATTTTTTTGTTCTTTTTAAACCATTTGTTTATTCAAGATGTTGTACAACCATTTTTTTTTTTTTTTATAAACAATAATATGAGTTTAATAATTCAAGTTTCTCCTATAATTCATAATTCTGTATAACTGCATGATAAAAAAAGACTAATGTTTCTTAAAGTATCTCGCTACGTTCGTAGAATTTTTTTTTAATATACAATATTGAATAAATATACATATTTTTAGTTCAATTGTAATACATAATGATGAAAGATATAAAATCCTAAAAATATCTTTATTTTTATTAATATATATATATATATATTGTCATTGTTAGCAAAATTTCATATTTACGGCAGACAGTGTAGACTCAATTAAACCAAATATATTTCAACTTCCTTTGTACTAATTACACCTATGTGTGCATTAAACTAACAGCTTTGCAGTATCTTCAAATAAACTGAAATATTTGAAAATATGTCAAGAAAAACATATTTTTTTATAAAATATTAGAATTTTTTTAAATGTCCTATTACCTATAAAATATTTACATTACCACAAAGAACTTAGATTCTAGTTCAGAACGTAGTGAGTAATATTGAAAGTATAATATATATATTTTATCATTGTTAGCAAAATTTCATATTTACGGCAGACAGTGTAGACTCAATTAAACCAAATATATTTCAACTTCCTTTGTACTAATTACACCTATGTGTGCATTAAACTAACAGCTTTGCAGTATCTTCAAATAAACTGAAATATTTGAAAATATGTCAAGAAAAACATACTTTTTATAAAATATTAGAATTTTTTTAAATGTCCTATTACCTATAAAATATTTACATTACCACAAAGAACTTAGATTCTAGTTCAGAACATAGTGAGTAATATTGAAAGTATTCTGACAAAATTTTATTAAAATACGTTTAAAAAAAAATATGTAATGGAGTTTATTTAATATGGAAAAAGCGGTAAATTTTATTTTCCAGCAATCGCATTTAAAGATATCATAGCTATATTGTTTCTTACACTCTAAATAAAAATAGTGACTATTTACTCCGGAAGAGTGAATTGTCACTCTATCGCAGAGTCAAAATATGCCCAACCTCTTTCGAGTGACTATTCACTCTGAACAAAAGTGAAATTTTTGACTCTCAGAAAGAGTGAATAGCGACTCCTGGAAAGTGAATATTCACTCTAAACAGCGGTGGATAATCACTCTTTCGGAGGAGCGACTATTCACTCTTGCTAAAGAGTGCGGTTTTATCACCCCTGGTAGTAGTGAATAGTCACTCTTTCATAGGAGTCATTTTTTATGTAGTGGGTTCTTTTTTTCTTTTTTTTTTATGGTAATTTTAAAAGAATCACATCTTTTACAGCACGCAATGAAATTAGATACAAGCTTGGTAGAGATTGGAATAAAATACTTTAGTAGCAATATTTATTTAATTCATAATTTGTAACATTAATTGTACTTTTAAGGAAAAATTTAGTTAAAGTTACATACGAATTTAAATTAGATTACTGACAGAAATAAACTAAAGTATTTTATTCCAATCTTATCATTCGTGTTTGCTTTTACTGCATGCCCTATAAAGATATTACTTTTAGTTTTATTAATAACTTTTTAATAGGTGGATGTTATAAGTTTAACAATGCTTGATTTGATTTTAATTTGTGTTTTAAATATAAAACAGTAACTTTTTCCTGTAATTATTCCTATTTTTGCAAAGTCCTATTGTTCTAAAATATTTTTTTTTTATTTTTTCATTTAAAAGCAATGCTTATGAACTCGCTTCTTTTTTAAATAAGTTCTAAGCATGGTTTAAATGTTAAGAATGTGTAAATTTTTTATCCGCTATTTGCTTTTGTTTTACTTAATATGAACATGAGTCTAAATTTTGAGTTCTTAGGAATATGTATATATTTTTTCTTTTAAACATATTGCTTAACTTAATCAGGATTTCTAATTTTCGTCCGTTATTGCTGAAAAATGGAATTAATGCAATACTTATTATTGAAAAGACACGATAAGCCATATTTAATTTAACTTTTTTATTCTCGTAGATATTTTATTTTGTGGCTATGAGCAAAATAGATTTTATATGTTTTATAGGAAAAGATTGACCTCGGAAATAGAAAAAAAGCAAACTTAAAAATAAAGTAAATGACTGCATTAGAAATATTCTTATTGTTTGAAAAACATTTTAATGTAAAATAGTAGTTATTAATCTCTTTAAGAAAATATTCAGTCCTGTATTATGTAAGTAAATATTAACATTTTTTAAAATATACTAAAGAAGTATTATCAATAAACTTCAAAACAGGCATAAAAAAAGAAAACATTTTATTCCAATGCTTAAAAATCATGTTTTATTGTTTAGCGCCAAAAATTACTTGTATTAAAAACGTAGAAAATGTTTTTGTAATAGAAGGAAATTTAATAACTGATGTAGAATAACTATAATTAAATTTTTTATATTACTCAGTCTCGAAATTTTAAAATTATAACCCACAGATAAATGTTTAGATATAATCTTAAAAAATTAATATACAGTAAAACCTCCCTAAAGTGACCACGTACCGTTCCAATAAAAATTGGTCGCTCCGAAAGGTGGTCTCTAAATGATGGTCATATTTAAATCTAGATTTTAATTGTTGAAAAATGGTAACAATGTTGCTAAAATTTATTTTTCACATTAGGAAAAAAATATAAAAAGTTAAGTATCAAAATAAAAGTTAATTACATAAGTTAATTACTGCATAGTTTTAAAAATTAATACATTGAGCCTTGCTTTAATTTTACAGTTTTATATTTTATAATTTTTATTCCCAAGTCCTTTCGAAGTTCAGTAAATAAATGCACTTTTTTGTGGACGGGAACAAATAATGACGATTTCATTACTTTATCTCTGTATTTGAGAGTTTTCGACGAAACAGGGCAGAGATGTTTATTGATCGTCATTTTTACTTTGTAATCAGAGTTAAATTCATTGCCTAAAAAGGCACAAAGGGGTTTATTACACTTAAAAGTTACCGAGATTAAAAAAAATAGAAAAAATCTAAACTTAGTTTAGAAGTTTGATGAATAATGCACTCTCCGGAATTATTTTTCTAATAAAATCTTCCTCAAACGACAAGGAAAACACGGAATTTATTTCAATTTCTTCAAAGAAATCGGTCTCTCATGGGGGGAGTTCAACTGGGATGGTCTCTGAATGGAGGTAAAATTAGTATTGAGCCTAATGGAATAAATTTCGTTCCATGAAAAAATGGTCGTCCAGGGAGGTTTCACTGTACCAAAATTTTCGTAATATCATAAACATCAAATATCATATTTAACTCAGAAAGTATAATAAATACTCTTAACTGTATATAAGCCGAAATCAGTAATAAACCAAAAAAAAAAAAAAAAAAAAAAAAAAAAAAAAAAAAAAAAAAAAAAAAATTCATACAACGACAAATTAATGTTTTCGAATGTGTCTGCTACGAATTGAGAGAAAATCCACATTTCTTCTCTTATGAGTCAATCACCCTTTCAAACGAAAGATCTAAAACTTTTTTGTTTTGAGCGTTGGCAAAAGTAATATAATTTGCAACACAGCATTGAAAGGGGAGAATAAAATATTTACACTCATTTTTTTTAGTTCACATTTCCCGAACTAATGAAGATTTGATTATTTTTTTTGCTAAACATTTGTGTGTATTAGAAGTCTGAACGGGCCGAAATTTCCAAGGGCCCGGTCCGACTCATAGAAAAAAAATTCGGCCCGGCCCGGAAAAAAAGTTAAAATCTCGGCCCAAGTGAATTTCAACAAAACATCGATTTTTAATTTTTTTTAAGTGTTAAAAATCTGGAAAATACTATACAGTAAGACGGTATTGCACAGAAAAGGAAAAAAAAATGCGTTATAGACAAGTTTCCTTCTTAGCGAGTGTAAATATTTTATATATTCTTTTTTTATGCATTAGTATATTAATTATGCATGGATCAACACGTTAGTGAGTTTAAAACTGGGTTCAGTCATACGCAGGTTCTTTTTCACACGTTTTTCTATGTTTTAATTTAGCTATATTTTAATAAGAGCAGAAATCTAGTGTTCTTTAAAAAGAATAAATTTTAATGTTTAAGTGTAAAATAATGGCGATTTAAAAATGTATGCATTTTTGCAAACATATTTGGGCCAGACCTAATTTTACTGACCTTTGAATAGACCAGGCCACACTGAGACAATGATTTACATACGAGCTGGGTCAAAATTAGGACTGAAAATTTTGGGTCGTGAAAACTCGGAATGATCCAGTCCCGGCTTTGTACAGAAAGAATAGGTTAGGCCCGGTCGGACCCGAGCCTTCAGAAAAAAGTCTGGCCCGGGCCCGGCCCGAGTTCCGTGAGTGAAAATCGGCCCGAGCCGGCCCGTGCAGATCTCTAGTGCGAATTCAATTGTTAAAAGATTTATATTTCAAACCGCTACACGCAGAAATACAACAGACAATCACTTTTGAATACTCTAGCGATCAATCTTTTTTATACAACATACCACTATTTAGCTAATAATCTTAACATTCCACATATCTACACGGATGAATGCTTAAAATTAAATTAGACTTACCTTTTTTTATGTATTCCATAAAGAATAATTTTAATGGTATCCTAATCTGTTAATCCTAAGATGGCGGACGAAAAATTGATCATTTTCCTTATATTTTAAGGGTGCCATCGCCTTGATGCTCTGAATGGTTAATAAGCAATTCACACGTAAATCACTCATTCAGGAGTGAGACATTTCACTCCTTTCTAGAGAGTGGAAATTTCCACTCTTTAAGGAGTGTATTTTTATAAAATTCACTCCAAAAAGAGTAAAATTGCCTGTCACTCTTTCAAAGAGTGAACATTTAACAACTCCCAATTTCAGGGTGTACCTAAAAAATTATCTAGACGTGCGAACTGAAGATTATTAATGTTTTTATCTAAAAATAAATGTATGAAAATTATGCACAGAAACATTGTTTATATTTAGACTGGCCTTCTTACACCCACTTTCAGTATTTGACTAATTACTTTCAATTTATTAAATTGGCCATAAACCGTCTGCTAGTAATCGTAAAAATAAAATTAAAACAGATTTGGAATTGTTATAAATTGCTCTTTCAAATTAAGAATAGATAAGAAAAAATAGAAATTTAACCAAAAAAACGGCCATTTTAATATCTAGATAAATACCTTAATCTACAAAAATGTAATGTAAACTCCAGTGAAAACATACAAAAATATCATCCGAGGAAGCCGTGAAACAGAAAATTATATTCTATCATTATACACATCATAAATGTGTAAAGTTTCTTTTGCTGCCATTAATTTTTGAAATCTTTCCTGAAACATTTTGAAAAGTTTTTGTACTTTATTAATTAGTTATTGAAAACAAACTATCAATTTTAGGATATAATTAACTTTAAATTAAGCAATTTGAGCTACATAGATGAAATTATACATTCGAGAAGAACAAAAGAATTTAAATATTAGTATTCATTTTAATGCTGTTAATTTATTATGATTGTCTCTAAAACCTATTTGTTGAACATGAAGATGTACACTTGTACAGTGGTAACTTCTGAAAACATTTATTCTAGGCTATTTATACGGATTAATACATTAAAACAAAAAAAAAAAGTATACGGATATGTTTCCAAAATTTATCGTTACCAAACGTAAAATTTTGTTTCTATAAATTATTCTTTAACTGGCAAAAATATATTTATTAATGGCGTTTCTAAAGGTAAAGAACAACTAGGTAGAGCTTGTCAAGACATAATGGTAAATAACATGAATGTTTCATCAGAAAAATTCTTTTATTTTTAATTACTTGCTTTTAAATTAAGTATTGAATGCGAATTTATATATTGTATAAATGATTTCTATTTCTTTGTTGCCAAATATGGTGCTGTCAGTCTAACCTTTTCAATGAATGATTCCATTTTAAGTTCCTAATTTGCAGCCATTTACGTTTCCTTTTGATCAGAAATTTACCTAAAAATTGCTATATATAGAATTTATTTTAATTCCTACGACCTCTTTTTTTTAAATAAAAATATTTATTTTATTTATATATTTTTTATAAAACTGCACGACTATTAAAAGCTGCCATGGATTTTATTTTTATCTGTCTCAATCTCTAAAAACGCAAATTTGAAACTTGATGCGGATAACGATTTACAATATATATATTTTATTACTTGAATTTTATTTTACATGACAATGCATTTTTTTAAAATGCTAAACCTGGATATCAAGGTAATTTCTTTTATAACTCTTATACGAATATTTTTCTTTCTTTCCGTTTTATTTTTTCACAAATGAATGGCTATATTTTTCTGACATATACTTGATAATGGTCAGAAAATATAACAAAAAGTGTGGATCAGTTCAATTTATTTAATTTACAATTACATGCAAAATATTTTAGCTTAAATATTTTAAATATAAAATCATTATTTTTTTTTTCAAAATACTCTTGAGTGTTAAATTTTATTTATTTATAAACCATTCAAATAATAATATTAATAAAATAAAATCCTACAATTTCTCTACCTAATAAAATGTATCATTATTGAAATGAATTATGGACAAAAATATTACACATTTTGCCAGGCTTGTGCTAGAACCTGCGTCCTCTGCAAAAATTCAGAGTCCTTCTACGCTAGCAAGATCTCGCTTTTCTTCTTTCTAAATTGAAGAAGTTCGAGAAACTGTAGATGCATATGCAAGTGTCTCGAATTTGAGTTCTGATCGTACAGAAATAGTTTTTCATTTTAAAAGTTATACCCTACAGCTACACTTAACATGCCAGTTTCCAAATCTTCATGTGTAACTACTGGCAATTCATAAGACGAATCACCTGCAATAACTTTTAGCCTCAAATCGCTGTGTTTATCTTATGTGTAGCAAATCTGTGGTCAAATATCTTTCATTTAAAAAAAGATTGGTGTCATTTGATGCAGTAGTTTCTTCTCACGGACTGTGGGAATAAAACGTTTAGCGTTGTAACTATATAGATTTCGGGAAACCTTAGTAACTCGTAAGAGATTATTATTTATATTCGTTTGTGGTAATATTGTTTCCTAGATTGATAAACATCAGAATATTATAATGATAAATTTTATATTGAAATTTAAAATTTAAAAATACATATCAAAAATTCGAAAATTAAAATCTTTAAGTGCTTCGCGCTTATTAAAACTCCAAATTAAGCATATAGAAAACAGTGTTTGAACAAAATATAATAATAACATACCTACTTCTAAATAAAACCAAAATATTCACATAAAATTTGCTTAAAATTTAATTTTAGCCGAAAAAAATTAACAATTTAAAAAAATTCAAGTTTTTCAAGTGCAAAAAAACAAATATCCAAAATTATGAGAATTGTTTTTTTGTTTTAGCTTGTAAACTATAAATTTAAAAAAAAAAAAAAAGTATATTAGTTTAATTTTTTAAATGTATAGTTTGAAAGTAACAGAGTGTCAAAATTAATTCTCCAAATTTATTAATCTGAGAAAACAGTTTTTAAAGTTTAAGTATATACGTACTTTCAATTATTCTAACCAGAATTTTGAAAGGGTTTTTTTTTTTTTGCATATTGTTAAGAAAAAAACAGAAAACTGATTTTTCGAAATTTTAAAGGTCATGTGGCCCCTTAACTTTATTAGGATATATATATAAATAATAAAGGTTCTGAAGATAAAAAGGTTTTTTATATGTATTTTTTATAATATTTTTATTGTTCTTTAAAAATAATTAATTAATAGTATCTTGTTTTTTGTGAATTGTAAACTATAACTGTGCTTAAAAAATCAAAATCTACATCTGAAAAATGATATTACCTAACACTGTTAAAAATTCTTTTTACGTATTTGTACAGCTTTACATTTTTATTTCTATTAATTTTAAATTACTTAGATTTTATATTTTTGACCGTATTTTCATTTTTTATATAAATAATGAATGAAATATTATAAAAATTTTAATATCTGAATACTTGCTATTAATTAATTATTAAAAAAGTTAGTAATTTTAGTATAAAATTAATTGAATATTTCATAAAATGTATTTTTTAATTTAATTTATTTATTCTATTTTTTTTTAATCAGTAACATTATTAATATTCTATTGTATGGTTTAGTTATATTATTTATGTTAGTTACATTGTACTTCATTTAAAGTTTACAGATTGTGGTAATGTTTAAAATTACTTTTGGAATTTTTAAACTATATTTATTTATCTATCTGTCTATCTGTCTATATATACCCTCATAGCATGCATGGTCACAGTGACGTCGTTGTGACGTCACTGTAAGTCACTTTGGTCACGTCACATGTGTGACCAAAATGCCACCATTCAGTGATGTCACATTGTGACTGAGATGTGAACTTCTTAGAAAACTTTAAAAAATTACAAAAATTCTTTAAAACTTGTTACTTAGTGTAAAATATTCTTTTTCTGGCAATTAAAAAAATTGTGACGTCACTTTTATGTCAATGAATGCAACGTACGTCACGTCACACATGTGACAAAAAAACACCGTATTGTAAGTCACAGTGCGACAAAAATATGAACTTCAAAAATCTTTGAAAATGAAGAGAAATGTTTAAACATGCCCTAGTTACAGCTGCATAAGCAATGAAAATATATTAGTGGATAGCAAATAGTAAATTCGGACCCGAAAAGAGAGGGGTGGGGTGGATAAAAAGAAAAACTAGATTTTCATGCTGTATTTTATCAACTTGATATCTAAGACAGTGAAAGTATACTTTTTTCATGATTTCAATTTTATCTAGCATTGCAATTTAATATAATAATCCTTCACTTATTGTTATTATTATAAAAGTATTTCTCGGAAAAATTTTACGCGCAGGAGCAATTTGGATAACATATTTACAATTAGGAATATTAAATTTATGCACTTTACCTATTGAGTTTGTACGGAGGAATTTTTTTTATTTTTTTGCCAACCACTAGTATTCGAAACACTTCTGTGGTTTGAAACTAAAAAAATTCTATTGCAGTTTAAGTGTGCAGCTTTTAATGAGCACGTAGAAAGAGTCTTCAGAGTTTACTTATGTATGCATTTCTTGCTTTATAATTTGCATTCAAGTCATATTTTTTCCTGTTAGTGTACCTATTTTAAGTAACTATTTATTTTTTTTTAATTCTACTTCTTTCAGACTTTTTAAATAAAATACAAAATTTATGCAAAACCCATGATATGATTAATTATTCGTATTTCGAATTTGTGTTTTAGAGATACGACTTTAAAAAAAGCTATTTTACAAATTGTTTTATTTTACAGAAAATTAATATGAAAAAAATGACAGATTGACAAAGAAAATTTTTTTATCCTCTATACTCACTTTTCATTTATTAAGAAGATACGTATTTTGCATTTATTACGTGTAAAACAAACTTTACTTACAAAAAAAAAAAGGGGGGGGGGTTAAAACTGATACAAAGAAATGATAAAATACATTGAAAAAATTTTCAAATAAAAAAATTTAATTACAGACAGTGTCATAAAATTATTGCACATGTAAGTTCCAAAAATGTTGTATACAAAAGCAGATAAATGGTAACACCTGCTAAAACTAATCTGAAAATCGTCTGCGCACGATACCACAGGGTAAACAGAGAACTTTTTGTAATAGACGCGGGAAGTGAACTGTTCAGAACATCACGAAGTCTACAATGTAAGCTTTGCTTATGATTTTTTTTAATGTAAGAGAAAGACGTAGGATAATAATACACGGATTATTAATTTATGGAGCGCAGAAAGTAAGTCTTGTTAAATTTAAATTTTTTACTCCTGTATTGTATATTATGATAATGAGTTAAATAGTTTTATGTTATACATATAGAAAGAGACTGATCAGGAATTGTTTTCAGAACCGACATTTTTCTATTCGATTCTGTGATGTAAAACATCTGCCATCGCTCGGAAAGAAAAAAACAACTTGACGACTTATGATGACTTAGCATGTCGTTCTATAAATAACAGTTGCATTAATATACGTTAGACTTTATACTCATATTTAATAAAGGAACGACATATCACAACACATTAAAAAACTTACACATTCTTAATATAAAGCTTGAACTCTAGATCAAGCTTAGAACTTAATAAAAAAAAAGATGCCAGTTGATGAGCACTGTTTTTTTCAGCGGAAAAATTAAAAATATTTTACATGAATAAGACCCCAAAATAGCGATGTTTTGCTAGAAAGTACTGTAAAAAGATAAGTTTTATAGTTCAAACAAAACTTTATTTTAAAATTAATCACAGTTTTTATGACAAGAATCATCACAGTATAAATACTTGGAAATTTTTCCAGAGAGAATCATCCCCTTGCATACAATATTTCAAATGAAAATCAAATTTCAAATTAATTGCTTAAAATGCGCAAAGGCCAACATATTGAAAAAAATTCCATGCCGGTACTCGAACCCGGGCTATTGTAGCGCACTGACATTCTACCGACTAAACAACATGGAACGATACCAAGCCTGGAAAATTTCATACTACTACATTTTGTCAAGGCTATACGCAGCACAAGTTGGAATATTTATCGTTAGCCGCCGACATGAGGGAAACACGAAACTTAATTAAATCCAGCATCGATTGAAACTATATAAATACTTGCAAATTTTTGCAGAGAGAAACATTCGCCTTGCATGCAATATTTCAAATGAAAATCAAAATTAAAATTAAAATTGCCTTTTAAGCAATTAATTTGAACTTTGATTTTCATTTGAAATATTGTATGGAAGGCGAGTGGTGGTTTTCTCTGGAAAAATTTTCAAGTACTTATATAGTTTCAATCGATACTGGATTTAATTATGTTTCGTGTTTAACCCATGTCGGTGGCTGGGTCAAAAAAAAAAAAAAAAAAAAAAAAAAAAAAAAAGTACTCATAATATATTATTTAAAACTGACTATAAATATTATATTTATTTAATTACACTACACAACATATTTCTAAAACATTAAAATAATCACTTTCATATTTTTTTCGTAAAGATGCAGATTTTTGCATCTAGTAGAAGAAAAAAATAGCTGTCCCTCTTCTGTATTTTATAATTCTGTAATATTTTTTCAGTTCATTTTTCACTTTAAAAGGAAAGTAATTGGGACATTTAATGAGATAAATCATCATTATTTTAAATTTCTGACATTATTCCAGCAAAAAATTTTTTTTAAAGAAAATCTACAAAACATTTTGTCCCTCATATTTTGTCAAGTCTGTTACCAAGCTACAATTTCATGAAATAAATGTTGACAATTTCACCAAGAGACGACAGCACATTTGCAATAAAAACACTTATACTAGTTAAATATTTACTTGTAGCCATTTTCTTTTGCAGTTGAAAAACAATAGTGTAGTGGAGTAAAGAATTTTTTATAAAGGTGTGTATTTTTATTCAATGTCAAGTCTGTTACCTAATTTTTTATGTTAAAAATATAAATTTAGTACTTTCTTTTGCTTGAATATTATTATCTAGTTAATATATTAAAGATTTTGTTTTGTTTCTTAGTGTTAATAATTAGCATGTAGGTTTTGGAAGATATTTTGCTGTTAATATCAAGTCTGTTACCAGTCAAGTCTGTTACCATGTTACTGGTAAATAGTGTATAAAGTATAGTAAAATAGTGTATAAAAATTATACCAAAAGCTAAAGTGCTTAGTTAATTATATTTACAGACACATATAACTCATACATTATCACTTATTTCATTTTTAATGTGAAATTTAAAAGTAATTTTCTTAAAAAATGTTTTTCTGAATTGTATGCATTTATTGAAAATGACCCGGCTCACCATAAATATCCCATCTTGTGCTGCGTTTGTAGCCTTGCCAACTTGTAATTGGGAGATATTTTCCAGGCTTGGTATGGTTCCATGTGATTTAATCGGTAGAATGTTAGTGCTCTATACTAACGGACCGGTTTCGAGTCCCGGCATGGAATCTTTTTCACTATATTGGCCTTTGCCCTTTTACAATTAATTTGATTTTCATTTGAAATCATCACAGTGTTTATGACAAGCTCGTCACAAATAACACATATTTCACAACTTGGTCACAATGTGACTTCAAAGCATTGTCACTTTCGTCACATGTTCGTCGCAAAGTTAAAACCAAAAAAGTGACAAATGACACACTTCTCACAAATTTGTCACACCGTGACTTCACAGAGTGCTCACAATGTGACGTCATAATTGACCTCTAAAACGGTCATAACGGCTTCGCATTCTAGTCACTATGACGTCACATCGATGGTCACAAAATCACAGTGTGACTTTACAACGACGTCGCCTTGACGTCACCATGCCTTACGGGTATGTAATAATAAAAATGTTCGCCCCTTTTTCTTAGTAAAACTATTCCAAATTCTTAATGTTTTTCTTTTTTTTCCAATCTTTAATAACATTTTAATATCTTTTGTCTTTTATTTCATTCATTTAAAGTTGCGTATTCTTTTATTATTCTAAAAACCTTAATCCATTCGTCTAATCTTATAAAGCCCATTAAATTACTTTTTCATTTTCTTCTAAAACTATACCAGGAATCAAACCAATTCAGCTTGGGCTTCTCGTCAGGTAGGGACCTGGATATCGGTTAGAAAGAAAAAAAATATTTTACCAGCATCAATTGGAAGTTTCTACATTTATAAACACATTTATTTTCAAGAAGACAAATAAATGAAGTGCGATGAGTTTCACACAAAATCGTGTTACAATGCTTACAGCTGTAGATGACACAAACTTTATGTAAAGAGGGTGATTGTAGTTACGGATTTACATAGCATATCTTTGAAAACATTTTCATATTTCAACGGTGTGCTTATATTATTAGATTTAAAAATGCTCGGAATTTTGGTGGAAAGATTTTTATTATAAGCAAGAGATGCATAACTAGCGGAGCTTCTACGTCTTTCAGATTTTCCTGCATAATGCTCAGCAAAAATACTTTTCGGCCAAAGTAAATGATAAACATGATTTTTCAAATCAGCAATTATCTTCACATTTTCCGATTGAAATGCTGCACGAGTAATGCAATATCATTTTGCTCTAAGTTCTAAAGTTTTAGAACCCCGATTTTATGAAAACTGCGTTTACGTATTGAAAAGTTAGTTATTACACAGAAATAATAGATATACGATAAAAAAGAAAAATATTAAATTTTTTTGACAGCCATTTTTTAAAATGCTATTTCAAATAAGATTTCGAGCAAGGTGAGTTTACATTTAGTTTTATCTTCGATGAGGAGCTTTTTCGCAGACTGAATTTCTTGTTGCATTGCTTTAATTACTTTATTTAATAGTAGTTTATAATAGTATTATATGATGTTTTTTATATTTTGTTTTACCTTTTAGTATTAATATACATATACAAATATATATATATATATGCGACATTTTGCTATCAACTTTTGAGACATTCCGGCGACACTAGTATATCTCGAAGTAAAACGTAGTAGAGTAATAAGGGCCAACCATCCGTTATCATGAAAATATCGGATTGCAGTCAGGGTGGCGAGTAAGACAGGCTTCATAAACATCGAGACATTTAACATCACATAATGAATAGAGTCATCGTAACTTTAAGCTGGTTTATTTGACAAAAACATGTCGAACATTCGCAGTAGCTTGTTCATCAAGGATTCAAAAGGGAGTATTCCAGGATTTAAAAATGTGGGACAGGCTAAGAACTCAAAATCTATG
This sequence comes from Maratus speciosus, assembly GCA_963932465.1. Taxonomy (NCBI): domain Eukaryota; kingdom Metazoa; phylum Arthropoda; class Arachnida; order Araneae; family Salticidae; genus Maratus; species Maratus speciosus. The sequence continues at coordinate 432,986,233 of OZ010795.1, read as the reverse complement.
CTTTATTTCACTTAAATAAAATGTCCCATTTATAAATAAAAATTCTAAATTAAAAATAAAGAACCTCATTTTACACATTACATTGTACACACTGAATACTTTGTGAAAAATATTAAACGATTTATGCATATATATTTACCTATTGGAAAACGTTTAAATCTTATGTGATTTCTTTTAATTCAAAAAATGGAGATTTTCTGCAAGGATATGGAAAACTTTGGAATAATTAAATTTAGGCCATTCAAAAGTATTTTTATTCATATTAATGTAGAGATCACATTATGTCCTTGTGAACATACAGATTGTTAATATAATTTATTTTTGGACAGATTTGAAAAACAAAAATAACGAATTTATGGTTAGTAATAGTCTGAAATATGTTTATATACTTTTTAAATATATAGGTATAATTTTAAGTATACATAAATGCAAGCTAATTAATAACTAACTTCTTAAAAAAATTGTATATCTGATTTAAAATGTTAAATTAAAATCAAATTTATCCGACATTGGTATTCACAATAAATTCTGTAACCGCTTAGAAACTCATAAAACTGGAAAATTAGTGGGGTTTTTTTTCGAACATTTCAGTAACAAATACAATATTTTTTTCAGACCCATTGAAATTTATAATGTATAAATAATCATCTTCATGTGTGTTATACATGCTCCAATTTCATTAAATGAATATTGTAGTATGTATTCCAGAATATTGTATATAATCCAGAATATATCTGTTTAAAAGAATACTGTATATAGTACAAAATCCCTGTACACTGTACAAAATTCCCGAATTCCCTGCCCCCCACCCCACCCTCACGGAAAAGACATTGTTTTTTCCTCTCCCCCCCCTCCCCCCCTTGTATAACTAAGCGATTTTCAGTTTTTTAAACGATAATGTTCACTGCTGGCTAATTTGGCAGGGCATGGTGCCGGCAGCCCTTTTAAAATATTCCACACACCTGACATCCCTCACTGCTCTTTTTGGCAGCCAATTATTTCAGTTGCATGAAGCGCTTTTTTTTATCTTATTTTTTATTTATTTATTTATTTATTTATTTTATTTTATTTATTTATTTTTTTTTTTTTTCATGCGAACAACTGATAAATTTCGAGATTTTTCTTCTCAGCTTATTGGTGAATTTCAGGGTTTCATCATGTGACAAGTCGACAAAATTGACAAATATTGTCTTTTCCTCTCTCTTAGTCCCCCCCCCCCCTCCACTCCCTTGTGTGCTTGTAAGCTATGAATTTATTTCTTCACAATTTCAAGCGATTTTTTTAAAAATAGTGTTGACAGTTTTGGCAGGCCTTTGCAGCTGGCAGCCCTTTTTAAATATTTTGCACATTCGACAACCCTTGCTCCTTTTTTTGGCAATAATTTTTTTCAGTTGCACAAAGCATACTTTTTTTTTCTTCTTGTGACCGACTGACATTTTTTGAGATTTTTTATTGCAACCGATTGATGAATTTCGTGGTTTCATCCCGTGACAGATAGAGAAAATTCACAATACCCCCCTCCCTTGTGTGATTGAAAAATAAGAATTTTCTTTTTTTTTTTCAAAAGTTGCATGCGATTTTCAGTGTTTTTTCAACAATAGTGCTGACTGTAGATTATTTTGGCAGGGCGTAGCGTCCGGCAGCCCTTTTTAAATATTTTGCGCATCCAACAACCCTTGCTGCTCTTTTTGACAACAAATTTTTTCAGTCGCACGATGCAAACTTTTTTTTGTCTTGTGTCCGACTGATAAATTTTGAGATTTTTCTTCACAACCAATTAATGAATTTTGCGGTCTTATCCTGTAAGAGATAGATAAAATTCACAATTACTGCCCCTTCCTATTCAGCTGAAAAAAATTATTGTCTTTGCCCCTCCCCCTCCTCTCTTGTGTAGCTCTTTTTAAATATTTTACACATCGGACAGCTGTCACCGCTCTTTTTGCAACAATTTTTTGTACTTTTCAGTTAACCGGGCACCTGTGTTATATATACATATATAAGAGTCGAGTATCGGTGTTGTTGTTCCTGCACATTCTAAGCCTGGATGTTTTCATTGGAAGGACCCGGAGGTTCCAAGTTTGCTCCCCGATGAGGACAGCGAGGAGGATTTCGAGCCTAGCCCAAAGCGTCCGAAATGAGCCTGGAGTTTGTGATGCACCCAGTACCATACATTATTTGCAGCCAGCTTTTTTTCGAGAAAAAAAGCTGGCTGCAAACCAAAGATTTAACCAAAACCTTTAGATATACAAACCAAATTATTAACAGAACACCACTATTTTCTGTTAATAATTAATTTTTTTCTTAATTTTTATTCATTTTTTCAATGTTTATTTATATATATATCTGTGAATTTTATTTTAAAATATATTCGTGCAATAGAACTTTGAAAACTTATAATTTGTTTTCTTATTTATTAATAAAAAAAATTTTAACTTTCAGATTTTAATTGAGTTTTATTGAGAATTCAGTCCTGCTTTGGCTGTAAATAGATCTCGCACTTGAGAGTTGTAAATTGTGCGTGTTTCGGGTGTTTCTGGAACCAAGTTCTGCTTAGTCAGGCACAATCGAACCTCTAGTCATAGTATGTTTTCTTCGCTTGCATAAAAACTGTTGAGCACCTGTGCTCCAAGCGCATATTTTTTTCTCTGATTCCTTTGAAAATTTCTATAGCTGTTTGTCATTATATATTTCATAAAACTGTGCATGTTTTTTTATTACTAAATGTAATTTGAAAAGTCAAAGGTAGCTAATTGCAGCAATATGACGCAAAAATGCTGAAATTTTCATAAAATTTAGATTAAAGAAAAAAAAACTTACATTAAAATAGATAAACTTTACATTAAAATAGGTAAAATTCGATGCACAGTTTCATTTATATGTATGAATCAAACTTAAATTTAAAATATTGGTGATTTTAATTGCTATGAAATGCGCATGGAACAGTTTGGAAAAGTGTTCGTAACGCTACGTATTTTGTCGACAACGAATTTTTTCTTATGTTCTTTATTTCTTTCAAAACATAAATTTAAAATGTTTAAACATATTAATTGGATGAAATTATTCGATTAACTTACTGAAAGTATCGTTATATTTGAATTTAGTCAATTAAAAGGTATAAGGTGCCTTCATCAAAGGTAAAAGGTGCCTTCAATCTTAAAATTCACTTTTCTCAGTTTAAAAATTTTGTCGATATTATTAATTCAAAATGCTCTATGCAAATAACTTTTTCTCCAAATGCTTTTAAATTTTTTATAGCTGTTTATCATTATATATGTCATAAAACTGTGCATGTTATTTTGAAAATAAATATAATTGTAAGAGTTAAAGGTAGTAAATTGTAGAAATATGGTGCAAAAATGCTCAATTAAAAAAAATAGGAAATATTTTTTTTTTCTTACATTTATATTTAAATATATAAAATTTTATGCATATAATTTTATTTAGATATACAAACCAAATGTGTTTAAAGACTATTGGAGATTTTTATTGATATAGAATGCGCAAGGGGCATTTTGAAAAGTTCTCCGCAACATCTAAAATATTATAGAAAATTCCTTTTTTTTTCTTTATTTGATAAATGCATCCCATAATGCATAATGTATCCTTGAATAATGTTTAAAATGAAATCTACAAAAAATTATAAAAGACTTTGTATTCTTTTTAACCCCAGGTTGCTTCAAAAGTGCCTGACTGTTTTTTACCATTTTTTAAGTTAACTCCCTTAATTTTACTCTAAATTTCATAAATGAGACATTTTAAAGTACTAAGGATGCTTACTAAGGTAGTAAAGGAGTTTTTGGGATGAAATCTTATAGCATTTGTATGGTGTTTTTGAATGAAATCTTACGGCATTTGTATGGTGCAATCTAAGGCATTTTTTTATGAAATCTTATGGAATTTGGATGTCACAATCTATGGTGTTTACAAACGAAATCTTATGGCATTTATAAAGTAATGTATGTTGTTTTAGAATAAAATCCTGTGATATTGATAATTATCAAATAAAAAGGGAGCAATGTGGGAGGGTGGCGGAAGTAATTAGTTACTCAATTAATACTTTTGCCATAAGATTTCATTTGAAAATACCATAGATTGTGACATACAAATTCCATAAGATTTCACTAAACAATGCTTTAGATTATACCATACAAATGTCGTACGATTTCATTCAAAAACGCCATACAATTGCCATAAGATTTCATCCCCAAAACTCCTTAGACATTTACTGTATATTGCCATAAAATTCACCATATAAATGCCATAAGATTATATTCCAAAAACTCCTTAGACGTTTACCATACAGTGCCATAAGAATTACCATTACCATACCATTGTTTCTATGGTTTCCTATAGGGTATTTTTTACCTTAGGCAAAAAACCATAAGATTTTACTTATGGTTTGTTTTTTATGGTAATTCTATGTAATTTTTTGCTAAGGGAAAATCTACGTTAAATTTGCCTTTTTAAGCAATAATTTTCAACAATATTGCATATGAAAACTCATTTTAATGAAAAGATTAATGACTATTAAAAAATCTGTTGGCAATGCATAATTTTTGCTCATATTTTAAAATAATAAAATTTCAATAAAATTAATTTTTTTCCTCCTGAAATAAAACTGAGAAACAAAAAAACACGTATTCTCTTCTCTGTATGAAATAAAAATGCAATACAGTGTCAAATTATAATGGAGAAAGTAAAGAAGCGTTATGTTAAATCTAAATAATGAGTTACGCGTTATAAGCTCGATTTAAAGAATACCTAATAGGCAAGCATGTTAAAATTTATGTAAATTTTTAATGAAATAAATAAAAATATTTTTATATCTCGTAAAAATACATATAAAAGGTAAAATAGGTTTTCTGTTTACATTACCATAATACACACAATACATATATTTTACCTAATAATGAACTCTTTGAAATGTTTTCTTTTAAATTAATAGATATTATATTAAACAAATATTCAATTGACATTTTTATTTATTATTTCATAGAAAAAGATTTATATATACCATTCATGGTTTTTTCATACGAACTTTTCAAATGGAATATTAAACATTTTGGAAATTTATATAATAATCTTTTAAAATATTTTTCCTGAAAATAATTAAGCAAATATCTAAACTTGTTAAAATAAAATGAATTTCTTGAAGTATATATAACTATAATATGAATTTATTATGAATAACAGAAGATAATGAGTAAAAGTAATTTTTTATTTTATTTCATTTCATAAATTTCAAGCCTATAAACTACAAATAAATTTTAATATAACTTCATTTTTTTTCGTTTTGATTATGGTATTTCAATCTGTATTATATGATTTTTTTTTTCATATGATGTCTCAGTTTGCAATATAGAATTTTTCTTTAAGGGGACGGTGGACGAGATTTTTTTTATATAGAGATATGTAATTTTCTGGAAATATACATTTCACCATAATTATATGGAACACCTTGAAGGAAATTTTAAAGTGCTCGACTCGTCGTCATTTTTTAGATATTTCCACGATTTTACATTTTAATCACTTAAAAGTGTGTCACAAACAAATCTGTGTATCGAATTTTTAATCCCTTGATTAGTTAATTTTTTTGAGGATTTTTTCTGAATTCCATATCGATTTTCATCAAAATTTTGCCTTTCCGGAATCTTTGTATTAAGGGCAAACGCATACGAAAAAAATCTTTTTCCTTTTCCAATTTTTTGGTATCTCATTTTATTTTTTTTTAATATTTTATTTTTTTTAAATGGCCTTTTTCATTTTCCAATTTTTTAATACCTCATTTTAAATTTTAAATTTAATTTACATTTAAATGGCAAACCTTTTGAAACAAGATGGCGGATGAAGCTGGTCAACGAACTCGGTAGAGACATTAGTATGTACTATGTATAAACGAAGTTACATCCGAATCGGTTCATAAATACGCCTTTTATCGCGTGACAAAATTCAGGACGTTTCAAAATGTCAGCCGCGCTTGAAATTCAAAATGCTGCAACTCAGCCATTTTTTAAGATACAGACGAAACAAAAACTGCTCCGAAATCTTTGTATAAATGTCAAATACATAAGAAAAAAATATTTTTCCATTTTCAATTTTTTGGTACCATATTTCAAATTTAAAAAAAAAAAAAAAAAATTTAAATGGCCGCCATTTTGAAACAAAATGGCGGATGAAGCTGGCCAACGAACTCGGTCGAGACATTGGTATGTACTTCTCCGAAAGTTTGGAGGGGAGACGGGAGGGCAAATGTAAACAATGTGAGTGGTTAAGTGGAATTGCGCACCTTAGTCCATGCACCACCGCGGCGCATGTTCCAAGGCAGATCCCCCCCCCCCCCTCCCATTCATTCTACGTCATAATGTCATTTATCTTATTTGGTGCAAATTTCCCAACTTTCTGAATTTCTAGATATTTTCCCCATAAAACAATAAAAAAATTGATTTTTTTAATAAAAACCTGTTTTGGGGACATTTTACCAAAATTTGGGGGGGAGGGGTTGCCGGGGAAATTTTAATGGGAAGTTACAAATTTGTATTCTGAGACCCAAAAAACATAAAGTAAGCCAATTGCCAGAACTACCATTAATTTTGCCTGGTAAGATCCCCTATTGCCTGGACTATAAATATTTTGAAATGTCTTATGCATTCCTGTAATCTAACAGACTTAATTGCCTGCTTAATGTGCCTTGATCAAGAAGGGATCTCTCTCGGTTAACAATCAAGTACCGACCTTCAATTTGGATACAGCCCTTAAAATACGCTCGTTATAAAATAATTAATTTCTCGGAAACTTATGGTACGAATTGCATAAAAATTTGTCTTTAGACTAATTGAAGGGTGTAGAATTGCTGTCAGAATTGTGTACTTCTATTGAATAAAACAGAGTTATGGTTCGTTTCAATATGTAGATGGCCCCTTAAGCAAATTTTATAAACATAATTTAAAAGTAGACTTCATTTCCAAACGTTCGGTACCAGTAACTTTTTTCTACGATAATTCGTTGAGGAGTTAGTAGGGGGTGTTTATTTTTTTCCTCGACAGTACACTAAAATTATTTTATATCTTAGAAACATTAATCCTGGACAGGGAGCTTCAGAGGAAGATGTATTTGCATTTTATTTATTCTTTCTAATTCAATGTTTAAGTGCGTATTTCTTACAGATGCCTATTAACCCTGTGTTTTGTTTCTTTTTTGCTTTTTTTGAAGTCACTGTGAAATAAAACATGAATAAAAAAGACAGAACTATTTTTATCTTTTTAAGTCGGGCTGTACAGTAATTTGACGCATTCGTAATATAATGAATATGCCTCACATTTATTACGGCACGCACTTTTGCTTTAAACAATGTTGCAAAATTTATGGTTTAAGCGAATATTTGGAATGTCTCTGGATTGCAAAATATTACCGTGCATTATTGCTTAAAGCGATTCTCCAGCGTCCTGCTCAACAACGTGAAATCTTTTAGACATTTTCCTACTCATTAAACATCAAGTCTGGATTTTTGCTGACCTGACTATTGAAGCGATTTGGAATCGAAATGAGTTTTACATTATTTGATAACTAAATTATTTATCGAATTGTGTGCAATTTTGGTGACATGGTAACCGATTTAACTTTGAGAGTATTTTCTAAAATATCTTATACTTCTACCATAAAAAGGAAAACATCTTTTGATTACATAGTTTTAGAATAAGAACATCTGGCAATTACATGCGTTTCCGAACAAAAATGAATTAAAAATGTGTCAGAAACTAACACCTTTGTATTTGAGAACAGCCTTAACCTGATGTTTATGAAAAACTCTCATTTTTTAGACTTAATTTTGGAACTCCTGAAATTTAAATTCAGAAATAAGGATTTCATTTGGACACAATTGTGTTTTTATTTCACTTTTAAAGTTAAAATACTTGCTTAAAGAAATTTACAATTTCTCTCACAATAGGGGATTGAGGAATGAAATGAGGTAGCATTTACTGAAATTTTATTTGGTGTTGCCTAAAAGTAAAGTCTTCACTCTATGTGTAATTACAACTTTAATTAGAGGATTTGATGAAGAGGTTTTCCGCACTTTATAAAACACCGAGATTAAATGAAAACTATTATTCTTCATGAATAGAAATTAAGTCTACCATGATTATATGAAAGTTCCGCCATTTTCCATAAGTTTTTAGTCGTAATATCAGTCATGAAGTTTGTTTGAAAAGAAAATAGTTGCTTTCACTTTTATATAAATCAACTATCAATTATTTAAAACCAACTACTTCCGGGGTTGCGGGGGGGGGGGGGGATTTTGGGTGGAAGTTAAAATTTTGGATTCAGAAGACAAAAAAAAAATGAAAGTAAACCTCACTGGGAAAGTCCGTACTGGAGATGGGAGTGCGAATATAACCGAAGTGGGTGGTTAAGTGAAATTGCGCAACTTAGTCCACGCACCACCGCGGGGTATGTCCCGAGGCAGATCCCCCCCCCCCACCCCTGCCCATTCATACTGCGTCATATTGTCATATATCTTATTTGTTGCAAATTTTGTCTACGTTCTGAATTTCTAGTTATTTGTTCTCTAAAAAAATAAAAAAAAAATGATTTTTTTAATAAAAACCTTTTTTGGGGGGCATTTTACCAAAATTTGGGGGGTTGACGAGGGAAATTTTGATGGGATGCTAAACATTCGTATTCAGCGACCCAAAAACATGTAGTGAGCCCTTCTCTAGAACTACCATAAATTTTGCTAGTCCCTACACGGTCTCTATTTCTTGGACTATTAATTTTTTTAATATTAATTTCCTAATTCATAATCCATATCAGAAAATTATAAAAATTGCAAATTCAACGTATTTATGTGTGGGTACATTAGTATTATTGCTGGAAAAAAAAAACACCATTAGGATTATAATGTCAGAAGTTATAAATAAAAATATGAAAACGTAATTTAACATTACAAGCACTAAATTTTGAATGTTTATCATTCAAAAAACTTGAAATTTAATGTTTAGGCATAGTTTCAACCAAAGATTTGAAACATCTCGTTAAATTTGGGTACTGCTATTGAAAAAAAGGGAGTTTGGATTCGTTTTAATATGTAGGTTACCCCCTAAACAAATTTTATATACGTCATTTAAAAGTTGATTTTCTTTCCAGTCATTCGGTACCAGTAACTTTTGTCTACGATAATTTGTTGAGGAGTTAGTAGGTGGTGTTTACTTTTTTTTTCCCACAACTGTACATGTACATCTGAAAAGAAAATAAAAACACGAAAATTTAAATTTGTGTTGCCATTCACAAATTTCAGTGTAGTACCTAAGTCAGGTTTTTTAAAGTTAATCTGATCTTATGATTGACCTACTGTTATTGGATCTATATCTGAATGGCGTATTTGTACAAATGTTATTTGGTGCAAATGTATTGATGAAATCTTAAGGTTTTTTTTAATTCATTTGAAAAGACAGTGCAGCCATAAATGTGATACTTGAAAATGGACCTAATTACGGAAGATTAATATTAAAAAATTAAAGAAGTCATTTTTGAATTTGTCTGGGCAATCTATTGTCAATTGTGAAAACCATCTATCACTAGCTACTTTTCATTATTTTAGAATACAAAAGTTCATTCTTGAGACAGATTTGAAGAAACATTATGCTTGAAAAACTGTAATAAACTATAAAATGTCACTAAACCCAGCCTCAGTTTTCAAATAAGCATCAATCACAAAAACCTTATTTTTACTGTACGATGATTATAAAATTTTAATAATGCGATTAGAAATGATGTAAGAACAATAAAAGCGAAATGTATAGCGCCGGGCTTTGGCACAATCCTGTGGTACAGCTAATGAATTGGTAATATTATAAAAGCCAACTGCGTTTTTTTGGAGGCGATAGAAAAGTCCGCAGTGAGAGAAATATGGCGTTTCCATAAATAAGATTGCTATAAAATAATGAAATCCTTGGGGATTTCTTTGCTATCAACAACTGACATATAGCTAATTACGATGTCCAGTTTTTTTAACAGACTTCTAAAATTTATTCGAATGAGAAGTTGTTATTTTCTATATAAAATTATTGGCGTTTATTTTTGACGTTTTTCATGGAAAATCTAAAAAATATGTTAAATATACAAAAAACATTATTATTTTCAATTAAAAATATTCTAATACAATATTCTAACGCTGAGCAGTGTGTTGATTAACCCGAAAAAACTGGGCTGTATCCTCTGGTATGTTTACTGCAAGTGTTAAAATGAAAGAAAAATGTTTTAAAGTCTTTCTTGCATGCCCTGTTTATTACACATTTAGAAACGCATCAGAAAAACTCAAAATATCAGATTAAATTTTATGGAAATGGATTGCTATTAAAAAAAAAATAATAAATTCTGTCTGCTTTATCTCAATAAAACCGAGCAACGTCGGGTAGTACTGCTAGTAATAAAAATTTTGACGAATTAATTTGACGAATTAATATTTTTTTATTTATACATTTATTGTATTTTTAACTTTTTGTAAAATATATTTAATCTAAATGTAGTATATTATTCGCATTAGATTTACGTATATTGCATTATAAAATATTACTTCATTGTAATTATATCTTTTAATTGGAAGGAATGTGTACTCAGCATTTTTTTATGTATTCGCATAATAATAATAGTAATAATAATAATCATGTGTTCCTTGAAGTTTTTAGGCGCTACTTTTATGCTTCTAAATGACACAATATTTTAGAATTTTGCCAAATACATATTTTTCACGTTTCAGAAAAATCTTATACGAAAAAAGTTTAGCTTTGTATAAAATAAACGATTTTTTACACTCACTATACTTGAAAAAAACGCAATAAATACATTCCCATATTGATCGTTTGCGCATTTCATAAATATAGTTACTTAATCTACAGCAAGATCATAAAGAGAAACAGAAATAACATGTATTTTGTTATATTAATTTGGCATGATAGCAAAAGAGGAAGCATTACTATAAATGGAAGAAATAATGATTTGGATCAAAGAGGAAAATAACTTACTTAATGGCTTTTCTTTTATATCTTGGCAGATATCTTTGAGATACTAAAAAAGGGCCATAAAATATGTTGTTCAAACATTTTGAATTAACATTTTCTTTTAAATAAAGTTATATCATTTCTTGTGGACTTTCACATTCTTGCCATCAAATATTATACTGACAGTTGCTTATATAATAAATGTAAAAAAAAGAACAATATTGAACTTATACCCACAGACTCTCCCGAAATTGTATATAAATATATTTTAATAAAACCTGTTTCAAAATTTTAAGAAAAAATACCATTATTAAATGTTCAGCGAAACAAGTTTATTAATGCTTATTAAATGTATTAGGATAAATGAATTACCTAAGCATCAAAACAAGGACAATTCTTTTAAACACAACTTTGTCATTACGGCTTTATTTACTTATATACACATATATACATATATAACTTAATTTTAATTAATCATTGCATAATTTTTAATAAAGAAACGTACGATTTTAAAGTTAATTTAACAAAATTATCTATTATATGCGATTTTTATTTTTATGTTTGTGATAGGCTAATTCAAAATCCATCTAATTGCGACTTATAGAGAACTTGTCTTTTCTCAGTGAACCTAGCTAATAGAACAAATTAAAATTACATTAAAGATTTTATTTAATATTTCCAGGTGTATTCCACTTTTCTGTATAACTTTAGGCTAGTTAGAAAATTTGAATTTTTTTGAACAAACATATTTGATTCAATTTGGTATTACACTTAACTATTGCCTAAGTATTGCAAACCTAGTCGACGCTGCAAATACCCAATCCTACAAAATCTGCTCAATAACAATTGCACTTATGCCTTCAGTTTTTCAAATTCTCAATTAGAGTTAAATTACATTTGAAAATGAGCGTTTTGACCCTCTGCATGACCTCATGTGTCTATTGTTTGTTGTTTTACCTACATTCTCCATCGTATAAGCAGGAGTTACCAACTACTTCACTGTCCCCATGTATTTTCTATTCATCTTATTTGTGTCTTCACCCATAAAAAACATTTAAAAAATACTATTGACATCATTAGCCGTAGTTTAATACATTTCCTCACAGTGAATTCATGTTATACTTTGAAGATCATAGATTTTTTTCTTACATACAAATGTCTTTGCTTTTATTCACACTTGTTGCTTGAAACACAGGTATAATGGACACAGTAAAATACTGAAAGTGGTTTCCATGTCGAAGAATCGAACATCGATGTAACCTTGAATGAAAAGATGAAAGAATACGCTAACGGATTGTTCCATGGGAAATCATGAGACGCGGAATAGTGAAACTATAGAAGAAAGTAACAACAAAATTTTCTATTCATAATACCTGCAAAATGAAAGACAATTAGACAATATGAATTATTAAAAATAACGACACAGGGAATGTACGCGTTAAATGATTTTAATAAAAAAAGATCAATTTATGACGAATTTGTTTTCAAAATAATTGTGTTCCACAAAATCTTACAGTATCGCCATCCACTGAACATAGCGGAAAAAAGATTTTTTTTTTTTTTTTTTTTTTTTTTTTTTTTTTTTTTTACATTAATAAATAAATTTTAAATCAGTTGAGTAGAAATTTATTTTTTCAAGAGTTTCGTAGGATATATATTACACAGAAATCACAATAATATTGTTATACGTCAAATCCCTACAAAAATTTTAAATCTTGGAGGGAAGTGATTTGCTGAATTTTAATGCACTCGATATGATTTCCAATATAGTATACTAAAGATCATGACATTCATAATCATAGTAAAACCTCAAATGTTGAGAATATGATGTTTTAAAAATCTTAAGTGCCAAAATGGATAAGAATGGAAAACATTGATTGGGCACATTCATTTTTGTATAACATTATATCATTTCATTAAGAACACTGGTACTTGTAACTATTACACGGTACCCTTTGGAACGCAAAATTACTTAGAAGTAATTTCAGTAAATTTTCCCCAATAATGATAGAAATATGTCAATGCAAAAATGATTTTGATGAGTTTTGGCAAGAAAACTGTGAAATAGGTATTTAAAAGTAAATATGTAAAAAATTGCAGTCGAGTATGAGCAAAAGTGATATGTATTCTTTTTCACACTATTTCAATGAAATGATTGAAATTGCTAATGTATATGAAAGTTCTAACTTTAAATTAATAATATTTTCTGAAACTTTAAGAAAAATGCTTTCAGTTATCTTTTTAACATTAAAAAAATAGAGAATAAACGACAAAAACTATGAGACAGAGAGAAAAAAGTAGCAGAAAGAATGAGCAAAAGACCTCTGAAGAATAAGAAATATCATCAAATTCTGATTATTATTTTTTTAATGTTACATGCAATTAACTATAAATTAAATGTGAATTTCATTGGGAAATATATTTCAGCAGAAATTCAGATAGGGACAAAATGCAGAACCATTAAACAATTTCAATTGGTCGTGTGTGTGTAGAAATCTATGTTATACGTATTTGCAGGTATCCGAGGCTGTCATTTATAGGCTTCGGAAGCTACAAATCATGAATGGAAAAATCGAGTTCAAACCTGTAGAATCTACAATGTGCCAATCCAAAAAACTCTAACAACAAAAATTAAAAACGCCTTGTTAGCAAAAATAAAAAGTCATGTTATTAAATTTAGATTTTTCAGGTGTAAGACATCGTGAAAATTTATTGTATATAGAGAAAAAGCATCATTAGTCGTCCACTTAAGCGCTTTCTTTAAGTATATAGCTCAAAGAGGAATTTTAAAAGGCAATACAAAATTTTTAACAGTAACACATGCTAATGTATGCTTTTATTTTAATGTTTCAGCAATTGTTTGTTTAAAAAAACGGATTATAGTTTTTATTTATAAAACGTTAAACTTAATAGTAGCACAGTCGCTAGTAGTCGGCCACTCAATTCCAGTGTTCGGTCTTCGCTGGACCAGTTGTCGGCCACTTAAATGCTTTGTTATTGTAAATAACTTAAAGTATAATTTTAATAAACAGAACAACATTTTAACAATAAAAGTGTTAATTTAAATTTTTTCTTATAATGTTTCAGTATTAATTTAAAATATTATAATTGTTTTTAACTCTTTCCAACGTAGTTTAAAAGTGTTTGTGAATTTCGATTGTCTCCAGTCTGTCCGATCTTTAAAACTCTTAAATATACTCGAATCTCCGTGAAATTTTTGTATGTTATTGACGTCAGCAATATCACGATCGCTATTGAAAATAAAGCGCATAGAATTTATAGTTCATCTACAGGTACAGTCAAAAATACCCCGATACATTACGTTCAATGCGAAAAAATTGCTTCAAGTTTATTTTAATGATGTTGGTCCTTTCAAACATAATGAAATTGATATGCATTTTTGATGTGCACTAAACTATGCATTGTGACAATATGGGGTCCGCATTACTTATTATTCATTTATAGGACCACGCAAAATAATTCCTTTACATAACTGTGTCAGGGGAAAAACGGTTTAGAGCGTATTTTAGTTCTGTTACACAATTTCAAATATAATGAAATTGATATGCATTACTGAGGCTGACTAGATTATACTTGTTGTATAACAGGATATGGATAGCATTTATCGTTCATTTACAGGGAAACACAAAAAATTCGGATACAGTACTGTATCTTTCTAATAGCGATAATTGCTGGAAGTGTGATTTCGTTTATGACATGCGTTTTTAAGTTTAATTAAATCTTTGCTTAGTATGCGGTATTTATTACAGATATAGATCATATACAAGGCTACAAGCTTTGCGGAGTATCAGAGGGAAAATCTTAAAGGATGCTTTTGAGTTATGCTCTTTCAAGCCGAACTATATTTAGAGAGTATGTATAATATAAATATGTTTGTATAATATAAATAAAATCATATACAGTGCCACGCAAAGAACTGAATACATGACCTCCCAGGGATAATAATGTGTGGAAGTGTTAAATCATTAGTTTTAACAACGCTTTAGCCTGAATAAAATTTTAGCTTAATATGTGAGGCATATAAAAATCTGTTGGTAATATACATGGCTGTACAAAATAATTCAAGTATGTTTCCGTATAGTGGCAGAAATTGCTGATGGTGAATTTTCAATCTGCTGTGCATTTTCTTACTATACTAAGTTTTAGCATACTATGTATAGAATAATATACAAATTTTTAGATTAAATACAGGATTGCATAAAATAATTGGACTACTTTTCCGGTTAGGAACTGTAATCTGGTTTTCAAAAGTATTAAGCCCTTTCTAATTTTTTTTATTTTTTTACACTACTAAGCAGCTAAATTTCGTTAAAGAATTCTGCAAGTGATGGGAAGTGCTTTTGTAATCTATTCTTGATGCATGCTTTTTCACTCTTGTTTCTTACGGAAAGTAAAGTTAAAAGTACCAAATTATCCAGTAGTCGGCCTATCCAAATTTTGTGTTTAGCTAAAGACCAGTCGGCGGGCAGACAAAAATATTACGTCATCTTGTTTCAAAATGAAATTGTGATGTAGCACAAGATTATTAAAAGTACATAAATGAGTGATCTGTCGATGCATATCTTGGTATGATATTAGCAACAACTAAATCGTCAATTTAGCTTTACTATCATGTCATCTAGTTTCGAGATGAAATTTTAATATGTTGCATATCTCGACTAATAAAATGCAATTATTTCATTTTGTCTAGGGATTTCGTGGTTAGATATGAGCAGAACGTGCTGCTTATTCTTCATTTTGGTGGTACTATCCCGTCATCGGGTTTCGAAATGTAATTTTAATAAAGGGCATGTCTCGGATAGTAAATTACAAATATTACAGTCTGCCTCGTAATATCTTTGAACAATATGAGCAGAATGAGGCGCCGAATCTTATTTTGGCGGTACTATCTGGTCATCGAATTTCGAAATGAAATTTTAATATGTCTCTTTCGAATAATACGATTTAAGTATTTCAGTCTGTTCGTGGTATCTGAGTAATATAAGAGCATAACGGGTCGCCAACTCATTATTTTGGCGGTATTATTTCGTTTTAAATTTTGTGCATCAAATGTTAATGAACAAATTTACTATAATATAAATGCTTCAGTTTTTTTCGCGATATCTCGATAAGATATGAGAAAAACGGGGCGCTTATTCTTCCTTTTAGTTGTACTATCGAATCATCGAATTTCGGAATGAAATTTGAATATTTGGCATATTTAGATTATGATGATGAAATTTTAATATGTTGCATATTTAGATTAGTACACTAAAAATATTACTATATGCTTCGTGATCTCTCGGTACGATACGATCAGAATAGGGCGTCAATTCGTCATTCTGGGGGTACTAACAGATCGAGTTTCGATTTTAACATGTCATAGACATCTATTATTGTATCGATTATTGATATTCTGTGTAATGTATATTTTAAAGTGCCAGTATCTTTGAAAATGAACAATGTTAGCTTCATTTTCTTGTAAATTTAAATTCTTTAGAAGCAGAAGATGGGATTTTAAAACCCAGTAGTTAGACTCTAGTTAATATTATTGTTGTCTATTGAGTTAATCAACCAGATAATAAGTTTTATTTTACATTAATGAAAAGCTATTAGAATCCGTGGATTTGTGGTTATAAAAATATGGCAAATGGTATTTGTTTGCTTACTAATATTAGGGAGAAATTATATTTGTGTGCCTATTAAAATTAGGAAGAAGTTATATTTCCGCAGAAAGTTTAAATATCACTAACTAAAACGTAATTTGTTGAAAATTCATTATCCCGTTAAATGATTGTGAGTAACATTTCACACCTTTAAATTTCGAATATCTTATAAACTACTTTGTGAGATTATTTATGTCTTAAAAGTAAAATCCATGTAAAATTTCATGTTTCTAGCAATAGCCCTCACAATTCCCAAATAAAGCATCGTTTTAAGTATGTTTTCTGCACATTTCACACTTTAAAATTCCCATATTTAAAATTCCTGTTCTTTGCGAGTAAGCAACAGCTATGTCAAGTTTCAATCGAATATTTAAATTACTTTTATTCCTATCCCTAACAAGTATAAAGTTTTTTTAATAATTTATCTTTTTAAATATCAAATTTATCATAACAATTATGCGCAAATATCTACGTTTTATAAATAACTGTCATTTAATATTTCAAGTCTTGATGATTAACATTTTGATATTATTCATAATTTTCAACGTTTTTAGAATGTTTTCTACACATTTCAATATTTTATATTTCGCTTTTTTTTAGAAACCGTTTTCAGTGTGCACCTATCCCTTTAAAAAACACCATGTTAAGTTTCAAATAACTAACACCCTCAGTATTACAAAAAAGGGATATTTTAGAACGTGTTTTGCTTCTCCATCATTTTTCCACTTTTACTTTAAAAAATTATTTGACAGTCCCAAAGATTTCCTCCTACAAATGAAACAAACAAATGTTTCTTCTTTATAACATTAGTATATTAGAAGGTTTCATGCTGGTCGATTTTCCCAAACGAAATATATCGGTGAATTTAACCTTGTAAATACAAGGTTAAGTTCATATTTTACGTATTTTCCATCATCGTCATTACAAGTTTTAAAGCAAAATTAGAATTTGTCTGAAATGTCATTGCGAATTGAAGTAAACTATACGAATACCATTGCCCTATTATATGTCTAAATTTGTCAGAGAAAATTTTCGCTGTTACGAATCATTGAACAATCATTCAGTTGATCACTTACAATAGGATAAGTAAATAACGGTAGAACTATATAATGCAATATACTAAAACGTCTCAAGGGTACATTATATGCATTATAGCATGCATTTATCACAAAAAAAATTATTTTTGAGAAAAAAATGGAATTTTACGAATTGTCTTAGAAATCTTCGAAGTGCCCCCTGCGCGTTCCACATCAATGAAAATCCCCAATATTTTTTATAAAAGTCTGATTTATATATAGAAATAAAATAGAACATAGAATTTCACATATTTGAATTTAAAAGTTAAAAAAAAAAATGAAAAACTTTGAAATTTTTTCGAAAAATTTTTGAAGTTTTGAATTTTTTTTTAACCTTTAAATTCAAATATACAAAATTCGATGCTCTATTTTATTTCTATATATAAACCAAACTTTTATAAAAAATATTGGGGATTTTCATTGATATTGAAGACGCATGGGGCGTTTCGAAGATTTCTAAGAAAAATAAAGTTCCATTTTTTTCTCAAAAATAATTTTTTTTTTTTTAAATTTTTTTGGGATAAATGCATGTTATAATGTATATAATGTACCCTTGAATAATATTTAAGTTGAAATTTACAAAAATAAAAAAAATATTTTTAAGGATTTTAAGCTCCACCGTCCCCTTAAAACATTACCTAATTAACAATGAAAATCTCATCAAAATCGTCTAGTATTTTTTTTAAATGCTAATACTTCATAATCGAGTTCATCTGATTGTAAAACTTTCCCCCGTGATGATATAACTAAGCAACGTAGGATGTTATATAATAAACTAAAACCTTTCCCGCAAAATTATCTAACTAACGATGCAAGTTCCATCAAAATCTATTCTGCAAAACTAAAGTTATAAGCGGCCGGAACGAAATTCCCATTTGCATTTTATATCATGTGTCTTGAGGTATAAATGCCATGGTGGGAATTAACGCCAAGTGCTAATATTTGGCGTAGTTATGAAGAAATATGCGAAAATTGCACTACGGCTTCTGCGCTGAAAGGCTCTGAATTATCTGAATTACAAACAACTGCTAAAAGTTAATTTGTTACATAAAAGGTAATTTGTTACACACACTTATCGCTGGAATAAGCTCGTAAGAGCCAACACCTGATCTAAAATTTGCTAGGTAAGTTCTGCGATTTAAAGACTACATATTTGTTAAGTAATACTGTATCTTTTACATAAATTTGTACTGTATTTCATGTACTTTCAAAATGTTGTGGAAGATTTGGGATGTATTCGCGAGGTGGCTTGTAGTTTAAAATATACTGAGCAAAATGCATACCAGGGTAATAACGCCATCCACTAATGTTATTACCCCGGTTGATTATTTTACGTGGCAGAACCACATTTTTTATTTAATATTTTTGGTTTTATACATGGGAGACCATTATTGTCATTGTGGAAAACTAAAACAGATAAATAGAAATTTATACGTCCTAAATGCTACTAATTTTTTCATGGCAGAATAATAAAATATCATATGATTATTACTGCATCCTGATATCGCAATTAATGGTAAGTAAAATCAATTCGCCAATTTCTAAAGCTGTAGAGTTCGTATCTTAAGAAATGGACAATTTACATACACTTATTCCATCTTATTTCATAGTTTTCCTTGCATGGCATCACTAAACACTATTTTAGTGCTTTTACGGCTTTTTCCGGTTCAACATTATTTAGCTGGATTTATTATCTTTTGTCTTTAATCGGAGTTTCTGTATCATTTATTGCCTATCTTAAATATAACTTCTTATATTTTCAGAAAGTTGGCAGCTTTAAATAATTATTTATTTTATTCTAATATTATTTGGATGCCTTGGACTCTTAAATTAAACTTATATTTGTTATTATCTATTAATTATTTATTGTTTAATTTTAAACGACTCGTAATTTATTACAGGATCACTTTTATCGATTGTAATAATAATTATTATATGTACTATCTGTTGCGGCAACCGTGGCATTTGCTTTTAAATTTGTCAGTATTTAATCTGGATTTTAAGCCAAAGTACGTTATCTGTTTGTGTCAATGTTAATATGTCTTGGCTGTCCTCGTACTGGGTTTGTCTATGATTTAATTTGTTTCCTTTTAGGTAGCTTTCTTTACAAAAAAGCTACCTATTACAGCCGTTCGGAGGAAAGCGATTTCAAAAAATTTTGGTATATTTTCATCGATCATGACCCCCAGACCCCAAAACCACCCTCCGTTCAAAATTGATATATATATATATATATATCTGACATATGTCACACTGTAACTCCCGTAATTATGAACCGATTTCGATGTAATTCGGTATGTACATAGTACATATCAATGTCTCGACCGAGTTCGTTGTCCAGCTTCATCCGCCGTTTTGTTTCAAAATGGCGGCCATTTAAATTTTTTAAAAAAATTTAAAACTTGAAATGTGGTACCAAAAAATTAAAAATGGAAAAATATTTTTTCTTATGTATTTGACTTTTATACAAAGATTCCGGAGCAGTTTTTGTTTCGTCTATATCTTAAAAAATGGCTGAGTTATAGCATTTTGAATTTCTAGCGTGGCTGACATTTTGAAACGTCCTGAAATTTGTCACGCGATAAAAGGCGTATTTATGAGCCAATTCGGATGTAATTCAGTGTGTACATAGTACATACCAATCTCTCGACCGAGTTCGTTGGCCAGCTTCATCCTCCATTTTGTTTCAAAATGGCGGCCATTTAACATTTTTTTAAAAATTTAAAATTTGAAATGTGGTACCAAAAAATTGAAAATGGAAAAATATTTTTTTCTTATGTATTTGACCTTTATACAAAGGATCCGGAGCAGTTTTTGTTTCGTCTATATCTTAAAAAATGGCTGAGTTATAGCATTTTGAATTTCTAGCGTGGCTGCCATTTTGAAACGTCCTGAATTTTGTCACGCGATAAAAGGCGTATTTATGAGCCAATTTGGATGTAATTCAGTGTGTACATAGTACATACCAATCTCTCGACCGAGTTCGTTGGCCAGCTTCGTCCGCTATTTTGTTTCAAAATGGCGGCCATTTAAATTTTTTTTTAAAATTTAAAATTTAAAATGTGGTACCAAAAAATTGAAAATGGAAAAATATTTTTTTCTTATGTATTTGACCTTTATACAAAGATTTCGGAGCAGTTTTTGTTTCGTCTATATCTTAAAAAATGGCTGAGTTATAGCATTTTGAATTTCTAGCGTGGCTGACATTTTGAAACGTCCTGAATTTTGTCACGCAATAAAAGGCGTATTTATGAACTGATTTGGATGGAACTTCGTTTATACATAGTACATACCAATGTCTCGACCGGGTTCGTTGGCCAGTTTCACCCGCCATCTTGTTTAAAAATAGCGGCCATTTAAATTTTTAAGAAAAATTTAAATTTGAAATGTGGTACCAAAAATTCAAAATTGAAAAAATATTTTCTTCTTATGTGTTTGACCTTTATAAAAAGATTCGGGAGCAGTTTTTGTTTCGTCTATATCTTAAAAAATGGCTGAGTTATAGCATTTTGAATTTCTAGCGTGGCTGACATTTTGAAACGTCCTGATTTTTCTCACGTAATAACAGGCGTATTTATGAACCGACTTGGATGTACCTTGGTGTGTACATAGTACATACAAATATCTCGACCGAGTTCGTTGGCCAGCTTCATCCGCCATCTTGTTTCAAAATGGCGGTCATTTAAAAAAATTAAAAAATAAAAAAAATTAAATGAGATACCAAAAAATTGGAAAATGAAAAAGATTTTTTTTGTATGTGTTTGACCTTAATACAAAGATTCCGGAACAGTTTTTCTTTCGTCTATATCTAAAAAAATGGCTGAGTAATAGCATTTTGAATTTCTCTTGTGGCTGACATTTTAAAACGACCTGATTTTTGTCACGCGATAACAGGCGTATTAATGAACCTATTTGGATGTAACTTGGTCTGTACATAGTACATACCAATGTCTCGACCGAGTTCGTTGGCCAGCTTCATTCGCCATCTTGTTTCAAAACGGTTGCCATTTAAAAAAAATTAAATTTAAAATTCAAAATGAGGTATTAAAAAATTGGAAAATGAAAAAGATTTTTTTTATGTGTTTGGCCTTGATACAAAGATTCCGGAGCAGTTTTTGTTTCTGAAAATTTGTTATTTTGTTGATATCTTAAAAAATGGTTGATTTATAGCACTTTGAATTTCTAGCATGGCTAACATTTTGAAACGATCTTGTATTTGTCACGCGATAACACACGTATTCGCCTATTTCGATGTAAGAAGGCATGTGGATAGTATACATCAACACTTCTACCATGTTCGCTGGCCAGATTCATCAGCCATCTTGTTTCAAAATGGCGGCCATTAAATTAAAAAATATATATATATTTAAAGTGAGGTGCAAAAAAATTAGAAATTAAAAAATGTTTCTTTCTTAAGTATTTGATCTTGATATAAGGATTCAGGAGCATTTTTGTTTGTCTTTACCTTAAAAAATGGCTCAGATATAGCAGTTTCAATTTCAATTGTGGGTGACATTTTGAAAAATCTGATTTTTTGCATGCGACAGCACTCCTATATATTAACCGATTCCGATGTGAGTGAGCATGTGCACAGCAATTACTAAGGTCTCGACCAAGTTCACTGCTTAGCCTCATCCACCATGTTGTCTTAAAATGACAGGCACTTTAAGAAATTGCCGAATTTGGCAGCCAAATATAAGTTACTTTAAAGAAAAGCAGCTTGGATAAAGCTGACTAATTTCGCGAAATTCTCATTCATTATATTGATAAAAATTAGTATTGAATCTCCTATATTCGGTTTCCTCTAAATTGAGCTTCGTGTGTTTGCATGATATAAGTTGGCTTTTTTAAAATAAGGATTATGAAAGCTACCTCTTCCTCCCCGCACTGGCCGGAAGGACTTTTTTAATTGTTTTTATCGTTGTGGATATCACAATATTGTACATGGTTGTTTAATAATCTCTGGTGATTAGTCGACTGGGTACATAATGAATTCAATATTTGCTTATTGCTGAATTCCGTTACAGAAATCGACTATGTTTTTGCTTATAAATGTATTTTATGTACCCGTGATCAAGTGAAATACCTTATAAGCTTCCGGCATCATTCATCCATTTTATCTTTTGTATGTTTATGTTACGGCTTTTTGTGGTTCAACATTATTTAGCTGGATTTATTATCTTTTGTCTTTAATCGGACTTTATCAAAAAGTGGGTGGTTTTTTTCATATGTTTCATATAGATTTATTGCCAGCAATATGTTAGTGAATTAGTTGCATTTAATAAAATTCTGTATTACTAGTTAGATGTTCCTTCTTTATACTGTATAATGTCTGTGTTATGAATATTTGCTAAATTATAAATTTAATCTCAATTACTGGAAAACGATGACGATTTGTTATATATTATGGTTATATATATATATATATATATATATATATATATATATATATATATGATCTTTGTCATACTGTAACTCTCGTATTTATGAACCGATTTGGATAAAATTTCGTATGTGCATAGTGCATACCAATGTCTCGAACGAGTTCGTTGGCCAGCTTCAACCGTCATCTTGTTTCAAAATGGCGGACATTTAAAAAATTAAAAACAATTTTAAATTTAAAATGAGGCACCAAAAAATTAGACATTGAATTTTTTTTTCATATATGTTTGGGCTTGATACAAAGATTCTGGAGCATTTTTAGGTTCGTCTATATCTTAAAAATGGCTCAGTTAAAGCACTTTGAATTTCTACCATGGCTGACATTTAGAAACGATCTGAATTTTGTCACGTGATAATACACGTATTTATGAAGCGATTTAGATGCGACAAGGAATGTGCATAGTACATAGCAATGTCTCGACCGAGTTCGTTGGTCAGCCTCATCCGCCATTTTGTTTCAAAATGGAGGCCATTTAAAAATTTAAAAAAAGTTAAAATTTAAAAATGAGGTACAAAATAAATAGAAAATGAAAAAAATTTTTCCTTATGTGTTTGAGCTTGTTGCAAAGATTCCGGAGCAATTTTCGTTTCGTCTATGTCTTAAAAAATGGCTGAGTTATAGCACTTTGAATTTCTAGCACGGCTGACATTTTGAAACGATCTGATTTTGTCATGCAATAATATGCGTTTTTATGAACCGATTTGGATGTGACAAGGCATGTGCGTAGTACATAGCAATGTCTCGACCGAGTTCGTTGGCCAGCTTCATACGCCATCTTGTTCAAAATGTCGGTTAAAATTTTTAAAAAAGTTTAAAATTTAAAATTAAGTACAAAAAAATTATAAATTGAAAAAGATTTTTTCTTATATGTTTGAGCTTATTACAAAGATTCCGGATCATTTTTTTGTTTTGACTTTATCTAAAATAAAAGGGACGAGATATAGCAGTTTGAATTTCGAATATCCCGTAAGGCATGGTGACGTCACGTCGACGTCGTTGTGACGTCACGCTGTGACATTGTGACCGTCGATGTGAAGTCACTGTGACTAGAATGTGAGGTCGTTATGGCCGTTTTAGAGCTCTTTTGTGACGTCACATTGTGACGACTTTGTGAATTCACGGTGTGACAAATTTGTGAAGAGTGTGTCATTTGTGACTATTTTGGTATTAACTTTGTGACGAATTTGTGACGAATGTGACAATGTTTTAAAGTCACATTGAGATCAATTTGTGAAATATGTGTCATTTTTGACGAAATTGTCTTTAACACTGTGATGATTCTGTGACGACAGCGACACTGCTTTGAAGTCACATTGTGACATTTTTGTGAAAATTGTGTGATTTGTGACAATTTTGTCATTAACGTTGTGACGAATATGGGACTAGCGGCAATGTTGTGAAGTCACACTATGACATACTTGTACAGTTGTAAACACGTATGCATGTCACACATAGTCATAATTATGCATGTTGTAAAATCATTTACATCTATAACGTTAATATACTTCGGCGATACATCGCAATTAAAACTTGGGGGCCGATATAACAAGGGTATACCAAAAGAATTTTATTGAATCAAAATGCAATGCCCCGCAGACTTCAATTTTTGTTGCACCTTTCTTTCTTATTGCAATAAATGAGAATATTGAAGACAACTGAATGATCGATCTATCACATTTTTTTTTTCAAAATTAGCTATTTGTTAAAAGCATTAAAATTACCAAAGAAACAATTTGTTTAAATTTTCAAATCTTTATCAAGATAAAATTTGTGTTGAAAATATAATATTTTATAATATATACAGTACTTTTTATATTCTTTAAACTATAGAAAATACTGAATGAAATTAATTTATTTCATTTAATACGCATTATAAACTCGAAGTCACTGGTGAGGTTGAATTTTTTTCGATTACACAACATTTATAATTAAAAAAAATGAAAGATAAAAAGAAATACCGATATTAAGTAATTAAATTTTATATGTTTTATGATATTGATTACCATAAAAAATATATATATATATGATTGTAATTCAAACAAGTTGGGGCTGAGAAAATAGGAAACTTCTTTGTTATAGAGGCCCCTATAAATTTGATTATGCAAAAATTGCAGTAACGACATTGCTAAGATCATTGTGAAGTTTATGCATGCGTTATATACATATATATATATACACTCGAAACGCTCATCATGTGCCATATAGTCATTATATATGTATTGTTTACGTCTTTTATGCCCCATACATGCATTACAAAATTTCCGAAGTACATTTTAGCAATAACCATTTGAAACTACTCAAACGAAAAATACAGCTTTGATATAGAAAATTAACTGAGTATCACCAGTATCATTATGTTGAGAATTCTAAGAACAGTTTCGGCAATAATCGTTATGTTGGAAGATAGCAGCAATAAATAAAATCGTATTTTTATGCTCACTGTAAAAGTAAATAAAACTTTTAGGTATGCATAGAACGGTGATACAAAGGGTTAATTTATTTTACATCAGGGTTTGCTTGGAGTAAAATCCATATATAAAACAACTTTTTGATTATTAAAAAATAACTTTAATAACTGATTGCCAAAATTACATTTTTATTTATGAAATTATATATTATAAAAATAACTCTTACTATCTATGATTTTTTAAAACAATAATACCTTATTGTATATAAAACACAGCACCGCAGTTCTATTTTGCACTATTTAGCACTCTATTTTGCGTCTAACGTGAAAGTTTTTATGTTTTGCCAAAGATCTATCTGGCTGGATATATGTTGCCATGACATCTATAACTCTGATAGTGTCATAAATAGTACAGACAGATTAGAATCTACAACGAAATTTTTAGAATAAAGTCTGGTGAAAGTTTTATAAATACAGCAGAACGCCGATTATTGGAACTCCAATTAACCGAACAGCATATTTCTCTCAAAGAATTCTTTTTAACCGAATTTTCAATTATCCAAATATTTGTCTCTCTAAAAAAGAAAAAAAAACACCTAACTTCCAATTTATTTTTTGCTTAAATTATAATCTCTGAAGTTTAGAAAATGATAAAAGAAAAAAAAAAATTAAATAATAAGTAAACAAAAAACAATTAAAAAAAACAAAACAATTTTTAAGCACTCCAGTACTAACTGGTGCTGTCAGTCCTAAACCTAGATAAAGTGTGAAGGTTTTTGAATAGTCAGGAACATCCCTTAAACTGTCTGCCCATTTATCCGAACTTTTGTTTATCCGAACTAGGGTCGGTCCCGACTTGTTCGGACAATCGGCGTTCTACTGTATATATTGTATTAGAATTACAAATAATCATATTTATTTTTATATGACACAATAAAACAAAATAATGAACTCAGTATCAAATGGTTAACTACTTTTTAATGTAAATAAAGTATAAAAATTGAGCCCATAAACACAAAATAGAGCCACACATAGGTTCATTATTATTATTAATATTTTATTTACAAGATTATGGTAATTATAAATAAGAAATCCATTTTAATCACGCTGTTTATAAAGAGTGTATAATATCGTACTTTGAAATTTATCTCGATAAAATCATTCAGGAGATAAAATGATAAAATTATCCAGAAAAAAAAGTAAACAATAAAAGATGATTATTACATTTTAGATTCATACCGTTCAAGTATTTGCGTTATTTTTAAAGTAAAATCATATTTAAACACTTACTGATTCTGTAACTTCTATATTTTCATTTGCCAACAGACTTCTAGTTCACTTTGAAAACATTTCAGTAAGAATGTTTAACAACTGAAAAGCTTTCACCCGCTATGACTATTTCTTTATAGATTTTAAAACATTTCTCAGGTTGAATAATACATTAAATAATCATTTTTTTTCTTAACATTACATATCTACGATCTCTTTTAATAGTATACGTTTCCGTTGTGTCTTATTTTTTATAAATTCCTCTTCTGAGCAGATGCAATTTTTTAAAAATAAAAACATGCAATTCAAATTGTTTAAGACCATCACTTAATACAAAATTAAAAAATTATGTTTGCCAATAATTTTATTCCATAAAAAGACATTTTTTTAAAATAACTTAATTATCTTTAAATGTTTATTAATTATATTAATGACTGATTATAATACTTATCCATATACTTTCATATTTAGGACACCATGTGGTTTTAACCAAATATTTAAATAAGAATATAAACCAGATTAAAATGCAATTTAAATCACTAATTTTAATAATCTGATCAAAGCTGTTGAAAAGGAAGTTAGATATTTTAACAAAATAAAAAATAAATGTAATGAAATATTTGTGTTCTATAACATATTTATTAGAAGATAACTAAAATCATTGTAATTTAAAAAAAAAAGCAAACAGGGAAAATAATATTTTAGATATTTCAACAAAATAAAAAAATAAATGTAGTGAAATATTTATGTTCTACAGCATGTTTATGAGAAGCTAACTAAAATTGTTGCGGTTAAAAGAAAGCAAGCAGGGAAAATAATATATTTACTTACCTAATTTCATTGACGTTGTACGTCATACTTTGATTTTGGGGAACCAATTAAATCCGATAATAAGTACCATAGCAATGACTTGAATCATCTTCAACAAGTCAAAGCTACCGTAATTTTCTCGGGTTTATATTTTGTTAGCTGAACTAACTTGGATCCTGAGAACGTTCTTGTTTCACTTTTTAAATCCGTGTCAACACGTCTATGCTGTCCAGTGTCCACATAACTTCCCGCGTTTATTCTAAAAAGCTTCACTGTTACTTTTATCCGTTATTCTGCGGTGAGTCCTAACAACTGAAATAGTGCAGATGCAGACGATTTTTAAGTTTCGAAGTTCGAAGCAGATGTTTTTTCGGTTTTATTTGTTTTTCTATACAAAAGTTTCGGAAGGAAATTAAATGCGTAATAATTTTATCAAATTGTCTCTAATTCAATTTCCTGTTTGAAAATGTTTTATTGTATTTCACCTTTTATTTTTATCAGTTTTATTGAATTGTAAAGTTTCATTTACGTAAATTATCATAATAATATTATCCATAATTAGAGTTTACTAGATAAAATATTGCTTAATTTTTCAAAATGTGTATAAATTAATTTAATGGTAATAATGATGACCCCCTCCTTTTTTTAAAAGTAAAATTTATATCACAGGTAATATATACAAATATCTTCTTAAAAAATACAACAAGATTATCGAGAAGAGATGAGTTTTTCTTTGCCAATCTCTCATTATCTTAATATTAATTTTCTGTAAAATAAAACATCTTATAAAATAATTTTTAAAGATATATTTTGAAAACAAAAAATAAAATATGAATAATTAATTATGTCATGGGCTTTGCCTAAATTTTGTACATTAATTTTACATTCGGAAAATGTCAATTTTATTTTAAACGTCTGAAAGAAGTAGAATTAAAAAAAAAAAAGTTACTTAAAATAGTGAAACACTAAGAGGAAAAAAAATGACTTGAATGCAAATTATAAAGCAAGAAATGCATATATGACTAAACTTTGAAGACGCTTTCTGCGTGCTCATTAAAAGCTGCAGACTTAACTGTAATAGAAAGTTTTTAGTTTGAAACCACAGAAATGTTTCGACTACTCTTTGAGAAACTTCTACTATAACAGATGATCATTTACAAAAATCTTTATAAAAGATAAGTCGGGGTCTGTTTACCTAAACCATTTTTTTAATAATATGAAATTCGCATAATTAGGAAATATTTTTGTGTCGCTGATGAATTAATTACATTTTATGTTATATGAAAATAAAAAGTTTTGGTTAGAGGCACAGAGGCAACTTGGACCACGGTTTAAAAAAATTTTAAATCCGGCAGAAAAATATTTTTTACAGTAAATAACATGATTTAATAATTTTTGTAATTTTTTAAAGTTTTCTAAGAAGTTCACATCTCAGTCACAATGTGACATCACTGAGTGGTGGCATTTTGGTCACAGATGTGACGTGACCACAGTGACTTACAGTGACGTCACAATGACGTCACTGTGACCATGCATGCTATGAGGGATGTGTGACATTTTGAAAAATCTGTTTTTTTTTTGTTGTTGTTTTTTTTTTTCTGCAACAGCACTCGTATATTTCAAACGATTTAGATATGAGTGAGTATGTGCACAGGAATTACTAAGGTCTCGACCAAGCTCATTGGTGAGCTTTGTTGTTTTAAAATGGCGGGCTATCACCGATAATTCGGGTTAATATAATTATTAATATAATTCGGGATATCACCGAATTTGGCGACAAAATATAAATCACTTTAATAAAACCAGTTTTGATAACGCTGACTAATTTCGCGAAATTCTCATTCATATTCAATACCATTTGCTGGGATTCCCTCGGTCGCCATCCTCATCCTCATCCTCTTCATATATTGACAAAAATTAGTATTTAATCTTCTATAATCGGATTCCACTAATTTGAGCTCCGTGTGTTTGAATAATATAAGCTGGCTTTTAAAATATAAGGAATATGAAAGCTACCTCTCCCTCCCGGCACTGGCCGGAAGGGCTTTTTTAAGAGTGAAGGCAGACAGGCCAGGTGTATATTTCCAGCTGGCTCGCATGGAACAGCGTTGGTGTGATGAACCAAATATTCAATATCGATTCCTCGCCTCAATAATTTTCCACTCTGTTGGTTTTACGCCTTGTTAGCACTGTGAATAAAAATCCACGTAATTAAATTTAGATTTCCCGGGCGTAAGTCATCTTGAAAAATTATTGCATTTATATTAGAGATGCTGGCTTAATTTGGACTCGTGTTTGGCGAAAGATTGTGGTTCATGAAGCTATCCCATATTTTTGTACGGTTCCAGCCTTTGAAAAGTTTTTAAGAGTGAAGGGTGCCAAACTAGGTGGGTCGTTCCAGGTGGCTCAGATGGAAGAGCGTTGGTTCGCTGAATCAAAGCCCCAGGTTTGAACAGTAGCATGGATACTTTTCACTATGTTAGTTTTACTCCATGTCAGCAGTGTAAATAAAAATCCATGTAATTATATTCAAAGTAAGTGATTCGGGCGTAAGTGATTTTGAAATATTATTGTAAACAAAAAATAAATTATGTTAAAAAAAGTGTAATACATTTTTTTAAAGCGTGAAAATAAACAAAACTTGCGCTTGAGTAGAAAAGTAAAGATGACTAGTAACTTTGTTGTATTCTCAAAATTTATAAACTGCTCTTTTTACGGTTTTTCGCCCATATGTTGTATCCTCATTTTATTAAACTGTTTGATGACGTGAGCAGTAGCAGATATTATCTCAGTTAGTATTATAACAACAATTTTTAACAAGATTTTTTAACTTATTATTTTTTTTTTCATTTTTATGATTATATTTATTTGAAGGTTTTGCTTACGTAATATATATCTTTTAGACTGTATACCGAAAAAAAAAATTCTTTTATTCTTTCAACTTCTTGAAACAAACCTGAATGGAACTAGACAACTTGCACAAACATTTCTACATTTTGCAATCATAAAAAAATTCTAAATTCTAAATGAAATGAACTAGAAAGAAATTTAGAAAAATAAAAAAATAAAAGAATAGAATAAGCCTCTATAAAAAAAAAAAAGGAAACGGTATTTACAATTACCTGGATATAGCGAAAATGTAGTACGCTATATGCGGAATTATGAATTAACATACGACTTGTGTACAAACGGATTTTTAAATCGTTTTTGTTATTAAATAATGTCGGACGATTTTCATTCACTCACCTTATAATTAATTATTTTATTCATTTTAACAGTTAAAAAATACAAATAACCCAAATTTATTATATAAAATCTTTTATAGCAATCTCTGTAACTTTTTTAATTTATTCTATACAAATATAAACTAAAAAAAATAATAATAATACAACTTTGTTTGGTGCCTACATTTGCAATTTACACTACGTGCTGTAATTAGAGGGGGGAATGTCCAGCTAATATTGAAAATTATTAGCCTAAATATTCAAGAGTAAATGATATTTTGGTATTGTTGGTGCCAAATAATGTTTTGGTATTAACGATTTTGCTGTGAGTTTTCCAAAATGTTTATATATTTCTCTTAAAAATTGCTATTATCTTTAATTAAATTATACGAAAAATAAATCAAAATAACTTATAATTTTATAGAAAAAGCTTAATATTGAATTAAATCATTTTCCCAACAATGCGCACTTATTTTACGGAAGTTCAGTACAAAAAAAAAAAAAAAAAATGAAATAAATAAAATAAATGAAGACATGTTCTATTCATTTTCTGACATTCACTTCGACAATTCCAATAAAGTACATTTCAACACTAGAAGATAAATTTAAAAGTGTTTTTTCAAGAATACCTTTTGTATCACGTAAAAAAGTTACTGAGAATAGTAAATATATTTATTTTAAGTTATATTATCTTAGAATCACGTATTACATACCGAATAAAATATATTTTGTATTTTGTTTGATTCAACCGTGATATATTATAACAGTTGTTTTGAAAGATAAATTTTTGAGATATTTGATTTAATCAGATTACACTATAATATTGAAATATATTTCTATATAAAACTCAAGGATTATAAATATTGTCTGAATTATTATTATTATTATTACTTTTTGTATCACGTAAAAAAGTTACTGATAATAGTAAATATATTTAGTTTAAGTTATATTATCTTCGAATCACGTATTACATACCGAATAAAATATATTTTGTATTTTGTTTGATTCAACCGTGATATATTATAACAGTTGTTTTGAAAGATAAATTTTTGAAATATTTGAGTTAATCAGATTACACTATAATACTGAAATATATTTCTATATAAAACTCAAGGATTATAAATATTGTCTGAATTATTATTATTATTATTACTTTTTGTATCACGTAAAAAAGTTACTGATAATAGTAAATATATTTAGTTTAAGTTATATTATCTTCGAATCACGTATTACATACCGAATAAAATATATTTTGTATTTTGTTTGATTCAACCGTGATATATTATAACAGTTGTTTTGAAAGATAAATTTTTGAAATATTTGAGTTAATCAGATTACACTATAATACTGAAATATATTTCTATATAAAACTCAAGGATTATAAATATTGTCTGAATTATTATTATTATTATTATTATTATTTTTACATTTTGTCATCTATTATACCATACATTTTTCAATGAAAAATATGGCTGCCAATATTTTAAATTTTCCTGTATTTTTATATATTTCATAAAATATTGTCCTTATTCAAATTATAGGGAAAAGATAAATAAATTACTATTTCGCAGAGATAGCTGCTGAATTAAAATATTTTGCCTTAAATTGAGATCTCAATTTATTGAGGTTCAATTTAAAAAAACTAAGAATCTAAAAGAAGAAATGGACGATTTTTTTTGTGACATTCATTTCGACAATTCAAATAAATTACATGTCAGTATCAGACGATTAAGTTAAAATTGTTTTTTCGAGGAGAAGATATTTCGTATCAAGCAAATAAGTTACTGACAAACGTAAATATTTTTTATTTACTTTATCCTTGAATCACATATTGCATGCAGAAGAAAATGTATCTGTGCCGCATTTGATAGAAAATATTTAACACTATAACAGTTGTTCCGAAAATAATTTAAAGTAATATGAAAAATAAATTTGAGTATTTAATTTATTGCTGATCAATTTAAAAATCCATTTAAATATCTAAAAAAAGAAATGTTCCATTTCTTTTCTGTCATTCACTTCAACAATTCAAACAAAGTACAGTTTTCACAAGAAGATAAATTGTTTCTGTCAGAATTTATTTTGTATAACGTGAAAAAAGTACTGGTGAAAGAAAATAAATTTCTTAAATTTTCTTTATCTTAGAATTACATATTATATTCCGAATAAAATGTATTTTGTATCACATTTACTAAAACATATATAATACGCTAGCAGTTGTTTTGAAGTAAAATTTCTTGAATAAGTTAATATAAGAAGATTTTGTGTTATTGAAATACATAAAGAAAACATGGAAGAAAGTCAAGGAATAAAAAATATATATAATTAACTTTTATTTTTCGTACATTTTTTCATCTATTCAAATGTGATAGCGTTTCTTTTTCAACGAATAAATGTTTGCCAGAACTGTTTTTTATGATATTCAATAAAATTCATGTTTTGAATTCAAAGAAATTACATAAAATGTGAACTACTTTTTCAGTTTCTAAAAGTGTTACAAAACTTCCAAAAAAAATGAATCGTACAATGTTAGATTAACATTCTTTTAATATTTTTTAAATTTAAAATATACTATATCAGAATTTGACTTTGGATATATCCTATATGCGTGGTCTGTCTGAAAATTATCTGACCTTTGGCCGAAAAAAACATGCAAGTTACCTAACGGGAATTGGGCCCAAATACTCTTTACAATAGCCCCCTTGCGCTTCCACTTACTTAACCCACCGTTCTTTCTACTGCTAAAAACACATCTGAAAGGCTTCCTTTGGTAACCTGTGTCCAACTCCGCAGTCGCTTGCTCTATATCTCATAGCAACTCTCAAAACGGGAAACTTTCAATGGCGCCTACAATTTCGGAAACAATCAGAAGTCGCAGAGAGCAATGTCTGGAGATTAGGGAGGTTAGAGAACGACTGGAATTTAATGTCTTGCCAAGAAAGTCTGAATCAGTTGCAATGAATGAGCTGGAGCATGCTGAATCTTACGACATTTCATGAATGTTACCAATTTTTTCGCTTTTAGAATCACCAAACATTGACTGAACTTGATGCTGAAACTTTTCTAAACTCTTTCCGTCATCTTGAGATAAATAAAAATCCGACAAACGCCTTTGATAGCAAATTACTTGACAAGCAGCAGCCAAAAACTGGCTCACTGGAACGCAGGGGGAAATGCAAGCTTGCGCATTAAGCGGTCTCCTTCGAATGCGCACATTGGCGTGGTCTTTGTATCACTACTGCACGAGGGAAAAATCAAAGTCGTATAGTTTTTAGACAGACCTTCTATTTATTTTCCCCCAAACAGAATATTATATAGGGTAATTCTATGATAGATGCTCATAGAGAAGAGATGGCTAGTCTAATTATTTCAAAAACTATACCATAGATTGCAGCATAAAGTTTGTTCGTAAAAAATAGTTCAACGTGGGAAGTTAATTAATTACAACGTGCAGCTGTGTTTTTCAATTATAAAAAAGAAGTGTAATTTTAATGTTTATTTAATTTAGTTGTTGGATATTTTGTTGAGTTAGGTATCTGAATGTTTTGCAGTACCTATGTTGCATTTGTTATTACTATAAGGACTTTTAAGGCACATATATAATCCAATCTTTACATTTAAGTCTAAAACAAAAACGTAAAATGGCGGAGTGACGCTTTAAATTGGGTGGCAATGTGTCCCTCAATTTTAGGAGAAATGGCCACCTATAATCAGTATTTCAAAATTATACGGAGTGAGAATTTTAACTAAATATAATTATTTTTAAAATAATTATATAATTTTTACGTTTATAATTTTATTAATTGATATAGTTATTTAAATTTTAACTAATATGAATGCTTCAATAGTAATAATGTAATACGTCCTAACGATGTATTTTTTTTTTTTTTTTTAGAAAAATATTGAAAAACTTCTGAAACTTTCATACCAGAAGCAGATAAAGTTGGTAAATAAATTTAAAACTGAAAAAAATCTAAAATAAATGCAAGGAAAAAAAGACACTTCCAGTAGTGAAGAAGATTAAATAAATTTGAAATTATTATATTATACAGATTCCGAGGGAATACAATTGGATGAGGATTACTGTGTTGGTTGTGGAGAAGAATATAATACCATAATCAAAAATGATTACTGAATACAGTGCATAAGTTGTAAGAAAAGGTTCCACCAAACATGTAAAACCATCAGGATCTTTGCCGAAAATGTGGTAAAATTTTTACGAAAAGAGAAGGATTGAAATTATATTTCAAATTTTGTTTATTCAAATTTTATTCACTGATTTTCCGTGATATAATTGCATCTATACAAATTTCAACGTTTTATTAATGATTAACTACATGAAATGTGTTATTTTTTGTTATTTTATCTTCATTTGTTCTTTATTGTATTGGATGGCCATCTCTCCTCGGCTTGAAGAGGAGATGGTCATTTGCCATTATAATGTCAATTTTGTTTCCCACAATTTGTTCTCGATACTTAATTATTTTTTGACCAAATTATGATGAGTATACGTATACAAATTTCAAATATGCATAAATATTTCTTGTATTTGCATTCTAAGAATTTTTATTTCAATCTTTAAAAATTATGGTCATCTCTCCTAGAGTTACCCTATATTTCGTTTACAGTACATAAAATTTCATTTACACTCCAACTACAAACGTTTAAACAACATTTTCTAATTTTATACATATATTATGCGGTTTTTGTGTTTTATTTCTCTTTTTGAACTTGTTTATAATAGGAACAATGTGCAATTTTTTGCTTTTGGACTGAATCTACTATAATATTTTAACGGATTAGAAAATATATCGAAAAATTGTGAATTTTTATCAGATAGCAAGTAACATTAAAGAAAATTCATAGTAATTCACGTTATTGGTTTTACTGTCCTGGATGATATATTCTCACTGAACTAGTTTGTAGAAGCTTAAAAATTCGACAATTGTAAGGCAAAATAATTTTAAGTACTTTGAAAAATAAATTTGAGAACTTAGTTTACTGCTGTTCAATTTAAAAATCGTAAATATCTAAAAGAAGAAATGTTCCATTTGTTGTCTGTCATTCACTTCGACTATGCAAACAAAGTACAGTTCGGCACAAGAAGATAAATTGTTTCTGCCAGAATTTATTTTGTATAACATGAAAAGATTTCTAGGAAAATAAAAGAAAATTTTTAAATTCATTTTATCTTCTAATCACATCTTATATTCCGAATAAAATATATTTTTTATCATATTTCATAAAACGCATTTAATACGCTAGCAGTTGTTTTGAAGTAAAATTACTTGAATAAGTTCATTTAAGAAGATTTTATGTTATTGAAATATATATCTGAAAGAAAATTAAGTAAAGAATAAAAAAATATATATATATATAATTAACTATTACTTTTCATATATTTTCACATCTATTGTAAAGTGGTAGCGTTTCTTTTTCAAAGAATAAATGTTTACCAGAATTGTTTTATATGATATTCAGTAACATTCATGCTTTGCCATTCAAAGAACTTACCAAAAATGTGGACTTCTCTTTCATTTTTTAAAAGTGATACTTCCAAAGACAGGAAACTTACAATGTTAGATTAAAATTGTTTTAACATATTTCTTTTAAAATATATATCAGAATTTGGCTTAGGATACAGTTATATACGTAGCCTGTCTGAAAATTATCCGACATTTGTCGAAAAAAATATAGAAGTTACCTTGCCGGGAATGGAACCCAAATCCCTTTCAAAATAGCCTCCTTGCGCCTCCTCTCATTTAACCCACCGTTCCTTCTACTGCTAAAAACATTTTTGGAAGGCTTTCTCTGGAAAGGTGTGCAACTCCGCAGTCACTTGCTGTGTTTCACGTACCAACAATCAAAACGGGAAACTTTGAATGGCGCATAAAATTTCAGAAATAACCAGAAGTCGCAAGGAGCAATTTCTGGAGAGTAGGGAGTTTGGCGAACGACTGGAATTTAATGTCTCGCCAAGAAAGTCTGAATTAGTTGCAGTGAATGTGCTGAAACCAGCAAGCATAAACTGGCTCATTGAAAAGCTGGGAAGAAATGCAAGCATGCGCATAAAGATGTCTCATTTGAATACACACAGTGGCGTGGTCTTTGAATCACTACTGCACGAGTGAAAAATCAAGGTCGGATAGTTTTTAGACAGACTTCCTATTTATTTTTTATCTCTACAGGGAACATTATATGCATTTCGATTACAGAACATAAAATTTCGTTTGCGCTCCAACTACTCACGTTTAAACAACGTTTTCTAATGTTATACTCATATTATGTGGTTTTTGTGTTTTGCTTTTCTTTTTGAACGTGGTTATAATATGAACAATGAGCAGTTTTCTGCTTTTGTACTGAATCTACTATAATGTTTTACCGAAATAGAATATATTTAGAAAAATTATGAATTTTTATCAGATAATAAGTAACATTAAAGAAAAATCGTAGTAATTCACGTTATTGATTTTACTGTCCAGGATGAGATATTCTCACTGAACTAGCTTATAGAAGTTTAAAAATTCGACAGTTGAAAGACAATTGTCGTTGGTCAAACGATACCCAAAGGTTAAATCAAGAAAAATCTCTCCGGCTATGATTTGAAAATCCATTCTCTAAATTAGTTCTTTCTTAAAATAAACATTAGTTAAAACTAAAGTAAAACTGCAGTGCAAAAGGAAATATGGTGGTAGAAAATCAAGGAAATAATTAAATAATCGATGTCCTTAGATGTAAAAAGAATTAGTATAGGGTGCCTGCAATATTTAAAAAATACTAAGAGTGTATTAATAACTTGAAAAGATGTTTATTTAGATATTTTGAAGCTACAGTATACGAGGAATTACTAAGAATATATGAGGAAAATTCTGTGATTTAAATTACAATTTGTTATTTGAAAGTAAAAAGTCCTCTCCAAATAAGTTAATTTACGATTTTAAATGAGTTTAGTGACAAAGATTAGTTGTATGCTGAACTTTCGTAATGTACTGGGATCTCTGAAACATCATATTATTTTTGCAAAGTCGCAACATTTCACTGAAGTATTAATTGAAGAATACATTACAAAGTCTGTTACAGACAAGTTTCTCTTTATTAATACAAATACATTAGACAACTGTGGGCCAATTTGAAGTAAGATGGATCATAAACAGGTGTATGACTTGTCATTAAAAAGAAAGCAGAAAATAGCCTAGTAGGTGTATCTTCTTGGCCCTTTGAGAAAACTGGTGTGGATTTTGCCGGTCTTTTTATAATAAAACTTAACTTAAAAAGATCAAAGAAAACATTAACATTTCAAAAATAATATTAGATATTAACAAAGTTATTATTAATCATTTAATATTTATCAGTTTTTCCCCTTATGTTGTTAGTTTGGAAGTACTTTCAGAATTGATCACGAGAGATTTTTTAGCTTGATTAAGATAGTTTGTCTCTCGACATTCGAACCCTGAGTTTAATGATTTGATAAAGCAACAAATATTAACCCATATAGTACCCGACATTGAAAGAATTAATATGATTTATAACATCTTAAATATGTGTTTTTCTAAGCGTATGAATAAACAAAAACTTACCAAAAGTTTATATATTTGATAGGTACAATATGCCCTAATGGAGCAATAAATTGAACAATACCAACTATTCGTTTTTACTAAGGTGGAATAGATGAAAGCGTCTTAGTAGTACTTCTAAGTTACATTTTTTTACAGATAGTTGTTGATTTTGCTGCACAGGATTTTAGGTGGCATTTTCTTTGTCGGTTTTCCAAGTTTGTGCAATAAAGAAATTTCATTAACCTCTTGAACAACCAATTTTCTACAAGATTGTTTCCTTGGAATAGAAAGTCCCAAATTTGCAAATTTTAATTGCCTAGGAAAATAAAATAGGAGAATACCCATCCCTAAATAGCTGATTGAGTTACCGTGATGCTACTAACGCTGTATGAAACGAATTAACAAATAATTGAAAGTACCATTAACCCCTTGAATTGAATTAACATAAGCTGCTGCTGATTCGCATTTTTCCTACTTGGGATTTACATCATATCCTTCATTGCTACTAGAAACTAAAATTTCAATCAAGCTTGTCGCTTAGCGCATCGCGATATTAAAGTAAAATAATTACTTCATTGTATACATCGACTAAATCACTGTCACCATTGTCTTCTAAAGTCCAAAAAAAAAAATCCGAGGTTTCCGGCGTAGATAAAAATTTACATGACATTTTTAAAGTACTAGCATCAAAGTAATTTTCAAAACAAAACAAAATTCAAGAATACAAAAATAAGAGAAAGTAGGTTTGCTACGATGAATTTCAAAATACAAAGTCTCTTCATGTGCTGTTGTTTGAGAAGAAATTACTGCCTCCCCCCATACACCTGTCTGCACGTTATGTGTACCTGACAGACAGACTGTTAGGCGCATGTGTTAGTTGTACAGTGGCAATGTTTGGAATATTTAAGAGAATAAAAGGATTACTCCCATTACTAAGAATTGGGGTTATGTTATTGTTGATTGTACCAACGTCCAATTTTCAGGACGATCGAAAATGCAAGAAAATTTTATCTCTTAGATAATGTATTTTGACAATGTCTTTCACTGCTATAAAAGTATAAAATAACATTTCAATTAATTTATATGTGTAGGTTTCTTGGATCTCAAATCATTAAAAATCACAAATGTTGAAAAAGTAAAAAAAAAAAAAAAAAAATCTGCAAAAACGGCCCTTTTAAAAATTTAATAAAAATATTCAAAATTAATTTAAAATTACGATAAAGACAAATATATCATTAAACATCTCTGGAATGATAAATCGTCTTTAATTTGAATAAAAATATTCATTATAATTTATACAGAATTCGCTTATGAGAGCTGTGTAATTTTTAGGACAATGATAAAATATGGGTTATGGTGTATAAGATTTTTGAAGAATAAAATGTTCGCTTCGAATGACGTTCATCGATTTAGAGCTGAAAAAGTAATACATTGAACTTTCACAGATCATGAATATACATATTTCGGTGAAAGATATTACAGTCGAATATAAAATAATGATTCGAAATCTAATGAAAATAACTAAATCTTTCTTCTTAAATTGTGCAATACTGATAACATATGTGACGCAATTAGAGACCGTTATGATTCCACGCTCGTAAACGATATTGTCATTTGATATTACAGTATTATTTGTAAAATCAAAATTTAATATAATACATTAATATATCTTCATTTGATATTATCTGTTATATTATGGATGGTTTGCAACCATTGGCACATTGTTAACTTATTGAAAGGTTCTCAATCAGGTATTGCAGAAACTAATGCTGCGCTTGATTGATTCTCTGCACATTTCTTCGACGTGGACACAATAAAAAAGACTAAAAATGCGCTTCGGACAATGGTATT
This sequence comes from Maratus speciosus, assembly GCA_963932465.1. Lineage (NCBI taxonomy): Eukaryota > Metazoa > Arthropoda > Arachnida > Araneae > Salticidae > Maratus > Maratus speciosus. Next base: position 432,945,937 of record OZ010795.1, on the reverse strand, counting down.
CTAGAATGCAATACTGTGTTTAAATTACTGAAATAATTGCATTACATAAAACTTGCATATTTTATGTTTTCATCATCTATGATGATGGCAGTATATTTAATTATATTATCTATATTATAAAGAACAAACATGTCTATGCGTAAGGCGATAGCATTTCTCGAATGGCAATAGTAGACGACCAATTTTCCCTTTTACTGCAATTTAAAAAAATGTTAATTTCTATATAACACACATTTTCAATTTTTACACCGTCGAATAGGGAAAAAAATGTACTTACAAATGAATTTCTTTTGAAAAATGTATCGCCATTTATTTGACAAATGCATCACTATTTACCCAATTTTATTGTTGTTAAAATAATTTTCAGGCAAGATTTAAAAAAAAAAAATCACTTATGTATATCGCTTGCAGACGATTACGTAAGAAAATTCCGTTTGTACTTGAAATTAATATAAACAGCTAAGCATTTGATTCCAGCTTATATGACATACCGGAATTTAAACATGCATCAATCAATAAATAAAACTAAAAAAATGTAAATAAAATACAAATTTAAGACATATTATCGAACTATACACTAAATCCACTAAAATGAGCAGAATTTTAAAAAAGGGGATTTTAAATAGTGATCTCTGGCAATTCCTTCTACCATTAACCCATGACGTAATGTCAATATAAAACAATCGCTTTTAATAAATTTTCAAAATTCTTCTTAAACTAATTACTATTTTTCATATAAATGTGATTTTTGATATTGTTAGTGCGTATTCTAAAAAACACATATTAAATGTAAGAAATCTATTATATTTATGCATATTCTGTAACCCGGGAAGTGCAGGTGCATCTGCTTGTTATGTTAACCTTCTCACCGCTGAGAATCGATTAGAAATACGTGGAGAATTGGGAACTCCAAAGCAGTTTCTAACAGCCTGCCCACTAACACAACAACACCATCTGATTCAAATCACAGCAAACAGCGAGCAAATTTGGCATAATGAGCTAGAAACAATAAACATGTACAAAACAAGGACATCAGATGATTAATTGTCCGTTCATTAACCTGTAGGTTTCACTGAAATAGAAGCATTATTTAAATTAATATAATATACAGATATAATCCAGTTTTAAAGAATTAGGTTATGATTAATATTCTCAAGGTTTATGAGCCTATACGTAATAATAATTTTTATGCCATGTAGGTAAAAACATCTCCTTTTAGCATTTAAAAAAATAAGGAGAAATAATATTTACATTTTTGGCCTTTTGCTCGGCTTTCAGGGGGTTAAAAATACGTATAACTTTGTATAAACGTATAACTTTGTATAATAATATAACTTTATATAAAACAGAAATTTATACCGAGTATCCAACATAGGACTCCTTTATTTAAAAATTAAATAACTTCGAAAAGGACATCGATACAAATATTAAACAGGTGGTATGCTTATTTTGAAATCCGTAAAATTCCGATACCAAAGTTACAAAATTAGTTACAAATATCCTCTACAGGTGGCTCTGTACGCTGTATTCGAAATTACAGTGTGCGTGAAAAAGGCATCAAACTGTCCTTTGCAAACGGTCGTTGTAATAACATCACAATCGAATCAAACTGTGAAGTTTTGTTGCACAAAGAGGCATCAAAAGGATTTTTGATGGAAAAAGAAATTAATGAACATCCAGAATTTGAAAATCGGTACAAATATTTTATGCAGGAATATTAATGTTTATGTCATAATGAAACTTTTCATTGAAATAATATCTAGAACCCTCTAGTGCACCACAGAATTAAGAATCGCCTTTTGCGTTTCCTGTGAAACTTCAAACAGAACATCTTTGATTTAAATTTTCGGTGTAGTCTCTAATCTGCATCGAAATATCTTTTAAATTTTGCCTCATTTTCGCTTTCACGAAATTGATTTTTCCGTTGACATTTAGATAATAGTGCATCATGCAGACAGAGATTGAAGCGCAAAGATGAGCTAAACTGTGCATGTGGGGAATTGGGAACCCCAAAGAACTTTCTAACAGCCTGTCCACCAACACAACTACACCATCTGATTCAAATCGCAGCAAACAACGAGCTAATTTGGCATAATTAGCCAGAAAACAAAAAAAAAAAACATCTACAAAACAAGGGCAAAGCAGTTATCAGATGGTTAATAGAAAACATAGACTGAATCTCTCAATAAAACATACAAGGACAAGGCTAAACACATACCATCCCAGGGGACATCGCCACCCCAAACTAACTAACTGCTTATTTTCAGATTTAAAATTAATCGTTTTGTCGCACTTCTGAGAGGTGGGAGTCATTTATGATGAACTGATAGCTACGGCTCACTCACACAAACCCGACGAATCATCGGGAGATTGTTAAGTAGATAAGGAAAAGATGAGTTTTAAATGAAACAGAGAAGCCAATTACATACTAAAGCAAGCCAACTACAACAAAGGAGAAATTATAACGATACATCTTGTGAAAAAAAGATGAGTTTTAAATTAAACAGAGAAGCCAATTACATACTAAAGCAAGCCAACTACAACAAAGGAGAAATTATAACGATACATCTTGTGAAAAAAGATGAGTTTTAAATGAAACAGAGAAGCCAATTACATACTAAAGCAAGCCAACTACAACAAAGGAGAAATTATAACGATACATCTTGTGAAAAAAAGATGAGTTTTAAATGAAACAGAGAAGCCAATTACATACTAAAGCAAGCCAACTACAACAAAGGAGAAATTATAACGATACATCTTGTGAAAAAAAGATGAGTTTTAACTGAAACAGAGAAGCCAATTACATACTAAAGCAAGCCAACTACAACAAAGGAGAAATTATAACGATACATCTTGTGAAAACAGTCATCATAAAAAAATGACGGACTAATAGCCATGGAACTAGCCCCACTCAATTAGAGCAGAAACCTTTTCAAATAGATCACAAAAATTTTGCATAAATCGTGATAACAGCCATTAGGTTCTAATGATCTGATTGTCATGCGCGCATTCATGTATCAAGATAACATAGAAACAAAAGAAAATGAACCTGTTAAGAGATCAAATCCAATTCAAAGGGCCACAAATTAAAGAGCACAACAAGTGAACCCATTATTGGCAAGTTCGCAAAATGACAAAACCTCAAATCTAGACATCCACCATGAATACAGTTATAAAGAAAAAAAAAAAAAACCTACGATAGAGACAAGCATCTCACGGGATGTGAGAAGCATATATCCAATCAAGGAAAAAGAAAAGACCCACCAGAATATGTCAAAATAATAAATAGACAACCACCACGACAGTGACCAAATACCAAGACAAGGAAATCTCCTCAGAAGCACAAGTCCACTGGGTGAGATAAGCATATTATACTTGACAAATGTAATGAATTATAAAATTACATGTTAATTTAGGTCAAGCCCAATCACCATAGATTATGTCTAAGTTACAACCTCAAGCAGCTAGCTCAATTAGAAATTAGTATATAAATCTTACTAGATCAGCCAGTTAGTCTCCTATCAATTATCTCCTAACAAAGTAATAGTATGCTAATTCATAATTAACTTGCCATAAGATAATATAAAACTAATAACAATAATATATATATATATATATATATATATATATATATATATATATATAATAAATAAATAAATAAATAAATAAATATATATATATATATATATATATAATAAATAAATATATATATATATATATATATATATATATATATATAATAGGGGGCTCCGCCCCCTGCAAGCTATGCACGCCAACCCCCGTTCAGACACCGCAGAATCTAAAACCACGCTAATCTGATGGGCTTTAAAAATGTTAGAGAAGATTGAATTAAACTTAAAAAAGCTGTGCAGATCTACCTGTAAACGGGTTTCCATTCAATTCCCTTTGATTGTAAGCATTTAAAGGTGAATCACTTGCTGTTAAGACATCCAATGGTTGTTTCCGTTTTTGATTAAAGAGGGTCAGTTAAACATTTGAAAAGAAGCTAAAATATAATAAATTAAGTGTACAGAGTATTTGTCTCCCGGTATTTTAAAACAATCTCTACAACAATAGCCTAAGTCATGTGACTATCATCAACAGTTCCAGGCGGAACACTTCGCTTTTTATACACTAGGTGCCATTTTTATACTTTAATGCCAACCAGGCAGAGGTAATATGTCGCCAAATATTATTCTATCGCCATCATTTCATCTATATTATAATGTTCAAGTCATCAACTGCCATAAACAAATACGGTCGGATCCCTTCGCCGTTCATATGAAAGTTTGGCACAAATGTCATATAAGTTCATATTGGCGCGATTTTTTTAACGACGCGAATTTGGGGAACGTATCAACAGCATAAACAACAACATCTGGCTTACCATATTAAGCAAAATAACGATACTTTTAACGCCAGTTAATTGCCCGTTCCGTATATGACGTTGGGGTCGGAAAAAAAAATCGCGCCAATATGGGACCGTAAGTTTTCCATTTTGATTAAAAATCAAATTTTTTTTTCGAATATAACTACATAAAATTTGGCATGGCTGCAAAGAATTCTTGGTATTCTTACGCTAGCCGGATGCAAATCTTGCCTTAATAAATAGCTTTTTTTTTTCAACCCGCCAGTTAGCATTTTTTTTTTCGAGTGGTAATATTTGGCCAGATGTCTTATACGCACATCAGGTTTGGTGTGATTTAATTATTTATTTTTTTACGAAAATTTGGCGAAAACCTCGTTTTCAAATACCAGTTGCGTATGCATTTTTGGTATTACTTAGTTATCCCTTCGACGAAAAATCTATCGCCAAACTATAAAATTAAATGCCAATAATGGTTGATCGTGAATGTTACATTCACTTGACTTAAAGCAAGTTACACATGTTTACGTCATCAAGTGATTTTTATTTCGACATTTTATTTGTATATTTATTAATGTTATACTAATTTATTTGTTCTTTCGTTATTTAAAATAAAAATTATGTAAATTTGTGTAATTTGGCGAGTCTTTTGGCAATTTATATAATTTGGCGAAATTGGTCTACGGAATAACTAAGTAGTACCGTATTTTTGATTAGTTTCTATTGTTTTCTAAAGGAAATATAAAAAAATTAAGAATTATAGAACAAAATAATTTATATAATTTTTAAAAAGAAATAAATGTAAATAAAGGTTTATTATCAAATAAACAACAATAGCCGGTTACCATATCAAACTTTTCTGAAATGTGAAAAAAAAATATCTGTTTGATTAAAGTTTGAGTTGCCATCATTAGAAAAATGTATATAAAAATGGAAAAAAAAAATAATATTTCGAAAACTAATTCGAATAAAAAAATTCTAATATCAGTTTTGAGATCTGCGAATCAATGAACAACCATTTTTTTTTTTTTTTGAGTTTATTTTACTACGGGAAATAAATATCTCCATTGTTTTTTGCTCCGAATAAAAAAAATATATATGTATATAATACCTTATAAAATTACGTAATAAAATTTAAAAAAGCATATTTTGTGGTATCAAACTAAATTTCTTCACCCCTTGAGAGGCGGTAGTGCCATTATGGCATTAAATAATTTTAATCCCTAATTGCCGCATTGGCACCGAAATTTTATAATGAAAATTTCACCTTTAGTAAGTACGCGAAAATATGCTTTTACATGTGCACAAATAGATTCTCTTGTAAATACTGGTGTCACTAAATTATTTCAACATTTTACGAATGCAAGTACCTTGCCCCTGAAAGCGAAATAGCCAAACCTTGAAATTGTATGATACACAGTGGTCGCATTCTATACAGGAAATTTTAGTTTTCCTACAACTATTTTGAAAATAATATCTTCATCGCACCTTTCTTTAGAAAATGTTAAATAGAATGATCATGAAGGTAACTCATTAAGGGTTTTGGTAGGAACAATAAAATTTCCGTATATAATGCGAATCCTGGATACAGATAAAGTACTTAAGTACTTACTTCTTAGTACTTACCGTTTCTTCATAGATTTCCCTTGCTATTTTTTTTTTCTTAAAATACCCAGGTGATTTTTATACTTATTACCTGCACTAAAGTACGTAAGTGCATACTTAACTTTTATGTTTTTGGTATAAATGAATCTAATATTTTCCCTTTTAGTGCTTTTTCAGACACATTGACAGCAAAGGTTTCCCTTACAACGCTCTTTAGTTGATATATAATTTACGTGATCTTCCTGGTTTAAATTTTTTAAGTTGTTTACGCACTATGAAACAAGACCTGATATCCCATATGAAAAAAAAATATACGTGTGTAACATAGACCCCCTGGTCCACTTACCCGTTTTTATGAGGCAACTGGGCCCATGAGGAAAGAAATATGAAATATGCATATTTTTATATTTTTAAATATCAAAATGTAATTTTGAGCACTTCTGTCTGGTAGAGGAAACCTAACGGAACACATTTACAGAAGTTCAGATTTTAATTCAAATGAACATTATATTTTTGAAGCTGAATTGTCAGAATCTCCAGAGTCAGATTGTAAAATCATTGTCCAGTTGCCCTAACTAACCTTATGGCACAATCTGTTTGTACCGTTGCTATCAAATACAGTCACACAAATAATGACTTCTTAATATGTCAATTGTGACAGAATAACTGCTTGTCTAAAAAAAATGTTCAAAGCAGTAAAATCATAAGTAACCGTAAAGCTGTCAAGTATGTTCCAGAGAAATGTACCGGATAACCTGGCTCTAGCGAAGGTTAATTTCAATACACGCTTGTAGATTTTCGATTTTCCTTATAACTTTCTTGATAAGCTGCGGGATTACGCATTTTTTACAGTTTTCAAAAACGTTTTGGGGCACCAGCGCACTCCACTTGATAATGCCTAATTCGGATTACAAAAAAAAAAATAAGAACGAACACTCATGCGTTCAGCATAGATTATGAAATACTTTCGAACACATTCAAAATATTGTAACAAAACTTTACAATATATTAAGGTGAAACAATTTAGAAAATGAATAACGCTTCTGAAAATCCAATTGTTGCAATTACTATGAATAGTTCACTATGTTAGAAGATTCAGATTTTGGATTGTCATCAGACAGTGAGGTGGATGAAGAGATAGCTGAGTTTGTAAGTGATGAACTGACTAGTCAGTCAGAAGATGAAGATGAAGAAACAGGCGGAAATAATGGTAATGACTCATCAAGAAGTGTGTTTTGGAAACACAAAGAAGATTTTGATCCTCTACCTCCAGCTCCAGAATTTGAACCCAAAGCTGTAAATTACACATGCAAACTTCCTAAAGAGTATTTTGAAAAATATTTAGACGATAGTATATTTTCAGAAATTGCTGATCTGACTAATCGGACATACTTTTTGAAGAAAGGTAAGCAACTAAACACTTCCTTGCACGAAATTAAGATTTTTTTTGGTGTATCAATTGTAATGTCCTATCTAAAGTTTCCACGAATTCGTATGTACTGGGCAAGGCATACTAGAGTTGATTTAATTGTATCCAAAATGAATCGTGATCGTTATTTTTTAATTTGTCAGAATCTGAAAGTTGTCGAAGACGATTTAGTGACAGATACAGATCGAGAGAAGGATAAATTTTGGAAAATACGCCCTGTAATTAATTCTGTTCGAAGGGGGTGTTTAACAAACCCACGTTCAAGAATGGTTGCATGTGATGAACAAATGATACTTTTTTGGGGGCATACTACTATGAGGCAATACGTTCGCGGGAAACCAAATCCATGGGGATTAAAAATTTTTGTTGCAACTTCCCCTGATGGTTTACCTCTAGATTTTTTTCTTTACGAAGGAAAAGGTGATACAATCACAGCTAACGGAAGTGAAGATAATCTAGATATTGGAGAGAAAGTGATAGTACTCTTGTCGGAAAATCTTCCTGAAGGATCGCATATATTTGCAGACTGTTATTTCATATCAGTTCCTTTACTTGACATATTACATATTAAAGGTTTACAAGGTACAGGTACGATAAGGAAACCAAATATTCCGAAAGTTGCAGAATTTTCTTCTGATGCTTCGTTAAGAAAACTGGAAGGGGTTCTGTGGACCAACTAGTAAGAAACGATGGTCAAATTCCATTGGTAAAGTGGTTTGATAATAAACCAATAATTATTGCTTCGTCAGTCTTAGGTAAAGAACGAACAGATATTTGTAAACGTTGGTGTAAAAAGGATAAATGCTTCATAGATGTGAATAGACCAAATATAGTAAACGAATACAATACAAACATGGTAGGAGTTGACCTTCTTGACAGGATAATTAGTTTCTATAAAATATCTGCAAAGACAAGAAAGTGGACTGTAAGAACAATATTTCATTTTGTAGATTTTTCATTGGCTGCTGGGTGGATAGAGTATCGACGAGCAGCACGGTATTTGCATACTGATAACAAAAATACTCCAGATTATTTGGAATTTCGAGAACGAGTCGCTGAAACGTTAATTCACAGTAAGAATGACCAGATTCATTCAGTAATGAATAATGAAATTTCAGAATCTGATACTGAGTTTATGTCTCCATTGAAAAAGAAAAGAAGGAATCCCTGCCCTGAACCATCTCCTGAATTAAGAAAAATGTCTGCATCCCACCTTCCTGAAATTCCATAGCAAAAAAGTACATCACGTTGCAGATATCCTAGCTGTAACTCTACAAAAGCTAGAACACGATGTACTGTTTGCAATATGTTTCTTTGTCTCACGAAGGAAAGGAACTGCTTCATGAAATATCATCAATTGAAAAGATAAGACAAGACGTTTTTATAACAAATTCTTACATTAATTATAAAAAAAATGTAAACAAAAGTAAAAAGAAAACGTAAATAATTTTTCTATATGTTAATATACGATTTGCATAGTCCATTAGTAATAAAAAGTTATAAATGCATACTTATTCCTTATTTTTCATTGTTTTTTGTCATGCAAACAATTCATAGCACACAGTCAGAAAATGTACTCATTCAGTCCCCATGTATCCTATAGGATACATCAAATTTAAGGTATAAAAAATAAATTTTAATTTTTTTCGCTTTTAATTTTTTCTTAGTTAGCAGTCTGTTAATATAAATTTATAACTAAAGTAGAAAAAATTATAAAAATAAAATCTGGGGTCTGAGGAGGATAAGCAAGCGTTCTTCTTTCTATTTTCGAGAAGTCAAAGCAGGCAACAGTTTGCCATCCCAATATAAGATCACTACATCTGGTACCTCATTTTGGAACTCAATTTTTATATTTTCCGTGCGTTCCTTCCGTGTTTCTGTTCGGATTCTTTGAATTTAAGACTTACTTAACGGAAATTTGTCAATGTTAAATCAAGTGCCCCCCTCCCCTCCAATAGTAGCTTCAAGAGTAAACACATAATCTCACATACTACTTAATTGACACCTGTCTAATGCAGCAATTAGCTTTAATAATAAAATCTTTCCTCATTACTGATTTACTTGTCTCAGGTTCTGAGTTTTCGATCAGTGTTGGGAAATCTTCTTTATCCATATTTTCATTAGGATTCGAAGAGGAATATTCTTGCAATGGTTCGTATGATGCTGAGGATGTTGAAGCGGTTTTTAGAACTACGCAATAATACTGCCATCTTCTGCTCACTTATTAAAAACTATCCCGACATTTACTAACAAAAGACTAAGTTGGAATTATAAGCATATTGACACATAGACTTGCGCTGTCCTGAGTAAACTGGTACTGACATGTTTCACAGGATTCACATTGTTTCTTCAGGGATTGCGCATTGTCACATGTATTTCAAAACCTTTATTTTTTATTTTGTTTTATCTTTTTCATTTGTAGCTGCTGGGTACTCCGCTACAGACACGTGATAGGGTGACATGTGTCAGCGTTCGCTCGCTAAGCACACAAGTACGGACTGAGACATTTAGAGACAAGTTGGCACGGGTTCCCGTGGTCCAAATTACATGAAACATTATTTGCAATTGTTTTGACATAAAAGAAAAAAAAATAAGAGGGTATGCGAAAAAATAAAACGACTTTCTTTTTTTGGGAGACCCTAATGCACAGTTATATTACATAGTATGCTAAAAGTTAGTTAAATTAAAAGCATATCATATTTGAAATTTCAAATTCAGCAATCTCCGTCAAGAACGAAGATGCTCTTGAGAACTTTGGTGTAGCTCTGTATATGATCTATATAATTTGTACATTCCATGTTATATGCAAAAAATTAGATATGTTTTAAAACGCATATTACAAATTAAAACGTATTCCCATCAACATTTCTTTATAGGCAGTACTGTAGCCAAATAATGTCCCTGTTATTGAACGATAAATTATGTGCACACCAGATTCTCCAGAAATACATTTGTACTACATCTCAGTGATATATACAAATTTCAATATATTTAAAATAGTATAATGTCATTAAAATACTCTGTAAACTTTATTTCACCATAGGGCGTAATGTAAAGTATTTTTTGAGTTTCTCTGTAAATGAACCGTTAATTCTACACGCTTCATTTTAAATACCGAACATGTCAACATAAACACAAATAATAAACAACAATTCCATGGCAATCTGACCATAATTATGCGAGTTAGAGAACGGATGGACAGAAAAACAGACAGACAAATTTAATTCCTAAACAATCTTCAACTTTTTTGGAAATTGTTAAAGAGAGTCTTTCACTGCGAAAACCTATACAGACGATAAGACTCTTAAATGTTCTTTGATATCGAGATAAAAAAATGCATTTCATCACAGGAACTTTTTTTTATAATTAACAATATTATCCTGTAATGAGAAAGTACCCTTGCTATTAAAAGGAAAAATTTATCTAAAATATGCTTGGTTAAAAATCAAAATCTGCAGCTCGTAAATAGCAAAAATATTAGTAAATATAATTATTTTAAAAAAAGAAATCATATATACAAATGTTCTGCTCTTTGAATTCAATTTCTCAATTTTATCGCACACCATGCTCACACCATACAAATCTAGACACTTTATAAATAATATGATTGAGTTAATTGATTTATTCGCATTTACAGTGTGCGTGTAAAAGACATCAAACTATCCTTTGCAAACAGCCGTTATAATCACATCACAATCGATTCAAACTGTGAAACTTTTGTAGCACAATGAGGTAGCAAAAGGATTTTTGATGGAAATGCAAATTAATGAACATCCAGAATTCGAAAAACGGTACAAATATTTTATGCAGGAATATTAATATTTATATCATAATGTAACATTTGATTAAAATTATATTAAGATTTTTGCAAAAGAATAAAGTATTTTCTCGCCATACATTTATGAAACCCTCTAGGTCACCATAAATCTAAGGATCGCCTTTGCTGATTCCTTTAAAAATTCAAAGGGAACATCTTTGAAAAATTTTTAGTGTGGTCTCTAAGCGGCATCGAAACATCTTTTAAATTTTGCCTCATTTTCGATTTCACGACAATGATTTTCCGTTGACATAGAGATAATAGTACATCGCCAGATATTTTTTTCTGTCAAATATCTAACTTATCAGAATATCGTTTCAAAATCCAACCCTAATGAAGAAAAATAATACTTCAATTATAAAATGTAAATTATTGTTTAGATACAGCTTCTTTTATTCTTACTAAGTGTATCATACAAAGTGCTCAGTATAATACAAAAATATCCTATTGTTTGACGAATTGTATAAGTAAATGGATTGGCACAGAAATTATTGTTATCATGCTGAAGTTCTATTAGTGACGCAATAGAAAAATATAAGGCAAGAAAAATGTTTTCGCGCGCGTATTTTTCACTTAAGAAAGTGGAATTCAAAATAAAAAAAATTCTTACCAAATTTCAAGATTATCGTCTACAGATTGTTTTTTTTTTTTTTTTTTTTTCAAAAAGTTCCTAGCATTGATGAAACTTATAAAATTTTAGGTTTATTATGGACTCTTCTTCAGATGTATTTATTTTCAACACTTTCATCACCACTTTAAAAGGGACTTATTTTATCTGCATCTGCAAGGCTTTTTGACCCACTATGTCTAATTTCATCCTGTATTGCGAATTTAAAGCTATTTTATCACATATTTTGGCTGACAAAGGAGGACTGGAACTCTTAAATTACGTATCAATTGAGAGAAGATTTGTTCAAATTTCAAAATTCATTCTATGCAATCAGCAGTTTTCTCTTCAAATGTGTATTATATTTTACTTCGGTAAAATATTTGAATTATCCCAGGTCGTTGCTGCTTCTGAACTGTCTTTTGCTGCCACAATGTATCGCAAATCAACTGATAATAGCAAAATAAATGTATCTCTCTTAATTCCTTATATTGAAGTGGTTCCCAACAAGCATGTGTATGTGCTTAAATTGAGGATTAGTGGAGCTATTTTATTATATTTTTTCTTTCAGTTATGAACACACTGAAAAATTACAATTATGATGTTTCCGCAAGGACTGAATTCAAAGTCATCATTTCCTTATTATATGCGCAACCACGTAATCACGTGGAAAATCACTATGTCAGATAGAACGTCTGAAATAAAATATAAGTACTACTTACAAAACATTGGAGGCACATTTAGTGGAAAGAAAACACCGCAGACATCTTCTCGAGGTATTTAAACTATATGTCTTTCAGAATGCGCCTAATGATGGAAAGGCCAACGATAAAAAGATTGCATAAATCTACATATAAGGGTGGAGATTTGAGTAGAAATTTTCACACGATTTTAAATTATATATACAGTAATATCTCACTTATATATCGCGTCTTATATGTGGGTCAATCAGTTATACATCGATTTTTGATAGTCCCGGATAAACATAGCGAGGCAATATTTTGTTGTTGTTGTTGTTGTTTATGTGTAGCAACGTTAAATGCATCTCTCCCTTATGAGCCGTAGAATTTTCAGGTTTCAATTAAAATGTTTTCCTATTTCACGCTGGTCCTTGAAAAAACATCAAATCAGCTTGTAAAAGGGGAGTCAATTATTTGCCTACTGCTTTTCTTTTCTGAACCATAATTGATAGCTGCATTCCTGTGCACACAATCCTTCGCACCTGCTATTTCTAGACTAGGGGAAATGGTGAGAGGGGGCTTATTTCAGAAATGAAGCAATTGAAATCTGTTTTATTAGCATGCACATATTAAAAGACTTTTTTGTTCTCAAATTGCTGTTCTCAGTTAGAACGCTGAAGTTTATTTATTTTTTTTTTATTTTTTTTATTTTTTTTTTTTTTTGTCTTTAATGAAAGTGAATAAGCAAAAACAAATTTACAGATTTCTTTTAAAATGGTGGTTATTAAAATGTCCGGACAGATGTACTATGTGACGGAAAAATCTTTAACAGAATAAATAAAAATTCATGTTACAATTTCAAAAGGTATGAAAAAAAACAAAGATATAATTAAGGCAGAAAGAAATATTGTGGAATCCATTTCAAGAAACGGGGTAGGTTACAGAGTTATAAACTTGATTGTATGGAAAAAGCTTTATTGCAGTGGATTAGAGTAGCTCTTCCTTCAAATATACCTGTCAGTTATTTCCAATATACCAATCGGTTACATTTGTCATTTATTAAGAGAAAAGGGAAATAAATCAATTAGTACAGATTTTTGAAAAAAAAAAAATCTGTGTCCCAAGAATGAATACTAGAGAATAATAATGAATAATAGAGAATAATGAATAATATAGAAACTTAAAAATAAGTGTGGATTATCTATGCGCATTATAAGTGGTGAAAGAGCAAGCGTTAATGAAGGTAATGTTGAGCAGTGGTTAAGTGATCTGCCAAATTTATTGAATTATTATAAGCTTTGCCATATCTGTAATGGCGGTTAAACGCGGCACTTTTCTTTTTAAATTATGACCAATAAAATGTTTTCTTTAAAGGGTTAAACGCATCTTGGTCATAAAATAAGTAAAGAGGTACTCATAATTGTACTTTACTGTAATGGTCATGAGAGAATAATGAATAATATAGAAACTTAAAAATAAGTATGGATTATCTATGCGCATTATAAGTGGTGAAAGAGCAAGCGTTAATGAAGGTAATGTTGAGCAGTGGTTAAGTGATCTGCCAAATTTATTGAATTATTATAAGCTTTGCCATATCTGTAATGGCGGTTAAACGCGGCACTTTTCTTTTTAAATTATGACCAATAAAATGTTTTCTTTAAAGAGTTAAACGTATCTTGGTCATAAAATAAGTAAAGAGATATTCATAATTGTACTTTACTGCAATGGTCATGAGAAATTACCCCCTTTGGCTATTGGAAAATTGGGAAATTCTTGTTGTTTCAAAAATGTAAATATCTTTCCATGTGAATAGGATAATTGGAGTAAAGGATGGATGAAATCTATCATCTGTTTTTAAATTTCTTCAGCGATTTCATGCAAAGATAGTAAAGGAAAAACGAAAAGTTATTTTACTCATTGAACAGTGCCCTGCTAACCCTTCATACTTCTCAAAGCTTGGCGTAACAAAAGTGGTTTTCTTCCCTGAAAACTGCAGAAGTAAACTTATGTGTTGGATTTGCGTATTATTAGTTGCATGAAAGTAAATTACATAAAATATTTGATTCGAAGAATTCTTACCCCACTTGAATTAAATAGTTCTGTAAATAATCAATAAAGTTCGGTACTTGATGAAATAAATATGCTCTATTCAACATGGGAAGGTGTCAATGAAACATCATACGAAACTATTTAAAAAAGCAGGATTTATTCTAATAAATGTTGAAAATGATTCATCTTCTTCCGAAGATCAGCCCCTAGTAGATGAAGAATGGAATGCCGTGTCTGGGGTAATAATTAATTTTAACGATTTTGTGGATATTGATGAAATAGTAACATCTCATTTTGCAATCCGGGAAAATGGGGTATTGAAAATTAAATGATCAACAGATGCTGATTTTGCATTCCTAAAACGTGACGATGTTCTAGGTGATCAGTGCAAAATGCATATCTCATATCCATATTTTTGGTTGGAACTGTTATTGCCATAAATAAGTGTCAAAGTATTTTTTACTCCTACCCGACATAATCTTATTATCAATATCTACTGGATCATCCAGAATATTGAATGCCTACTTAGAATTTGTATGTTTTTTTTTTTTTTTTTTTTTTTTTTTTTTTTTTTTTTTTTTTGAGGACTTTTTTATGTTCCTGACGTCTTTAAAAAAATATAATTTTAATGAAATAGGTCATTGAATTGTCTGCTTTACAGATTTTATCTCAAAGATGTGAAGTTAACTTTTGCCTTTTTTAAGGACCCATTTCACCCAAAAGGCCACGACTTACTGAAGGATTTCAAAAATGACATTACGTGGGACATTTTTACCATCCAGTAAATGACTATTGCATAAATACATTCAAATGTTAACTTAGATCTCTAAATAGTCGTCTGTTAAACTAAAAATAAACCTGCCTTATATACTCCATAAAGTGTTACAAGTAGCTTTACAGCAATATTTAATATTATCCGTTTCCTGTTTGAAAACAAACCAAAAATATACTAATACATTTTGACAGACCAAAATTCTTCATTTATAACTGACGTCGAAGTTGGCCAAAAATATTATCTTTTAATATCTCTCTTCGTACATAGTCAATGTCGGTGTCTATAATGATTTTACTTTCACAGTTGAAAAATAAATTTATTTCTATAGCCATCTAAGCTTCTTTCTTGTGTATCTTTATACTTTATTGCATATTATTATACTCTGCTATCAGATTGTGTTAATCTTTAAACAGCAATGTCAGATAGACCCACTGAATTTATATGACTGGCAAAATTTAAGTTCACAGTGATCATGTCTTTGTACAAATATTCATGCAAGAATTCAAACTCTTTACCGACACAATCAGTCATTGACATTCTTAAACACCACATTCAAAGCTGGAGCGAAAATACTGTGACTTACAGAATATATAAAAATATAAAACTTGTAACTTGTGCCCCATTTTCGCAAGACACATCTTTGAAAAATATTGTTATGCGATAAAGATCGTCAATGTGTACAACTTAGAGAAAAAACAAGCAAAATATTAAATAAAGTATGCTCAGAAACTACTTTTTATGCATAATTTAAGCTTAAAGGACGAAAAAATCGTTTCTCAAAAATCCCAGCATTAAATCTTGCTTAAATCCCGCTGATCCTTTTCTCTTGTTACAATGATTTTTGGTTAAATAAAAACCTATAAACCTTTTCTATGAATGTATTGAGGTCATCCCATTCTACCTAACCTTATTTGAAGGCAATGTAAGTATTCTCAATTTTAAAAACACGTTACTGCCTTATTCGATAGCGGAGTCTACTATCAAGTAATCGCAAAAAGTCATTAAGAACTCATCCCCATAAACTAAACATAATCTGTTAAATAGTGGTTTCCTTCTTCGTCGCTCGCCATGAATAATTACAGCAGTTATTTTGTAATGTACGATAATATGTAAAGTTTTATGAAGAAACATTTTAGAAATCAATTCTTCTATTCAGGAAAAGTTAATGGGCCGTGTAGCTTAAGAAAATAATCCTTGCATCCACATTCATGCTCATGAACGACATGGAAAAATACCGCTTTCGACTTTTCGCTTTAATAATACAACGAGTTTGTTGGAAGAAATGATTACTTTCAATTAACATCTTCCATTAAATAATGAAAGTGATGATATTCATACTATGACAGAAGAACTGAAGAAGAGGTGTCGCAGTGTTATCAATGTGTAGGGAGATGCAAGCGTATAATTAAAGAATAGCGATGTTATTAAGTATTAACCGAGACATAAATAGTTAACACAAATGCAACTTAAACATATTTATTTTATGACATTACTAGCCAGAAACATAGATATCAAGCAGTGACAACCAAGTATAATTTCATATTTAATTCGTGTGGCCTGTTGCCATTCCGGTATCATAAAAGTGTGTTACAATACATACCATTCCTCCCCCTATGTAACGTAGTCCTTTAGCCAGGTTGGTGGATGTTTAGATCTGAGTGGTCTCGATGGAAGGACCGCTGGGCTTGCAACATCGGGCAACGTTCCAACCCCTGCAGGTGCAGTCCCAATTAAGCTGTCCATCTTCCTAGGTTCTGAAACCACGTCCTTTGTCGACAAAACTGAAACCAGAGCGAGAACTCTGGCTCAGAGTTCTAGCTGTCTCCCACCGATTCTGACATCAACGATGAAGGTATTGGACATTAGATGGATATGTTGAAGAACTGTCAGAGTCTGTCATATGTTGAGGACTGCCCAGGCGTCGTTTTAGTTGGTCAATGTGTCTTTCCCACACAAGACCTTTATCCGTCAAAACCTCATTCATTGTGGGGCTAATTAATTCTATTATTGTAGCTGGCACCCATTTGTCGTGAGGGTGGAATACTCGAGCATATACAAAGTATAGGGGTGCAAACATCCGGAATCTTGAACTAGACAGATCCTTAGGATTAGGCTCTGAAAAATCTGGATGGATCCTGTCCAGGCAGGTTTTCAAACGGCGGTTCATAAGCAGCTCTGCTGGAGAAACATTGGTAGCAGAATTGGGCGTAGCATGTTGTACTAATAAGAATGATGCAAGTCTAGTATTCCAATTCCCCGAAACAATTCTTCGAAGTGCATCTTTTGTTGTCTGCACCATCCGTTCTGCTTGTCCGTTTGATGAAGGATGTCCAGGAGCTGTGAATGTATGATGGATTCCTTTTATCATAAGGAACCGTTCAAATTCAGACGATGTGAAGCCAAGTCGTTATCTGAAACTATGGTGTCATGAATACCATGTGAGCCAAAAAGCTTCCTCAAAGCTTCAATAGCACAAGGTGAGTCTGTTGACGATACCTTAATAATCTCTAGCCATTTTGAGTATGCATCAACGACAATGAGGAAAAGGGATACCTGAAATGGCCCAGCAAGATCGATGTGTGCTTCTGTGGGCAAGTCCTGCCCATGTTTTTTTAATGCATTCCCATGTTTCCAGTGTCTTAGGAGGTGCATGTCGTGTTTGGTGACAAATGTTGCACCTATTTACTGTGTCTTCAATTTGACTATCCATCTTTGGCCACCACATGTAACTTCTTGCACGGCCCTTTGTACGTATGATGCCTTGACGTGAACTGTGGACATTGGCTAATAGGTTTTCTTGTGCCTTTCTGGGTATTATGATCATGCATCCCCAAAGGAGGCATACTTTTTGGGTTGAGATTTCCAGTCGCCGTTGGAAATAAGGGATGAATTCTGAATCTGGATTTTCAGCTGGCCACCACTTCAAACCCAGTTGAGCACTCGAACTAACGTAGGTGCATAATCATCCGTGCAGTATCTTTGGCTGAAATGGGAGGCTTGTACAAAGCCTCCAAGAGCAATACTTAGTTAGGAGATGTCCCATGATGAATCATCTGAGAGTGAGGTAGACGACTAAGTCCATCTGCATTAGAAATCAATTTACCAGGTTGGTATACAAGATGATAATCATATGAGTTTAAAGCTAGGGACCACCGCTGCATTCTTGGAGACAACATTGTTGTTGTGGGTTTGTCGCAGGCCAGAAGGCCTAGTAAAGGCTAGTGGTCAGTTCTTATTTTGAATTCCTGCCCATAGACGTAGTTGTGAAATTTCTTAACCCCTTGAATGATGACCAACCTTCTTTGTCAATCTGGGCATACCGACGCTCTGTAGAGGTTCATTGTTCTTGAATAGCATGCCACTGGTGCTTCAACTCCCTCTGACAATTTGTGGCTGAGGACAGCGCCAACACGTTACTGAGAAGCATCACATGTCAGGATGATTGGTTTCTTTTCATCGAAATGCATGTGGAGGGAATCACATGATAAGAATTTTTTAACCTTATTAAAAGCTTCATCGCGACTTTTCTTCCATTTCCACACTGCTCCCTTGTCTAGCAAGCGATGAAGAAGCTCTGCCACTGTTGCTTTGATGACACATGATAAAAGTTTAGTAGACTCAAAAATGCTTCAAGTTCTTCTCTCTTTGTTGGCGTATGGGCTTCTTGAATAGCTTTTACTTTGTCCTTTATGAGTTTAATACTTCTCTTGTTGATTTCATAACCTAAGAATTCAAGTTTTGCAGTTCCAATAATACATTTATTTTTGTTTAAGCGTAACTCAGCTTTAGAGAATCGATCAAGAACTTCAAGAAATCGCTTGGCTACTTCTTCTGTAGAACCTTTGATCAAGACATCTTCATAGTATGGAAACATTCCTGGCATGTTTGCGAGCAATATCTCAATGAACCGTTGGATTATTCCAGGAGCTGTGGAAATGTCAAATTGGAGGCGATTGCACTTGAATGCTCCACGATGTGTCGCAATTGTTTGTGCCATGGCAGAAGATTCATCCACGACTAATTGCAGATATGCTTGGGACAAGTCAAGCTTTATGAAATATCGGCCTCCTGTTAATTTTGCAAGTATTTGATTTACTGCCGCTACTGGATATGGATGTGTGCCTAAAGCCTTGTTGACCGTACATTTATATTCACCACATAACCTAATATCTCCATTGAATTTCATGACAGGAACTACAGGAGTTGCCCAATCAGAGTAACTAACTGGTTCCAGAACTCCATGGTCTTGTAATCGTTGCAATTCCTTCTCAATCTTGGGTCTTAGAGCAAATGGTACATTCCTAGCTTTCAGCTGAATTGGACGAACTGAAGGATCCAAATGTAACTTGATAGGTGTACTTGTAAACCTTCTCAATTCTTCCTTGAAAACATCAAAGAATTCACTCAGGACATCATCCAAAGTAGAATGCTGTATGCTATGGATGCCTGTTATCTTTATTCTCAATGGTTCGAACCAATTTAGACCTAGAAGTCCTTGACGTTTCTTTTTAGCAATCAGAAGTGGAAGTTCCCGTTCATATGAAGCATATTAAACTCTAACTTGGCACCGACCTAAGATTTCTACTGGTTGTTTTTTATAGTCTTTGACAACGAAAGGAGACTTTTCCAACAGTGGAACGTTGTGAGGATATAACCGGTCAAACGTACGTTTGTCAATCATGGATATTTTAGCTCTTGAATCAACTTCCATAACGCATGGTGTACCGTTGATCAAGACGGATGTTTTCCTGTTTCGTGTTTCCACACTGTTGAAGCACATATTTTTCAAATGGACGGTGTCTAAACTCTCTGTGTCGGAGGAATCAGAGTCACTATTTTGTAAATTATGCTCATGTACTGTTTTCTTGGAGAAATTTGATTTGTTCCGACAGACTCTTTGTATGTGGCCCTCCTTTTTTTAGGCATGGAATTCAACATCTTTAAATTTGCACTGTGCTCTTGGATGGTTGCATCCACAACTAGCACAATTTTCTTTCTGATATTGCCTTTGATTTCGATTTTGTCTCTGGCCAAGAGGCATAACTGAAACAGTTCCAGATCCTCTAAACTCTTTTACATGAGAATTGGTCGTTTCTGCCGCCAAGGCCTTATCTAGTGCTTGTGCAAACGTTAACGATGAATCGGCGAGTAAACGATGTTGGAGAGCTTCATCTGTCATACAGCACACCAACCTATCTCGGAGCATGACATCTAACGACGCAGCGAAATTACAGTGGTCGGGTAGCTTCCGTAATTCTGCAATGAATGCACTTACACTTTCTCCCGACTGTTGATTCTTACGATAAAATAAAAATCGCTGGAAGATTTCGAAACGTATCGGCGAGAAATGTGCTTTAACAAGTTTTATTAGCTCGCCATAAGGCTTAGTAGTAGGGTTTGTAGGGGAAACGAGAGAACGGATCGTCGCGTACATCTTCGCCCCGCACACACTCAAAAATATAGCCTTTTTTTCGTTGGTTCGGTGATATTGTTTGCTTCTAAAAAGCATTACACGAGTTCATGATAAGCATCCCATGTTGACGGTTCCGATACGTCGAAAGCCTCCAAGTTGCCGAAAGTAGCCATTTTCTTCACAAAACGATGTTGAGAAAAAAAAAAGTTTCTTTATTAGAAATTAGCAGAATGTAGATATTACTCACAGTTCTGAAACGTCCGTAAGCGTTGCCGCTGTTAGGCCTAAAACGTAATCATAAGCTTTGATCTTCAGCAATTCTAGCAGTTGTTTGAATAATTTTAGCTTAGCAGAATACTTTTACCTCGTCGCCAATTATTAAGTATTAACCAAGACATAAATAGTTAACACAAAAGCAGCTTAAACATATTTATTATATGACATTACTAGCCAGAAACATAGCTATCAAGCAGTGACAACCAAGTATATTTTCGTATTTAATTCGTGCGACCTGTTGCCATTCCGGTAGCATAAAAGTGTGTTACAATACATAACAGATGTGAAAACGTAAGCGCAACATCCAAATATTGTTATACAGAAGGATTCTGATTCCCGGAATATATATACATATTTTCTTGTTCTGACAAGCCCACACTTCATACGTTATATGCCATAAGTAAAGCTTTATGTAATCTTTGTTTTTAAAATAGCCTCTGAAGTAAAAATTACTGTTCTTTCATACTTTCAAACTTGCAATTCAACTGTGTTCGTATTTCGTATAAGCAAGAATTTAAAATCCCAGAACATTACTCTCAGATAAGAAATAATTCAGAACTGCGGAATTGTGTGTTTGGTTTTGTTTTTATTCAACACATACATCAGACTTGTGTGCTTGACTCCAAGGCTCACTTATATGTCATCGTCGATATACAGGGACGAGATAGCACAGTGAAATTTATTACAACGCGGAGAATTTTTACATCCGGGAGCTCCACAAAGCAATGGAGCCAGTGGTAGTCTAACCCGCAAGCTTCCTATCTCTCAAGCGATTAGCAGCGTTCTGTCATAGCCACTCGGCCACGCAGGCCTCGAATTGTGTGTTTGCTCCCATATAAAAATGATATATACATGTATATTATATATATTGATAAAGTTAACGGCATTAAGAATTAGGGAAGATGTACTGTATTTGTTACCTTCTTGTGTTACAAATTATTCATTAAAAAAAAATTGCAACTACACTGTAAAAAAAGGGACTATAGTTACGCTTAATTTGAGTTTATGAAATGCCAAATGAGGATTAAATATACTCTAAGTGTGGTGTAAACACCGAGTAAAGTGTCATGATACACTCAAAACGGTTTAAATATACTCTAAGTTTGGTGTAAACACCGAATAAAGTGTCATGATACACTCAAAATGGTTTAATTTTAATCTTTTAAAGAAATTGTGGAAACCGAACACCAGTTCGTGTTTAAAGTTTTTAAACGACACATAGTCCGCCATTTTGAATGTCTTCTTTGGCTAATTTCTTCGGAATAGGGTAAGAACTTAAAACTTATGTTTCACTTCATATTTTTGAAAAATTCCCAATCATTTTCCAACATTTTAATACCTTCTATGTATATCTAGCTGCTATATTTATAATTTTATGAGTAGATGAAGTTACGGTTACAGTGTATTGGTGGCATTTTTGTCACTTTTGAGACGCTCAGTATACAATGAATTCCGCTTGTTAACTTTAAAATAATGTTCGATTCAACTACATTAAAAATCGTAGATTATTTTTTAACCAAGAATTTTAAAATTTTCAATAAGTTTTAACTATTTGCGAGCCATTTTAAAAAGTATTGTTTTTAGGATTACGACTTTCGTTTTCCCACAGGAAATACATTATGTAAACAACGATATTCTTAAGCTTTTTTAACAACAAAAACTAACTTTTTATGAAAAACTAATGTGATATTCCATTCATTTAAAGCTCAAGCTTCAAGATTCTATCTAGTTTTAAAAGTTTTGAACACTTTCTGTGTATTTTCTGGGCGTTTCAAAAGTTGAGATTTTTCGATTTTTCAGTTAGCTCCGCCAATTAGAAATACATGGGATTTTTACTGTTGTCGACATATTTTAACATAGCTTGTTTTAAACTTTATAAAAAACCAATACTTGTTTTATGTTCTGTAAAGTACGAGTTTTGCTCCACCACCCACCGTGTATTCCTGGGTTGAGTTTAGGTATGTTTAAAAATATCATGAAATTTGGTATAAATTTTTTTGTCTCAGACCGCTTTCCCATAGCGTTACGGGTTTTGTTGACTTTGTTTTGCATCTTTTTTAACTATTTAAACCTTATCATTTGGCTTAACTATTGGTATCTTTTAAAAGCTTAAAGTTCATGCTTTCTAGCGATGTAGTGTTTATTAATTAATTATGCCGTTAAGTATTTTTAATTTTCATTTTAAAAGTGATAAAAATTGTTCTTTAGCGCGTGAGAAGTTGGTGTTTTTTAGCTCTCTGTGTATGATTTTTGTACAGTTTGTAATGTTTAGTTGTATTTATGGTATGTTTACTTTAATTTGCTTATACTATTTATTCGAAAACCAGTCAGGCCTATGCTGAGGGTTTTTTTTTTTTTTTTTTTTTTTTTTTTTTTTTTATGTCAAGTACACGTGACGTAAATCCAGATGTAACGAACGAATGATTTGTGAGGAAATTTCATTGTTTACCAAAACTAAAATGTTTAAAATAAATGTTTAATTGAGATAATAAATTCTCGCAGTTAAAATAATGTTTAGCAGCATCTTTGCGTTAAACTATTTTTTGTAAATTATGGATGCATTAGATTTAAAATGTAATTTTTAAATTGTTTTTTATTTTACTGTTAAAGTGCAAACCAAATAAGCAGTAGTGTAAATTTACACCAGATAAGCAGTAGCGTGAATTTACACCAAAAATGGTCGCAAGTAAGTTGCCACTAAAAGTGGTGTATGTTTACACCATTTGATAGCTGGTGGCTCATTACACCAGTTTACAAATGGAATTTCATTACACCACTTGGGGTGGCAACTTAGTTGCCACCCTTTTTGGTGTAAAGTAAGCGAAATTTTTTTTACAGTGTAGATTCACCATCAAATTGGGCTTTCCTCTTACTGTGTCCTGTGAAAAATACTAAAACATTAGTTTCATGGCAACATTAGAGCCAAATCATGGTTTAAGTTTAAAAGGGGGGATTATAAGATTGATGTTGATTGGAAATGACAGGTATGGCACAATCTGTTTGTACCTGTTATTACCAAATACAGTCACACCAAAAGTGACTTCTTAATATGTCGATTGTGACAGAATAACTGCTTGTCTAACAAAATGTTCCAAGCAGTAAGATCATAAGTTTGCCGTAAAACTGTCATGTATGTTTCTGAAAAATGCACCGGATAACCAGGCTCTAGAGAAGATTATTTGCAATACATCCTTGTAGATTTTCGATTTTCATTCTAACTTTCGTGATAAGCTGCGGAACTACGCATTTTGTACAGTTTTGAAAAAAGTTTTGGGGTATCAGCGCACTCCACTTGTCTAATGCCTAATTCGGATTAAAAAGAAGAAGAACGAAAGCTCATACGTCCAGCATAGATTACGAAATACTTTCAAACACATTCTGAATAATGTAACGAAACTTTACAATTTATTAAAGTGGGATAATTTAAAAAATGAATAACGCTTCTGAAAACCCAATTTCTGCAATTACTATGAACATTAAAAAAATATCTGGGTTTTTTTTTCTTCAGTCCTTTATATGATCTACAGATGCACAGTTATGTTACATAGTATGCTAAAAGTTAGTTAAATTAAAAGCATATCACATTTGAAATTTCAAATTCAGCAATCTCCGTCAATAAACGAAAATGCTCTTGAGATTTGTTGTATAACTCTGTATATGATCGGCATAATTTATATATTCCATGTAATATGCAAAGAATTAGTCATATTTTAAAACGCATATTGCAAATTAAAACGTACAGTAGAACCTCTTTTATCCGAAACTCTTATAACCGAAACTCTCGATTAACCGAAATCCATTTTGAAAGATATTTTTATTATTATTATTATTATTATTATTATTATTTTACTATCACATTCCTTGTGTGCAAAATCCATTTTGAAAGCTTTTTTTTCATTTATTTATATTTTTTAATTTTTAACTAACATGTTTCTTGCGTGCAAGCGGTCCTTTACAAACTACGAGTACATATAAAAATATTTTCGATCACCTTTCTTAGAGTTCCTTTGAATTTAAATTGAGCTCCCGTAGTGGAACGAAGAAAACGAACAAATTAGCAACTCTAAAGCATTTCAATGTTTTGCAAAATGTTTGGCATGACTGGAGCAGCAAAAAGACTGTGATATTGGTCAACTAATAATATTAAAAGATAGAGCTTCAAAGCAAAGGCACTCGAAACTGCGCTAAACGAAACATATATGTAAAAGCACTTCATTTCAAAATTTAAATTCCGGCAAATTATTCTTGTTTCTATTTTCCTATTGCTTTATTTTTATTAAGCACGTGTTACCAAAATACGAAATATTGATATATTTATCCTTAATCTTAAAATTGAAGCATTCTCGATTTTCCGAAAGAGGATCGGACCCTATTACTTCGGATAATTGGAGTTCTACTGTATTTCCATCAACTATTCTTTATAAGCAGTACTGTAGCCAAGTGCTGTCCCTGTTAATGCACGATTAATTACGTGCACACCAGATTCTACAGAAAGTTATTTGTAGTACACATCCGTGATATGTACAAATTTTAATATATTTAAAATAGTACGATATAATTAAAATACACTGCAAATTATATTTCACCATAGGCCGTAATGTAAAGGAATTTTTTTAGTTTCAATGTAAATGAACCGTTAATTCTACACACTTCATTTTAAATACCGAACATGCCATCGTAATCACAAATAATATACAATAATTCCATTGCAATCTGACCATAATTATGTGAGTTAAAGAACGAGTGGACAGAAAGACAGACAGACAAACTGGATTCCTAAAAACTTTTCAACTATTTTGGAAAGTGTTAAAAAGAGTCTTTTAATACAAAAACCTATACAGACGACGAGACTCTTGAATGTTCTTTCAGACCAAGGTAAAAAAAAAATGGGTTTCAACAGAGGAACTTTTTTTACAATTAACAATGTTTTCCTGGAATGTGAAAATACCCTGCTATTAAAAGGAAAAATTAAACAATAAAAAATGCTTGGTTAAAAAGCAAAATCTGAAGCTCGTAAATAGAGAAATTATTACTAAATATAAATATTTTTAAATATAAATTATATATACAAATGCTTTGCCCTTTGAATTCCATTTCGCAATAATCGAAATCATAAAAATGTATTTCAACAGATATTACTTTGTCAATTCTGTCTCACACCATCTTCACACCATACACATCTAGACACATTTTTATAATTAATAATGTTTTTCTGGAATGAGAAAATATCATTGTATTTAAAGCTACAATCCTTCTATATATAAAAAAAAAGTTTTGAATTGGAAATGGACCAATGAAAATCAGTGTAGATATTCCGGGTAGATCGGCATCCAATTTGAATGCTTAAGCATGGCCTTTCATCGTTAATATTAAAAAAACTGTTGCATACAAAAATATGAAAATCGGTGGTATTATAGAGAAATGTTTGATAAATACGCTGATGCAGACAGTTTTCAAATCAAAGAATTATTTTAAGAGATATTTAATGCTAAAGTTGGACAAAATCGTTCCATTAAAAAAGTTTTATTGGAGCAAAAACTATACATGAGAATTTAATCATTTTTAGATCATTTTATACGTTATAAGTTCCCGATGGGCAGATTGCATTTATTTTTCTTATTTGACTCATTTTTTCTGGTTTTATTTCATTTTTAAATTCAAATTTTCAGCATTTCGAGAGATATTTTTTACAAACTTTAGAAAATGTTATTAATTTAAACTGTTGCCAGTTGCATAAACAGCGCAAACAATAATTTTTACTTCAAATAAAAAATGTATTTACACGTGACTATTACAAACGGAAAAAAAAAACTTTAAAATTAGAATTAAATGATTACATGTTAAAAGCAGGAAAATTACGTCATAAGAACCATGGGCACAGATGTCATAATTTGACGAAAACATCAATAGCATAAAAAAACAACATCCGGGTTACCATATCAAGCAAAATAACGACACTTTAGCACCAGTTAAGTACCCGTTGCGTATATGAAATTGGCGTCAGAAAAAAATTGCGCTGTATTAATAAAATATGCAATTTGCAATAAAAAAATTGCGTATATGACATCTGTGCCGCACCATCTTTACACTTGAATTTTAAAAGAGAAACGAAATCTTAAAAAAAAAAAAAAAAAAAAAAAAAAAATCATTATTATGCGTTAAAACTTGTAATTTGAGGAAATTACGTCATATTTAAAATGGCAAAAAATATAGCAAAACAATTTAAATTGAAAAATATATTTGCGCGAGATATTTTGAGATAATCTTTTCAACTATTATCGTGAATTCGAAAAGAGCGCAAATAATATTTCCTTCTAACTACAAACGTATTTTTACGTGAATATTAATAAGAGAAATAAAACTTTGGTGTAAATTATGTCAGATTTGAAACGATACATTTAAAATGAATTATTTAAAAGAACTATCTTATAGCGCTGTTAAAAAAATACCGGGAGACAATGACACTGTTTACATAATTCATTTTGCATTAGCTTATTTTCAAATGTTTAACTATTTTTTTTTTAATTAAATACGAAAACATCCAATGTATCTCTTAACAGCAGCAGATTTGGCCTTAAAAATCCCCAATCCAAGGAAGACAACTGGAAACCCGTTTACAGAGAGATCGCTATTGTTTTTTTTTTTTGTTTTTTTTTTTAAATTCAATATTTTTAAAGCCAATCAAATTAGCGTGCTTTTAGGATTTTGGTGTGCCTGAACGGGGGTTGGCGAGCGTAGCTCGTAGGGGGCAGAGCCCCTTAGTTTATCTGAAAAATATTTTGTTAACAAGCAAAATCTAAAACTAACAAATAGATAAATTATTAAATATTTTTATGCTTAATACTGAAATATAACTTGATATAATTATTTTAAAAAATACTCTAAATAGTATTGAACGTAAAATTCATAAAAACAAACAAAAAAAAATCTGATGTAAGAAGGAGTCTGATTAAATAAATTCTTCTGTTGTTTCCTTTTTTACTCACAGAAAGTTTCTTTTTTAGAGAAAAACCTAATCTGATATTACTTCTAGATGGGATTCTTGAGGGAAAAAAACACTAATCAGATATCTTTTAAAAAGAAGATTTCTCTTTAATATATTTTAATTTTTAAGCAAAGAGTTGTTTGTTAAAGAATTTTTATCACTCAAACACCTTTTTCGTTTTTTTTATATAACGTTCTTGGAAACAAAGACATAAGTTTGTATTCCGTTTGTAATCGTTATAGTTGAAAATTATTTATGATGTGGCAAAATACCTCAAACATTCAAAAATTATTTTTCACATTTTGTTTTATTCTGAAGTGTAAAAAATTTCTCAACAATATTAAAAATCCCATTAAAATATATGCATTATTTCTTCAGCTATAATCATTTATAGAGGGTGAGTACAATTTAAAGTCCGTTGATATTGAAAATTTAAAGCGCGTTATCTCAGATTATTAAATTTGGAATTTGCGCAACCGGTTACTTTCAAACAATATAAGCTACAGCTTTAAAAAATAAACCAAATATGTATTTCGTTATAGTCTTCAGGCTAAAAAAAAAAAAAAAAAAAAAAAAAAAAAAAAAAAAAAATACGTATTTTGGCTATTTATTTTTATTTTTATTTATTTATTTATTTATTTATTTATTTTTATTTATTTTTTATTTTTTATTTATTTATTTTTTTTTTTGCGCTTGAAAAACTTAAACATTTTATTGAAAATTTTCTATATTTTTGCTATTTTGTGCTAAAATTAAATTTTAAACAAAACTTTTTTGTATATATTTTGGTTTTAATTTAGAAGTAAGCGTGTTATGATTCACTTTTGTTCCAAAAAATTGTACTATATGCATAATTTTGATTTTTGTGATGCGCGAAGCACTTAATGATTTTAATTCGAGCTTTAATGAGATGAATTTTAAAATTTAAAATTTAAATATTTATTTTGTATATACGACATTTATTTTTCTGGATAACATAGATAAGAATACATACTTTAGGCAGAAATGGGGGAAAAGATCATAATTCCATATTATTATTATTATTATTATTATTATTGTGGTACTTTGAAAAAGACGCTGTTTTTGATAGTTTCGACAGACTCAAAGGTCATGTGGTCCCTTAATACTATTTTCCTATAATGTTGACAAAAGCACAAACAGATTATTTAGAATAAAAAAACATGATATTTAACGTGTTTAAATGATCTTAATAAACCAGAAAATAAAAGAAAATAAATGGAAGTATTGTTCACTAATATACTGTGATTTGCTATAACAACGGAGCATTTTTACCTTAAATATTTTAAACGATACAAAAGCTAAATTAAATGATTTCTGCAATAATTTTAAAGTTTCTTAACTTCACGAAATTTTAGTCAATAATAAATTACATCAAACTGCTACTTATGCCATTCTTTCTCAGTGTTTTTTTCTTCTATCCTATATATAACTAGTTGGATGTACCAATCCCAAAACTTTCTTCTGTATCATATATTTTAATCTTTCAAAATGTTGTTACAATTGTCAATATTTCATTTTATTTAGTTCTAAAGTATATCAGCTTTGACTTTCGTTTTATATTTCTGCTCCAGTTAATTAATCGGAATAAAAACGGGTTAATCTCGAAAATAATATTTACTAAAACAAGTATTAATAATAATAATAATAATAATAATAAAGCCAATTCCTACTTAGATCAATAAGATAAATATTTTTCTCCCATATAAAACTAAAATTATTTAATTAAATTTAACTAATGAATTAATATTTAAAAACTGTATTAACATCAAGTGCCATCCACTATAATTTATAAAAATTGTATTTGAAGTTGAGTGGATGAATATTAAATATTTTATTATTGAAAATTTGAACAAGATATGTAAATACTAGGGGATCGTAGCCCGGCTTCCCGTGTTACAGAATATAGGTGAAAACATTTAACTGAAAACTAATTGAAAACTAATTATTTTTTGTATGCAATAATTTTTTTAGAATACCCACTAACATTAAAAAAGCATTTTTCATGTGAAAAATATGAATTATACAATCAAATAAAGTTTTGAAATTTATCAAAACGATATTTTCTTAATAGCCGCATGCTAAGAGTTATTTGATCAAGATTTTGTTACTTACGGCACCCTTTTATATTCTGATAATTTCAGGGCTTTAAGCGCATAGTTCAGTTACATGTCTGTTAAATTTGTGTTTTATTTATATTATTTTATTTAGTTATTCAAAGGGAAGTTTTTTTAATGGATATTAGCAATAAGAGAATGGTGAACTATTTATGTTGTTTTAAGGGCAAAAGGATTAATCTTTAGTAATCGAGCTTCGCGCGATATAGATAAATTAAAAAAAAGTATTTTATGGTTTATTTTTTTTAACCATAGATAATCATTAAACTGAGATGCACTTTGCAAACAAATTCCATTTGAATTTTTTTTTCCTTATTTGGTGATCTAACATTTTAAATTTTACTATTACAAATATATAAGATTTTTGTTTTTTTTTTTAGTATTATTCTTCATTTGTTTATAAAGGAAGTATTAATTTTGTTATACAAAAATAGACAGAAACAAATGCTGAATAGTGCTTGCTGCTTTATGTTCAAAATGTTTATTATTATTATGCATTGAAGCAGGCACGTAATAAGATAAACTTAAAAATATCATACTTAAAAATTATTTTTAAAAAAAATTTAATACATCAATCAATTAAGATACAAATTTTAAACAAATTGCGTTTGAAAGTAGATTTTTTTCCTGTGCGACGAAAATTGAAAACGTACGATGGTCAAAAGTTTAAAAAATTTCAGTAGCGAAAATTTCAAAACCGAAATTTGATCGTGACGTGTTCCTATTCCCAAAAAGACGTCAGCATTGCGCACAGATATGTTTGTCCTTTATAATATAGACAGGTAATCAGTAAAATATAATTAATATCAGTTATTAGGAAGAGGTTATCAATTGATGATCTTATTCTCAGTGGTGTATTCGTAAAAAAACAGAGTTTATACGTTCTAAGCAGAGGGTATACGCTCAAAGCAGAGGGCATACGCTCAAAGCAGAGGGTATACCCTAGTATATATATATACTACAGCTTTCTTGAGAAACAGAAGGTATACGGTGTTCCTTAAAAAAATCCAGAAGGTATACGGCGTATACCCCCGTATACCCCCCACTACTTCCCTGCTTATGCTTGGTATTCCGGAATCAAAAAGAGCAAAATTTATTCCACTTTGACACGATCGTAGAATGTTTTCCTGATGAAATCCAAACCCGACATCTTTTTCACTTTCTCAAAATTTACATACGCACTTCCCATATCCGTATCCATCAGTTTTTTCTTTAATGTATTTTGTTTGATCATTTTCAAATTATTTTAATTCAAAACTTAAAGTAACGATTCTCAGCAACATCTTTTATGTGAACAGACAGACTTTTAACTTGAGATACTAACCTCAGTACTGGGGAGTAAATATTTCCGTGATTTATGTTTTTCGGCGCATTTGTGTTAAATTGTACAGTTTTATCTAAGAAAATGATCGTATTCTTTTAAATATGACTTCATTTTCATGCAAATAAGCATTTCACATAGTGTCTGAAGCTTAGAATCAGTACACATGCAGAAGAAAAAACAAAATGGAAAATTTATCAGGAAAAATGCACATTTTCAAAAGCAGTATGTCATTTCCCGTTAAAAATATTATGCCCCTAATGGGATTTTTCGCCACTAAACCCTATACAACAATTTTTATCAACAATTTTGAATTGTTATCAGCAAATGGCATGAATAAAGATAAATAAACCTCTCTTCTCTGCAATAGTGAAAGCTATCTAATTTTCACCTTTTTGAAGAAATTTCATAAAATGCTTTTAAAATTAAAAAAAAAATGGAGATATTAAAAAAAAACAGCTAGTGCGATCACAGCTATAAATGAATAGCTTTCAGTTAAAAAAAAAAAAAAAATCGGTTCAGCAGAAAGATCAGGGCAACTGACTAAAGAACACATTTGTTTTTTAAATATATAGATTATAAGAAATTATGAAAAATTAAAATAAGCAAATTATATTATTTTGATAAAATTATAGTAGAATGTCCTAATAAATAGCATTAAAATTTTACTAGTTGCGAGTATTTTGGACAAAAACTTGAGGAAGTAGCTGGGGTGAAAATGACGCACTTCTACAAAACATATTTCAGTTTTAAGAATTAAATTACACGCTTTTTTTATAAAATGACGTCATTTGCATTCGCTAAAAATACACTTTTACAGTCCAGTCTTAAACTTCATCTGTAGAAAAGTATGCATATAACGTCATTATCGCGGAATAACAGATGTTATGGTTGACGTAGCACGTATTTTAATTTGAACTTTTTTTCAGGTTTTATGAGAAAATGGCAACAAGAAGATACAGTAATCTCCTATTTTCGGCTATTTTCCATTTACTTTCAATAGAAATGCTCTGCATTTGATCCCACGATTAGAAAAATGGTAATAAAAACTACATTAAAAAAAATATCTCAAAAATAAATTGAGATACAGCTTTCAAATAAATTGCATTTAAAAGTACATTTTTTCCCCTATACGACGGTGTGAAAAAAAATGTGCGATGTTTAAAGCTTAAAAATTTGCTGTTGCGAGAATTGCAAAAGCGAAATTTCATTTCAAATTTCAAATGTTGCCATTCGCAGAATGACGTATCCGTTACGCACAGATATGTTTGTCCTTTATAATATAGATAGATAGGAAGAGTGTGAACTAATAGGCGTCCTGTAATCCTATCATGTAATCTAGCAGTCTTCAATGACTGCTTGAGTGGAGCTTAAAATGTCTTGATCAATAAGAGGGAGCGCTCGATCATCAATCGAGTACGGAACTGAATATTGAAAATTAATTCATTAAATTTAATTAATGAACTAATACTGG
Organism: Maratus speciosus; assembly: GCA_963932465.1. Taxonomy (NCBI): domain Eukaryota; kingdom Metazoa; phylum Arthropoda; class Arachnida; order Araneae; family Salticidae; genus Maratus; species Maratus speciosus. The sequence goes on along the minus strand of OZ010795.1, from coordinate 432,913,005 downwards.
AAAAAAATTGTATTAACATCAAGTGTCATCCACTACAAGTTAAAAAATGTATTTGAATTTGATTGGACGAATAATAAGTATTTTATTATCGATTGGAAATTTGAACAAGATATACAGTGGCGGTCAAAAGCGGCCAGTTAGTTTCTTTGATTTGTTTGACAGAGCGTTTCAGTGAAGAAGAAGCACAATTACTCCAAAATTTAGGAATAAGCAAATTACCTCTGACCACGTGATCATTTTGATTGGATACAGTTGATACTTGATGAAAAGGGTAGGAATTCTATATCCGTGTGTGCAAAAAGTATCCGGCCATTCCTCATCAGTTCGTTTTTGCTGTCAGTAAAGTTTTTTTTTTTTTTTTTTTTTTTTTTTTTTTTGCCTTGTTTGTTAATTAATCAAATGAATAACGTATTTGAAATAAAAAATGAAAAGTTGAACAATTTATTGTTCCTAAACGAGTGATTTGTTTGCCGCTAAAGGGACAAACCTCCCGTGAGATTGCGGCAAAGTTGTGGATCGGAAAATTTGCTGTGAACGATATTTTAAAAAATATAAAGATGGTCGTGGCCTTCGGAACTTGCCACGGTCCGGGGGACCCTGAGAAATGACTATTCTTGTAGACAGAATTATCAGGAGAAAAGCTGTTCATGACCCGCATAAAAATGCCGCTGCAATTCTCCAAGACTTACGATGTTAAAGTGTTGCAGAAATAAGTCTGTTGCTAAAATAAGTCTGTGTGAAGACGTTTACGTGACATTGCACTTTATGGAACAGTCGGTGTTAAAAAATCTTTCATAAGTAAAAAAAAAAAAAAAAAAAAAAAAAAAAAAAAAAAAAAAAAAAAAATTAGAGGGCCCAACTGGCGTTTGTCAAGGAATAAAAAGACTGGCCAAGTGAAAACAGGAAAAAAATATTATTTTCCGATGAATCGACGTTCAATCTTTTTGGGATTGATAAGAGACACTACAACTGACGACCTATAAACGAAAGTTAAGATTCTAAATATGTTATTACTACAATGAAACATGGCGGAGGACACGTTATGCTGTGGGGAGTATTTTCTGGAAAATGTGCCTGTCCGTTATTTGAAATCCGCGGCAAGATGAATAGTGCAAGGATATTTTGCAAGATCATTTTCTAACTTATTAGAGAAACAATTGTGGTCGCAACTATTTTTTTCATCATGATAACGACCAAAAGCATACAATCAAGCTCGTCAAGCAGTGGTTTTCGCACACAAAAAATTCCGCTTTTGAAATGGACGGCCCAATCACCCGATCTGAATCCAATAGAAAATCTTTGAAACTAACTTGAAAAATTGTGTGGAATTATAAATATTCCAATTAGACAGCATTTTCACAAAAATTTCAAGAAACGTGGAAAAAACTTAACATTGGCGTTCTACAACTGTTCATTGAATCTATGCCACGTTGCTGCACCACAGTACTTATTGCTAAATGTATGAATACAAAATACTAATTGTAAATGTTGTTGATCACTGTTATTTTCTGTTATAACACCATTTCCAAACTTGCCAAGGTGGCCGGAAACTTTCCAGAACAAGCGTTTTCTTTTGCAATTAATTTTGTAATTAAATTTATTAATATTTATTTTTTATTCCATAAATAAGTTCTTAGCAATATAAATGTCAATAAATGTCAATATTATGTCAATAAAGTGTATAAGTATCACTTTGAGATTTCTCTTCATATGGGTATACTTACAAATTAACCAAAAATTTTATGCTGGCAGGAAACTTTTGACCGCCACTGTATATATAGTAAGTGTGAACTAATAGCAGGAATTGAAAAATAGTTTTCCGTTATTCTTTTAATTCCGTTATTCTGTTATTAAAGTGCAAAGAAGTAGCCGTTATTTCCATCATGTCGGATAAGAAATACATTTGCAATGTCTGTATGTTGTTGATGGTGTCCGGCGTCAAACGTCTGGAAGGGCTACCGGTGTGGAAACGTGCAAATTGCAAAGCGCGGTTGTCTTTAGAACCGTTGTTTCGGTATATTCAATACTCGAGAGGCAACACTTGTGTTTGCATGCGTCCTGGAGTCACTATGTGATGCACTTCTATGACTGTGTCCTCAGGAACAGTTCAGCGTCCGGATTGCGGTCAATCACTGGTGCAGCCAGTTTTTTCGAATTTCTTTGCTAAATCACGCAGAGCTTGTAGGTTACATGGGTACGTATTTTGGTGATGGTTTTGACCCTAAACACGCAAGACTTCCGCGGCATCCATCCTATTTTGATAATAACTTTTACCAATTCGCCACGAATTTTCGCTAGAAGAGTCATTTCATCAGCATGTATGGGCTCCCAACTTAAGAAAGAACATTCCCACACCTCTTTTTATCCGTTTCCAAGTTGAACATCTGTCGACTTCCGTTCTGTGATTGGTGTCTTGCCTCAGTCATAAGCAACTTTTTTTCCGTGCGCGCCGATTCATGTTTTTTAGGCCGTTCGTAGAGCCAATATTTGTGTGCGCACAACGCGTCCGTTTCTTGTGATACAAGCACTGTTCCAATTTTTTTAGGGTGTTCACATGTACTGAGCATTTGGGGAAAAAATGGGCGTTGCTATTCGAAAATTTCGAGTTTTTTGCCTATAACCTTAACCGTGACTCCATTTTATTGCCGTTCACAGAATCTCGGGCTCATACATTTGAATAACTATATCTGAAATTTCATCTCGATCAGTTGAACGGACCGACTACTAGAAGCCCATATATAGGCAAACTGTTTTTATGATCACCCTGTATATAGATATATATAGTGTGTACTAAATTTTGTCCGCATAATAAAAGTCGAAATTATGAACGAATCGTCTTCAAACTCACTGAAAACATTGAGATGGCTAACATCTCGGCGGAGATCGCAAAATGTAAAAAAGTCCTTCCGGCCAGTGCCGGGAGGAAGGGGTAGCTTTCATATTCCTTATTTTAAAAAAGCCAACTTATATCATTCAAACACACGAAGCTCAATTTAGTGGAAACCGAATATAGGAGATTCAAAACTAATTTTTATCAATATAATGAATGAGAATTTCGCGAAATTAGTCAGCTTTATCCAAGCTGCTTTTCTTTAAAGTAACTTATATTTGGCTGCCAAATTCGGCGATTTCTTAAAGTGCCTTCCATTTTAAGACAACATGGTGGATGAGGCTAACCAGTGAACTTGGTCGAGACCTTAGTAATTGCTGTGCACATGCTCATTCACATCGGAATCGGTTGATATATACGAGTGCTGCCGCATGCAAAAAATCAGATTTTTCAAAATGTCACGCACAATAGAAAATGTAACTGCTATATCTGAGCCGTTTTCTAAGGTAAAGACAAACAAAAAATGCCCCTGAATCCTTATATCAAGGTCAAATACTTAAGAAAGAACCCTTTTTCAATTTCTAATTTTTTTGCACCTCACTTTAAATATATATATATTTTTTTAATTTAATGGCCGCCATTTTGAAACAAGATGGCTGATGAATCTGGCCAGCGAACTTGGTCGAGGTATTGATGTATACTATCCACATGCCTTCTTACATCGAAATAGGCGAATACGTGTGTTATCGCGTGACAAATACAAGATCGTTTCAAAATGTTAGCCATGCTAGAAATTGAAAGTGCTATAATTCAAACATTTCTTAAGATATAAACAAAAGAACAAATGCTCAGAAACAAAAACTGCTCCGGAATCATTGTATCAAGGCCAAACACATAAAAAAATCTTTTTCATTTTCCAATTTTTAATACCTCATTTTAAATTTTAAATTTAATGTACTTTTAAATGGCAACCCTTTTGAAACAATATGGCGAATGAAGCAGGCCAACGAACTCGGTTGAGACATTGGTATGTACTATGTACAGACCAAGTTACATCCAAATCGGTTCATAAATACGCCTGTTATCGCGTGACAAATATCAGGTCGTTTTAAAATGTCAGCCACAATAGAAATTCAAAATGCTATTATTCAGCCATTTTTTTAGATATGGACGAAACATAAACTGTTCCGGAATCTTTGTATTAAGGTCAAACACATACGAAAAAAATATTTTTTCAATTTTAAATTTTTTGGTACCACATTTCAAAGTTAAATTTTTCTTAAAAATTTAAATGGCCGCCATATTTATACAAGATGGCGGATGAAGTTGGCCAACGAACCCGGTCGAGACATCGTATGTACTATGTACAGACCAAGTTACATCCAAATTGGTTCATAAATACGCCTTTTATCGCGTGAAAAATTCAGGACGTTTCAAAATGTCAGTCACGCTAGAAATTCAAAATGCTGCAACTCAGCCATTTTTTAAGATATAGACGAAACAAAAACTGCTCCGAAATTTTTGTATAAAGGTCAAATACATAAGAAAAAAATATTTTTCCATTTTCAATTTTTTGGTACCACATTTCAAATTTTATATTTAAAAAAAATTTTTAAATGGCCGCCATTTTCAAACAAAATGGCGGATGAAGCTGGCCAACGAACTCGGTCGAGACATTGGTATGTACTATGTACACACCGAATTACATGAAATCGGTTCATAAATACGCGTTTTATCGCGTGACAAAATTCAGGACGTTTCAAAATGCCAGCCACGCTAGAAATTCAAAATGTTATAACTCAACCATTTTTTAAGATATAGACGAAACAAAAACTGCTCCGGAATATTTGTATCAAGCTCAATTACACAAGAAAAAAAATATTTTCCATTTTTAATTTTTTGGTACCACATTTCAAATTTAATTTTTTTTAAAATTGTAAATGGCCGCCATTTTGAAAAAAAAAACGGCGGACGAAGCTGGCCAACGAACTCGGTCGAGACATTAGTATGTACTATGTACACACCGAGTTACATCGAAGTCGGTTGATAACTACGAGAGTTAGTGTTGACATAGGTCAGATATATATCAATTTTGAACGGAAGGTGGTTTCGGGGTCTGGGGGTCATGATCGATGAAAATATACCAACATTTTTCTAAATCGCTTTCCTTCAAACGACTGCAATAGGTAGATTTTTGTAATGAAAGCTACCTAATATCGGCCCAAAGGGGTGGAAATGCGCAGGGTTTGTGTGAAAACAGACAAAAAACCATAATTTGTTAATTATAATACATATGAGATAAGTTCATTATTACTTAAATAAAATTATTATTAATTCTAAAAAAAGTGCCAAAATTTTGTGTATAACAGATTTTTGATATGATTAAAAATTTGCTCAAATGGCGAAAGAAAAATGGGTTTTAAGAAGAATTAAATTTATAACTTCGTCAATTCACAAAATATCAAATCAACTTAAATTTATTATAAATCTTCTTAACATTATCTAAAACTTTTATATTGACACGTTTTTGATAGGACAAAATCTTACTGCATAAAAAATAGAAAACAAAAAAATCGGGGGAGGGGGGGGGGGTGAAGAAGAAAAAATGTCATAACTTCGTCAATTCACAAGATATCCAATTTGGTTAGATCTATTATAAATCTTCTTAATCTTATCTACAACTTTGATACTGATAAGTTTCTGATAGGACTAACTCTTACAGAAAAAAGCATATTTATTGGGGTTAAATATATATATATATATATATATATATATATCGTATTAACATTATTCTGATAAAACCAGCTCTTACAGAGAAATGAAATTAAAAACGCGTCAAAAGCAGTGAGATAAAAATGTTAAACTTTGTTTATCTTTTGTCTCGATTTATTTTTTGTTGGTGAAATTAGTCCTTCGAAATCTTCCTGTGGCAGTAGGCCGAATTGGCAGGAATTTTTTTTTTAAATTAAGGATTTTAAAACAATTCGTGAATTGAAAAAGAGTACTCTTTCATTAAATACGTCTAATCAACTAATTGCGCCTAATGTTTATTTTATGTTCCATACATGGTTTATTTTCAATTCAATACTTGGTACTAACATTTAAATTCATTCAAGCAATATTACAAAATAAGTTTGTATGAAATTTTATTGCTAGATTTTCCATTTTCTGTTATATAAAACTTTAAACCTGTAAGTAAAGTAATTTTAATCGTTATAACAAAATGTATTTTACAAATGTACATTATACAAATAAAGATAATACGGGTTAAAGATAAAAAAAAAATAAATTTACGAGATTTTTAAATCAAATTTGTGTGCTTATTAGAAAAATAGCAATATTATTTTACTACAAAATATTAATTTTACTATTTTTTTTCAATAATTGCTTTTATGATATTTCGTTAAACCTAATTTTACTTTGTTTTGCACATACTCTGCTGCCTTTATAGAGAAATAGTTTCGGTAATTCAATAAATCGAACTCTGATTTAAACGCCCTAGAATCTGTGAAGAGATATTGAAACAAATGGATTTCCGAACTTCACTAAATGGTATAGAACAGTTTTCCAATATGTGAATCAATGAAAGCACTCTCCCTTCTTTGTACCAACAGTTTCTATTTAGATGTAATTGGGACATTCATTACCTACGAATACTCAAATTAGCAAGTGGGTTTTCCATGTTATTCGAATTGTTTAAATCCAATTAAATTTTATACTTTTAAAAATTCCCTTGTTTGTCTTCTTTTCAAAACTGAATATGAAGGAGATGTTATTATTATTAAATAAAAAATTTATACATTTTTGAGGCAGTTTACGGTAAATATCGTTGACACTTTTCAATGATATCTTGAAATATAAATTTGTCATCACAAAATCAGTTATCGCACAAATATATATATCTATCCTATATATATAAAATCCTAATAAAACGAATTTATGAAACGGATATATGAAACGAATTTATGAAACGGATATATAAATCGAATGATTAAACAACTGATTATGTTTCAAGCGATTTCTACTAAAATATGGAATACTTTGCGATGAACCTAACACCAAAAATCAGCATTGATCCGCAGATCTGGTATTAGAATTTTAAAATTCGAATTACTTTTCAAAATATTAATTTTTTTCTAATTTTATGTACATTTTTCTAATTATGGCAACTAACATTATAATCAAACAGATATTTTTTTTTCATATTTCAGAAAAGGTTAACATGGTAACCCGGCTATTGTTGTTTATTTGATAATAAATGTTTATATACTTTTATTTCTTTTTATAAATTATATAAATTATTTTGTTCTATAATTATTAATTATTTTTTTTATTTCCTTTAGAAAATAATAGAAAATAATTAAAAAATACGGTACTACTTAGCTATTCCGTCGTGCAATTTCGCCAAATTATATAAATCGCCAAAACACTCGCCAAATTATATAAATTGACATAAATTTTATTTTAAATAACGAAAGAACAAATAAATTAGTATAACATTAATAAATATAGAAATTAAAAGTTGAAATAAAAATCACTTGATGACGTAAACATGTGTAACTTGCTTAAAGTCAAGTGAATGTGACATTTACGATCAACCATTATTGACACTTAATCTTATTGTTTTTGCACTAGATTTTTTGTCGACGGGATAACTAAGTAATACCAAAAATGCATATGTAACTGGTATTTGAAAACGAGGTTTTCGCCAAAATTTCGTAAAAAAAATAAAATAAAAAAAAATCACGCAAATCAGCTGTGCGTATACAAATATTACCACTCGAAAAAAATGCTAACTGGCGAGTTGAAAAAAGTCTATTGGCGAGATTTGCATCCGGCTAGCATAACAGTACCAAGAATTCTTTGCAACCATGGCAAGTTTTATGTAGTTTTATTCTGAAAAAAATAATTGATTTTTAAATCAAAATGGAAAACTTACGGTCCCATATTGGCGCGATTTTTTTCTGCCGCCAATGTCATATACGGAACGGGCACTTAACTTGCGCCAAAGTATCGTTATTTTGCTTGATAGGTTAACCCGGATGTTGTTGTTTATGCTGTTGATGCGTTCCCCAAATTAGCGTCGTTAACTCATCGCGCCAATATGTGACATATATGACATCTGTGCCAAACTTTCATATGAACGGCGAAGGGATCAGACCGTATTAGTTTTTGGCAGTTGTTGACTTGAACTATTATAATATAGATGAAATGGTGGCGATAGAATAATATTAGGCGACTTATCACCTGTGCCTGTCTAACATTAAAGTACCAAAATGGCACCTAGAGTATAAAAAGCGAAGTGGTCCGCCTGGATCTGTTGATGGTAGTCACATGACTTAGGCTATTGTTATAGAGATTGTTTTAAAATACCGGGTGACAAAGACTGTGTATACTTAATTTATTTTATTTTAGCTTCTTTTCAAATGTGTAATTGATCCTCTTTAATCAAAAACGAAAACATCCATTGGATGTCTTAACAGCAACTGATTCTCCCTTAAATTTTAGCAATCAAAGGGAATTGAATGGACAACCGTTTACTGGGAGATCTTCACAGTAGTTTTCAGTATAACTCAATTTTCTCTAATATCTTAAAAACTCATCAGAATAGTGTGCTTTTAGATTCTGCGGTGTCTGAACGGGGGTTGGCGAGCGTAGCTTGCAGGGGGCAGGGCCCCCTAGTATATATATATATATATATATATATATATGCAGGGTGCCCACTAAAGTCCATTCCCACCCTGTTAACTGCCGAACGGTTGCAGCTATAGTCATAAAAGTGGTGTCAGTATAGTCATAAAAGACCGCTTCTTGCACCACCTGGTGCAAAACAAAGGAGATAGCGTTCCTATCTCGAAAACGGTACACGCTATGAGAAGAAAGCGAATTACAATGTTGTACAGCATCATTGATTTAGTTCGAAAATACTCCTTCTGATCATTATTGCTAAAAACAGAAGGCTTAAACCGCGCAAATGTTAGTTAGCAATTTACTATACTGTGACTTTAAGAAATGATCTAGAAAGTAAAAAAAAACAACTAGTTACAAATTATACCTTTATTTACGATGTTCACATGTCTCTCCGTCAGCTACAATGCACATGTTCACACTGTTTAAACTGTGATGTCACTAAAATTTAACGTAATGAGGAAAGACTATCTTTAGGATGAAAATCGAGCAAACATCACAGCACAGCGTGCCTGCGCTCAAGACAGCACCAGTGAAGCAGTACCTGCTGAAAGAATTCCAGGAACAAATAATCGGGTATGGTGGTTTCGTAAAGTGGGCTCCAAGTTCAAATGATTCTTTCCTCCGTATGATTTTTTGAAACAGATTTTTTGTGACCCTTCCACCAATATTGCAGATCTCCAACGACACATTAAAGATGCTTGTGCCAACGTGTCCTACTACGCGCCAACGTGTTCAATGTGAAGTTCAAATAAGGTTCCAGATATGCATTGTTGATGACGGAGAGAAGTTTGAACATCGAAAATAAAGGTATCTCTGTGTAGCTAGTTTTTTTCTAAGATATTTTAGTCACGTCATTGTGTAGGAAATCGCTATCAAACAAATGCGCGTTTTAAGACTTCTGTTTTTAGCATTCAATTTCTCATGGTGCATTTTCGTTCTAAATCGATGCTGCTATACATCTTTGTAATTCCCTTTTCCCCCCATATATTGTACAAATTTTTATTTCATATCTCGTACCGTTTTGTAGATAATAATGCTTACTCCTCTGTTTTGTACCAGGTGTTGCTGTAAGTGGCCTCATCTAGTAGCGCATAGCAACTTTGCTATATCTAGACACCACTTTTATGAGCATAGCTGCAGCCTTCCGTCAGTTAAGATGGTGGAAACGGACTTTAGTGCTCATTCTGTATATAAATATATTTCATAAATAAAATCTTGTATATCTATCATGCAAGCTTATCCATATGTATTTGGATCAATATATATTTCTTGCTAAGTGTACAAATAGAAAAAGAGGATAAATATATTTATATTTTACATATTCTTATTTAATTTTAAAAGCTTGGGTGGTTGTTAATGGAAAACTCATAAATGTTTAATATTTTCCATTTTTTAACAGTCACTTTGTTGTAGTTTGACTCTTAATTTTGCTAACGTGTTAAACAAATTGTAAGGTAAAATTTTCAATAGCTGGGGCCGCTTACGGAAATTTATCTAATTAGCAGTAGACGTTTTGTGAACTCCAGAAGATATATATTATATTGGCCTAATGGAAACAATCATCTCTCATTATGAACAATGCTTTAAGTATCTTTATAAACAATCCATTAAATATCACTGAATGTTCCAAAATTTAAGACTTGGGTTAATTAAAAAGCAAAACACTTTAACTTGTTCATTCGCCAGTATTGTCCACACGGCATTACTAATGTATTAAACGTAAGCTTCCTAAATTTCACTACTCAAGTCAAGAGTGCAGAATGTGTCTTCTAGAAGTTTAAATATGTTTCACACTTTTAGAAATACATGCATTTAAAAATTTAGATTGTTACATTATAAAATTTCATTAAAAACAATACGCTACGCTGCGATAATCATTGTTTATTTTTACAGTGTTTATTTTACATCTAATCTTTACTCTTATCTTTTTCTATACACGTGTTTTTTATCAGTATTTGTATTACCACCATTTGTTATTATTCTCTTTTCAGCTATAGAAAATTAAATGTATTCACTTTTGTATAATTCAATAAGAACTTACTAGGGTATGTGAATATTGGAATTTTTTGAAATTTTTCTTTCGTTTTAATCATTACCTCATTCTTTTTCTTCTTGAAAAAATACTCTATTTAAGAAAGATGGTATGCACTTTGACGGTGCTGTTGGTCCTTAAATATTTTCCGAATTTCCAGAAACTGGTTATTATTGTAAATGTTTCTTTTTGAAAACCAATTATATTTTTTCCTTTCTCTACTTCAATGTGTTAACAGATTTTAACATCTCAATATTCGCTATTTTAGACACTCTTCAGGTGTTTTAATAAATTCATCAATACTTTTTACCTTGATTGGATTCGGTGATATTTTTAGAAAAAAAACAGAGATTATGAACAATTTAAAATGTATGATGTGTGTTAAAATGTCTATGCGACCAAAACTGTTCATCAGACGGTCCGCTACCACCCACTCCAGTCACTGCGATAGAACCCAACTCAACACATCGACCCCATAAGTCTAACCTCACAGGGGAAAACCACTTTTAGGGACTAGTGGTGATCTCCAAACATATAATCATTTTAACGCAAGCCGGAATTGAGGATCCTCTATTGCTATTCTACCTCTGAGATTCAAGCCCGCGGAAAAAAAATATAAAACATAAAATATTAGTAAAATAAAATAAGGAATGTAAAAAAAATGAAATTCAGTCCCCCGCATCGTATGTACCTTTGTCAATTACTTACGGGATGTCAAAGCTTCGGGGTTGGGAATGGCATCATAAATGATGATCTGTCGGACCAAATTATACCGTCTGTACCGTTCATCCATTTGCTTCCAGAGGAGCCACCTGCTTTAAACCACGAGAGAAGATCGGTCTTAATCAAAAGGTTAAGTACATTTCTCATGATGAGTGTTTTACTGTGTGTCATATTGTGCTCAGCCTGATATGTAGTGAATAGCCTACTGAAATGCTTTGGCAATATAATATTCTGTATTGTTATGTAAATAAAAATTATTTTAACATAACCTAATATATCTCTCTAAAAATAATTTTTTATCATTCTGCTGATTATAACGCTTGATGTACAATTAACAACACAAAGAGTACCTGTTATGAAAAAAGAAAGAAAGTCTATAATTATTTTTTTCTTTCATCTTTAGTTTATAAAAGTCCGTTTTAAACACTCCCTTTGAGTATAAAGTTATCTTCATCCCCCCCCCCCCCTACCAATCGTGTATTTTTTTTTTAATTTATCGGGTTTTTTTATCTATTTATCTATTCGTATATATCTACTTACATTTGTTTTATGTCTATATGAGATATGGATTGATGATTTTGAATAAAATATCAAATAGTTGTTAAAAATATAAGACGCACAAAGTACACCATCATGCCATTAACACCATATATGGCCGTTTCAAGAGATCCCAGCCATCTGTTTAAAAATAAACACAAAAAATAAATAAAAATTAAAATATTCGCAATTAAAACGAGTTCAAAGAATCTACTAAATACCCCAATGTCACTGGCTGTGTTTCTGTAAGTAGATAATTTAACAATGTTGGTGAGACCATATTTCCCCAAATGGGTATTCATATTTCAGGTATTCTCAATATTTTATGTTACAATGTTCTTTTCTCTCAGGTCTATAAAATTGTTTTCGCTAATACCAAGTATCCAATTGAGAGCGACAAAAGTTAGGACAGTTCCTTACTAATTAAGGAATGTGGTAGGAGCAAGAAAAATCTGCCTATACAATGCGATCCCTGTATGTTGTCACCACCACACCAGGAATTGCGTTTCCAACGATGCATTTCTATGTGATTTTCCATCGTCTAGGTGTATTGGATATCTCCTGAAAGTTTGTTGCCGTGACTTTGTATAGTGAAGTTTGTATCTTCTCTGAATCACCATGTATAAACGCTTAATTTTCACGTTTTCATCAGTTCATAAGGTAGTAACTCAAGGCTATATCCGAGGGTGTTCTTTGAGGCCATTTTAATTTTTAATCTTTCTTATTATTTTATTTATTTATTTATTTATTTTTTTACACTTATGAAACAGATCTGAAATTTCTTTTAAAGGCGTATGTGTTTTTTATTTTCTTGGTGGAATAATTTAAGCATTATGGAGTAATTTACAACGTTAACGCTGTAAATTCTAGCTCAAGTTTCTAAAACTTGGATAAAGTTATTAGATTCGGATTTATGAGAGATGTTGGTAAAAATGTGTAATATAACTATTAAAATCACAAATCTCTTTAAATAATTTCCTTTAAATTTTCATGGAAACAATTTTATCGATGTTATTACATTATTATTGCTGACTTTTTAGCCTGGAAAACAATTAAGGTTTGGATGTATCTTTCGACATTTCAAGTAGATTTTCTATGAAGTATTGAGGTCGTTCCTATGTTCGAATTTCTGAAAACATTTTGCAGATCTACACCGATCATGAACCCTAGAACCAAAAACCACCCTCAGTAAAAAACTATCTCTTTATCTAACTATCTATATATCATCACCATCATCAACAACAACAACAACCGTTTTCAATCCACTGTTGGATGTAGATCTCCCCCAGATTTTTCCAATGTTTCCTGTCTCGTGTTTTAGTCATCGAATTTACACCGTCTACTTTTCTGATTTCATCACTTCATCTTACTTGAGGTCGTCTTCTTGGCCGTTTTACATCTCTGGATACCACTGTAGGGTATTTGTGCTCCATCAATTGTCTTGTCTTCTTGCAATGTTCCCAGCCCATTTGCATTTTAGCCGTTCCATTCTTTCAATGATGTCAAAAACTTTCGTTTGGCTTCTTATCCAAGTTCTTCTTTTTCAGTGTCTTCTAGTTATACCCAGCACACATCTTACCATACTTCTATGTGTTGTTTGTAATCTTTGTACCATCCGTTTCGTTAGCTTCCATGTTTCTGCTCCATCAGTTAGCACAGGCAAAACACATTGGTTAAATACCTTTCTTTTCAAACAAAGAAGCATGTTACTCTTCAGAATAATATTGTTCTTCTCAAAAGCACTCCATACACTTCTTATTCTTCTATTCATTTCATTCATGATACTAATATCCGATGATATTTCCTGCCCAAGGTATACATAACTTTGCACTTCTTTAATTTCAGTGTTGTTGTAGACGATTTTTTTTTTTTATGCAAATGAATTGAACATCATCTTAGTCTTTTCCAAGTTTATTTTTAATCCCACATTAATGCTAGCTTCTGCCAAACATTTTAGCCCATTTTCCAATTCTTCAGGATTGTTACTGAAAATTAATATGTCGTCAGCGAATCGGAGATGAATTAATTTTTCCCCATTTATTCTAATCTCTTTGTTTTCCCAACCCAGCTCTTTGAAAATATTTTATAAGACAGCAGTAAAAAGCTTAGACGAAAGGGTGTGTCATTCTCTTACCCCTCTTCCAAGCTTGATCTTTGCTTTTCCTTTGTCCAAGCGGATCATTGCTGTTGCTTTCTTATAAATCTTCTTTATGATATTGGTGTAAGCTTTGTCTATACCGATGTCCTCCAGAGATTCTAATACTGCTGACGTGTAGACCAAATCAAATGCTTTTTCATAATCAATAAAGGCAAGGCAGAGAGGTAAATTAGATTCCTTATGAATATTAATGATGTGAATTATCACACTGCTAACAAAGCGTAAACCAACTTAGTGAAAAATGTCCAAGCCAGGAATCGAACCCGGGGCCCTGGAATAGATCTCCAGTGCTCTACCACTAAACCACAAGGACGATGTCCAGCCTGGCATTTCTCACTTATATAAGTCGGTAAGGCTGCTACCGAAGCACAAGATGGAGAAGTCTTCATGAGCACACATTCTAGCGGCGTGTGTGCTCATGAAGACTTCTCCATCTTGTGCTGCGGTAGCAGCCTTACCGACTTATATAAGTGAGAAATGCCAGGCTGGACATCGTCCTTGTGGTTTAGTGGTAGAGCACTGGAGATCTATTCCAGGGCCCCGGGCTCGATTCCCGGCTTGGACATTTTTCACTAAGTTGGTTTACGCTTTGTTAGCAGTGTGATAATTCACATCATTAATATTCATTAATTTCAAGCGTATTTTCACTGCTGAAATGTAGTTGAAAAAATTAATTAAAATAGATTCCTTATATTTTTCTATGAGTTCCCTTACCTTTTGGATATGATCCATCGTGCTAAATCCACTTCAGAATTCTGCTTGGTCTCTAGGTTGAGCTGAGTCCAGAGCTGATTCAAGTCTTGTCGTTAAAACTTTGGTGAAAATTTTATAAATTACTTATAGCAAGCTGATCGGACAGTAGTTTTAAATGTTTTCCTTCTCTCCTTTCTTGTAAAGTAGCACCATCATAGCATTATTCCAATCTTCTGGTATATCTGACTTCTTGAGACATTTGGGAAACAATAAGGATAGCATTTTAGCAAATTCTTCTTCTCCCGATTCTTTGATAAGGTCGATTGTAATATATATATATATATATATATATATATATATATATATATTTATCACTTTCTTATGGACACGATAACTTCCACAATTTTGCACAAATCTCTTCCAAACTGATACATAAAATCAAGGGGCATAAAATCTCGGTCAAGTTCGTTAATGGCCAAAATCGGACCCAGGGGATGGAAATAGGGAGGTTTTTTTTTTAAACCAATCAAACCCCATAACTTCTTAATTTTTGTACATGTCAAATCAGTTTAAAGTTTTTATTACTTCTAAAAACAGTGACAAAAACGTATGTATCACAGATTTTTGATAAAATTAAAAATGGGCTCAAGGGGCGCAAAAAATGGGGTTTTTGGGAGAATAAAATTCCTAACTTTTTCAATTCTCAAAATATCAAATCCAATTAATTTTATTATACATCTCCTTAATATTATCTACAACTTTTATCTTCACAAATTTTTGATAGGACCAATTCGTACAAAAAAAAAAAAAAAAAAAAAAAAAAAAAATTAAAAAATTAAAAACGAAACCCAAAAAATGGGGTTGAAGAAGAAAAATTACCATAACTCTGTCAATTCACAAGATATAAAATCCCCAAAAATTTATAATATATCTTCTTAATATTGTCTTCAACATTTATATAGACAAGTTTTTGATAGAACCAATTCTTACAGAAAAAAAAAAATATATAAATAAAATACATAGCGTTTGAAGAAAAAAATCCTCTTATTAAGGGTGTATTCAAATCCAAACTGCTTATTTTCTGACTCATTTTAAATTCATTTTTGCTCTCAAACG
Organism: Maratus speciosus; assembly: GCA_963932465.1. Lineage (NCBI taxonomy): Eukaryota > Metazoa > Arthropoda > Arachnida > Araneae > Salticidae > Maratus > Maratus speciosus. Next base: position 432,897,225 of record OZ010795.1, on the reverse strand, counting down.
CACTCAATTGGTAGATTTTGTCATTCAGAAACTATATAATGTACCGTAATAATCGATATTTTGATAGAGGCAGAATATATTTGAAAAAATGATTTCAAAATGGGCATTTTGAACAGAATTTCCCGAAGCGATTTTGTTAGAAACGAAAAATATTGCCCTATTGAGAAAATAATATTTTATTAATCAATTTTTAATTAATTGAATGAAAAATAAAAACACATGTCTCTTATAAATCTTTTCAAAAATCACGTCAGCATGTTTCATATTTTTTCTATTAAAAAATGAATTTGAAAATGTGCCAGAAAATTTCGAGTTGTTGAGCATAGAAAAGTTTTTTTTTTTTTTTTTTTTTTTTTTTTTTTTTTTTTTTTTTTTAATCACAGCCTTAACATGATTCTCATAAAACCAGCTATTATTTAAAAATGGAATAAAAACTCGTCAAAAGCGGTCATATAAACTGTTAAAGGGGATTTATATCTAATCATCTAATCATCTAATATCTAATCATTTATATCTAATCATAGTATATACATTTGTTCTCAAAATAACTTTTATAATATAAATTATATTATCATTATAATCCATTTTTTAAAATTTGTAATAATATTCAAATTATTTTTAAGAAATCAGAGAAAAATTAATGTGATTCTATTTTTAATATGGAAAACTATTCTATGTTTCACAAAAAACACACAGATACAGATTTTTAATTATGAATCAAGTAATGTTTTAGAAAATATTTAAACATTTATATTTGAGAATGATTTAATCTATTTTTCCTGTTGGATATAATTCCCAAATGTTACATTTAAGGTATTCAAAATTTCATGAGATTATCTAAATGTTTAATACACTAAAATACATGTACTTGATATTACTATCAATTAAGAATAAACATATATAATAATATTCTTTTCCTAATGGTTTCAGTATATATACTCTAATAAAATATTTTATATTAATGAAGTATCCTAAAGGCATACAGGAATATTTCGTTGTCAATTTTATATGTGTAATCCCAGATACTTACTTAGCTGGTGAATAAATATTTAGCCAATAGATATTTGTGGATGTGATAATTTATATATATATATTACATCATTTCAAAATGCTAAAACACCATAACTTCAAAAGGAAGGTGTATATCTGCAGAATTTTTTTTTCTTTTTTTTTTAACTATAAAATATTTAAAAGAACAAGAAAACACATGTAAAAAAAACAAAAACAGTCTGTTCTTCATCAGTGGGAGGACAGACAGAAAACTAACTCCACCTCCAACTTTTAAAATTTGCAGGTTTCTGAACACATGTTAACACCGCATTCAACACTGAAAAACTATTGTCATTTTATTAATCAAATTCCATAAAAAACTAAAACAACTCAAATTAAAACTAACAAACATAATATTAACCATACAAAAACAAAAACAAAAAAAAATAATAATAGGTCTTTTAGAGGAATGCTTAAATTATCATTAAAATAAAAACAAAAGAAAAAATATAACAAAACAAGCATGAATGCAGAATAAATATGCGCCCCCTCAAACCCGCAAAATGAAATTTCTCAAAACATGAATACCTGTATAATGTTTCTCACCCGTCAACAATAAACAAATAAATTTTTCTTCCAAAGCCATTAACAAAAACCAGAAATTCCAGGTCTGCAACTTTCTTTCGTTTCAATTCATCTATACACACCGTTCTTTTAACAAGACTTTAGGATGCCTATTTCATACAGAAAGATCCAGAAGGCTGCCATCTCATGTTCATGCCGCCAGTCCACATCGTTGCCATTCACTTTTTAGAACTGTCTTTAAATAATATTTCAAAAACTTAATAGGGTAATTATTATTTAGATTATTATTATAGAGGTAATTATTATAAAGAATGTATTATTTCAGTTGCATATAATTATCATAAACCATTAAGTAATAAGATTTTCAATTACAGACAAATAGCTTTTTCAAATGTTAATACAGTTTTAACTTGTTGTAGTAATATGGAATTTAAAGATTTTATAGATAATTATCATGGACATATAATTACAGGTAATCGTGATATAATCAAGAATAAAAATGTAAAATATCTAATGAATTTTGGTACAAAATTTAAAATCAATATTAAAATTAGTAGCAATAAGGTACTAAAAATTTTTAAGGATAATGTCAATAATTTTATAAAGAAATATAGTTATAAATTTAGTATGCCTTTGGAGGCATTTTTTTAATGGAAGTCTCAAATTTTGGGGCATTTCAATAATTTTTTAAAAGATTATTTAAATTCTGATGAATATGAATATCAAAGTTTTAAAGATGAAGACGTAAAATTTATTGAAAGTTTATAGAATAATTTTGTTATAGTCCCTGTGGACAAAGCAGCTAATAATTATGCAATAATATGAAAGAGGTTTTATATTGATAAAATAGAGTGTGAATTAGGTAATGAAAATTTTTATTCAAAAGTTATTATTGACAGAAATCCTGTTGTTAAAAAATTTTTTGCATATAAAAAGAAAGTTAAAAGTATGTTTTCTTATAATTTGGTGTTTCTAATCATCACTGTTTGCCATTCATTTTCTTAACGCCTAAATTTCATAAAGATCCGATTAAATTTAGATTTATTTGTAGTACTTCTAAAAGCATTAATAAAAATTTTAATATTGGTTTACAGAATTTATTAAAAAATATATACGATTTTCTAAAGTATAAATTTAAGAAGTATAGTTATTTCTGGTCAATTGATAATAGTGTTGAAATTCTGAACAATTTGCCTTTGACTCCTCTGAAAATGCAGGTATTCAATTTTGAAAATCTGTTCATCAATATACCTATTGATTCACTTTATGATGTTTTAATGAGTATTTTTGATGTTTTTTGTATAAATGATGAATTAAATATAAATACAGATTTATTTTCAAGCTTATGTCATTTCTGTTTTTATAATAATTATGTAACTTTTAACAATAATACCTTTAATCAGATATGTGGTATAGGGATGGGAACAAACTATTCTAGTACAGCAGCAAATTTATTTTTATTTTATTATGAATTTAAGTATACTATGAAATATAATAGGCCTTTAAAGGTCTTTAGGTATATTGATGATATTTTAATTTTTAATTTTGATTTTTCTAATGAATATGATATTATATATCCAAATTGTTTAAAATTGAATAGAGCAAACCGTGATGATTATAATGTAGAATTTTTGGATATTTTATTCAAAATTATTGATAATAATTTGATTTTGGATTTGTACGATAAGAGAAATAGTTTTCAATTTTTTACTAGAAGCATGCCACATTGGTTTTCAAATTTGCATAAAAAAATTTACATAAATATAATCATTAATCAATTGATACGTTTCAATAAAATTTGTGGCAGAGACAATAATTTTTATAAACAGATCTTTAAGTTATTGGCTAATTTATTTTACAATAATAATTACCCTATTATGTTTTTGAAATATTATTTAAAGACAGTTCTAAAAAGTGAATGGCAACGATGTGGGCTGGCGGCATGAACATGTGATGGCAGCCTTCTGGATCTTACTGTATGAAATAGGCATCCTAAAGTCTTGTTAAAAGAACGGGTGTGTATTGAAGAATTGAAACGAAAGAAAGTTGCAGACCTGGAATTTCTGGTTTTTGATAACGGCTTTGGAAGAAAAATTTATTTGTTTATTGTTGACGGGTGAGAAACATTATACAGGTATTCATGTTTTGCGAAATTTCATTTTGCGGGTTTGGGGGGGGGGGGGGGGGCGCATGTTTATTCTGCATTCATGCTTGTTTTTTTATATTTTTTCTTTTGTTTTTATTTTAATGATAATTTAAGCATTCCTCTAAAAGACCTTTTATTAAAGTTTTTTTTTTGTTTATGTATGGTTAATATTATGTTTGTTAGTTTTAATTTGAGTTGTTTTAGTTTTTTATGGAATTTGATTAATAAAATGACAATAGTTTTTCAGTATTGAATGCGGGGTGAACATGTGTTCAGAAACCTGCAAATTTTAAAAGTGGGGGGTGGAGTTAGTTTTCTGTATGTCCTCCGACTGATGAAGAACAGACTGTTTTTGTTTTTTTACCTGTCTTTCTTGTTCTTTTAAATATTTTATAGTTAAAAAATTTCTGCAGATATACACCTTCCTTTTGAAGTTATGGTGTTTTAGCATTTTGAAATGATGTAATATGTTTTATTGCATTTGATATGTGCTGCTGTAGCGCCATTCATGCAGTAATTTTTCATTAATTTTGAAATGAAATAATATATATATATATATATATATATATATATATATATATATATATATATATATATGGCCAAAGGTGTCCGGTCACTTGCGAATTTTGACGTTTTGTTAAATATCTAGAAAAATACATGAAGAATTAACCTGAAATTGCAGGTGTGTAAAAAGTATTGTATAGGTATTATATTTCCGTGAAGATTTTTTCACGAAACCCCATTATGGACCGTCAAAAAATTAAAAAAGAACGAATATCTTTTGGATAACCCTGTAAAAAATGATGGAGCAAAAGCATTTAAACTCGAGATTATTAATAAGTGGCTTATTGTAATATACTGCGTTCATTTTTATGAGGATAGCATGTATCCTCTTAGAGAAATTAAGGTTTTTATAAAAACGGTCCCAAATTTTGCCAAGTTTTTTGATTAAAATTTGCAGAGTTCTTAATATTTAAAAAAGTTATTTTCAGAAAATATGACGAACAACATTTTACACAATACCCCGCAATCAGAATGAAAAAATTAATAAAAATTGGATGAAAAATGAGCAGGTTTTCTAAAAAATGTTTCACTGTGCATACGCGTAAGCAATCAAAATATAATGTGCATAATGTGTTAGCTAAGTGTATAGAGTAACTTTTGTAAAAGTCTCAAAAACATAGTTTGAAAAGTCTGATAATAATCGTTTATAGGATAAGCTCAAAATCCGTTGTTCCCAAAATGAAGCAAAAACACAAGGGATTGTATCCATATATCCATTGATTAGTGCCAATTTAGCATACACAATATTGCACGTAATACTGTATTTGGATACAGTATTGCATTCGCGCATGCGCAGTGAAACATTTTTTAGTAAACCTGCTCATTTTTCCTCCAATTTTTAGTATTTTTTTCATTCTGATTGCGGGGTATTATGTACAATTTTGTTCATCATATTTCCTGAAAATAACTTTTTTTTATATTAAGAGCTCTGTAAATTATAAGCAAAAAACTTGACGAAATTTGGGACTGTTTTTATAAACACGTTAATTTATCTATGAGTACACATACTTTCCTCATAAAAATAAACACAGTATATTACAATAAGCCACTTATTAATAATATCGATTTTAAACGCTTTTTCTCCATTAGTTTTTACACGATTATCCAAAAGATATTCGTTCTTTTTCAATTTTTTGACGGTCCCCTATGGAGTTTCGGGAAAAAATCATCGCGGATGTATTTGACCTATACTATACTGTTTACAAACCGCAATTTCAGGTTAATTCCTCATGTATTTTTCTAGATATTTAACAAAACGTCAAAAATCGCAAGTGACCGGTCATCTTTGGCCATATAGTGTATATATATATAGTTAAAAAATTTCAATAGTAATTTCAAACATTACCACAAACTGTAAACTTTAATTGAAGTACAAAATTAACTGAACCACTCCAAATAAAAACTATATTTTAACTTAATAAACAATCTCAAAGAAACATAACATAACCAACTTTAACTTAAACAAATCAATTATAAGAAACAAGACAAATAACTAACTAAACATGGAGTCAGGTTGCGTGGCTTATGACACGCTAATGCATATATATATATATATATATGTGTGTGTGTGTTTATGTATATCTATCTAGAGAAAGTAAACACCCCCCTTTAACAGACAGGAAATTCTAATGATTTTAAGAGGTGCTTAAAATTGGATCTTTTGTGAAAAGATTAGGAAAATTTTGAGGGTGGGAAGGTATATCTGGAATTTTTGAAACTTCACAGGATTTTTCTAATTTGCAAAATAAAATCCGATCAAATTAACATTTTTGTTTTAATTTCCTTCAATATAAACTAACACAAATCGTGCCGCGACGCGTGTCAATGCTTTCTGAAATATCTAGGTGGCGTTGATGAACCGCCGGTTAGATCCCTTTGTAATGATTGCACACAAACTCAATTTATGAAAAAAAATTAAACTGTTAGAAATAAAATATATTTTATGTTGATTCTCTATGAGAAAGGAATAATTTCATTAACGCATGGCAGCTGGATATTATTTGAAAAGAGCAAAATAGAAAGTTTTATATACAACCAGTGTATTTCAAACAGGCGTAAATTGAAAGATGAAAAAGTTAACCCATTTCCTTAAATTGTCAATACAATTTAAAATAAATTAAGCTTTTAACGAAAGCTTAATATTGAATCACAATGGGTGTAAAATGGAAATAGAAGTTTTCTTAAATGAAATATTTAAATTTTTCACGCATCCTAAAGGCAGTCTTTTCTGAAATTTTATTGCATACATTTAATTCGACTTTAAATTATATTTGTTTTTATCGAAAGAAATATAAGAACAGTGGTACAAGAAATCTAATATGTGAAGACATTAATTTGAAATATTTCTTCTTTAAAAAGTAAGTATATCACATCTGTACGCATACCTACAATCCTGAACTTAATAATACTTATTATTATTAGTGATTTCACAATTTACATCATTTGCTAATGCACGTAAAATATTTTTGTATGGTTTTCAATATCAGACTGTAATTTTCATCATGTTTATAAGCTGCCGCATATACGTTCGACAACTTCGTTGTCCTTTTTGCTGTGATAGATATAAAGGGCAGAATTTCTTGCCTAAAATTTTCTGCTTTGAGAAATTCTAATAAAAAAGTTTCTTTAAATGTTTAATTAAAAGTCAGGGTAACGCAATTTTGAGTTCTTAGTAAAAAATGCATAATAATAAGTGTTTTCAGAAGATTGTTTGCTTACGTAAACTTCAATATTCAGTAAATTTCAGTATTAAGTAAACTTCGGTATTCTGTAAACTTAAGTTTGTAACTTCAGTATATACCACGCTCAGATAATATATGTTACATATTCGGTGTAACTAGTCAGTGAATACACATTATTGTCAGAGCGAAGCGAAGGCTAATACACAGCGCAATCTTACTTTCCGGCCGCATACAGCTACGATGGATATTAACGCCATGGCCTACTAAAGTAAAAGCCCAATAAAAATCTTTCGTCAAGCATAACTCAAAAAATATTTGTCGGATTTAGTTTCTGATTGCACCAGAAGATACCTATGAGGGTAACCTACTGAATGCACCTACTATCAAAAATAAGTTCCAAATACTTTAAAAATTATTTTTAAAAAACTGATAAAAAAGCGCAATTTATCTACATACGTCACGAAAACGTAGTGTACGTCATTTTCACTGGATGGACGTTTTCGAAGAAAATCGGATTACAGCAAATGGAGCAAAGAAAATATGCACGCACTAACATTAAAGTATAATGAAAGCTATTTAAGCAAGAAAATAAATATGGATTTTTTTTCTATTAAAAAAAAAAAAAAAGGCAAAATATCTTAGTCTATATGGTAATCTCTGAAACTACCGAACTGATTTCAAAAGTAACGGTATCAAAATGATTGTTTTAGTCCATGTTAGAACATAGGCTATATATTAAGTCGAGGCCACTACGCCAAAGGGGGTGAAGCAGCAAAAAGCATTCTAAAAATGCGATTTTTGTGTTATTGAAGGGCCTAGAAACATGAAATTAGGAATATTAGTTACTTATTAGATACACTCTAAATAAAAAACGATGACTATTCACTCCTCCGGAGTGAATAGTCACTCTATCGCAGAGTCAAAATATTCCCAAACTCTTTAGAGTGACTACTCACTCTGAGCCAAAGTGAAATTTTTGACTCTCTGAAAGAGTGAATAGTCAATCCTTGAAAGAGAATATCCACTGTAAACAGGGGTGGATAGTCACTCTTTCGGAGGAGTGACTATTCACTCTTGCTAAAGGAGCGCAGTTTTTCACCCCTGGAAGGAGTGAATAGTTACTCTTTTATAGGAGTGAATGTTCATTTTTTTTTTTTTTTTTCTTTGTAGTGGCTTGATTTTTTATTTTATTTTTATGGTCATTTTAAAAGAATCGCATCTTTTACGGTATGCAATGGAAATCGATTCAAGCGTGGTAAAGATTGGGATAAAATACTTTATTAGCAATATTTATTGAATTCATAGTTTGTAACACTAATTGAAATTTTAAAGAAAAAATCAGTTAAATTTAAATACGAATTTAAATTAGATTACTCACAGAAATAAACTAAAATATTTTATTCCAATCTTATCCTTTGTGTCTGCTTTTATTGCATGCCCTATGAAGATATTACTTTTAAAGTTTTATTAATAGCTTTTTAATAGGTGGATGTTATATATTTAACAATGTTTGATCTCATTTTAATTTTTGTTTTAAATATAAAAGCGTACTTTTCCCCTGAATTATTGCTATTTTTGCAAAGTGCTATTGTTCTAAAATATTTTTAATCTTTCCATTTAAACGCAATGCTTATAAACTCACTTCTTTTTTAAATAAGTTCTATGCATGATTTAAATGTTAAGAATGTGTTTTTTTTTTTTTTTTTTTTTTTTTTTTTTTTTTTTTTATCCGCTGTGATTTGCTTTTGTTTTATTTAATATGAACATGGAGTCTAAATTTTGAGTTCTCTGGAATATGTATATATTTTTTTCTTTTAAACATATTCCTTAACTTAATCCTGATTATTAATTTTCGTCCGTTATTGCCATAAGCCACGATAAGCCATATTTAATTAATTTTTTTTTTTTTTTTTTTTTTTTTTTCGCGTAGATATTGTATTTTTACCCGACTACGGCAAAGCCAAAGGAGGGTTATGATTTTGACAGGCTATGTATGTATGTATGTATGTATGTATGTATGTATGTATGTATGTATGTTCATCTGTTCCCTCGTAACTTCTAAACCACTAATCAGAATTCGACAAATGACATATCATTAGAAGCGTCTTAATTGTCCGCTGGTTATAGGCTATATAGATTTTCACCAAATTCAATGTGGCGCCTTCTAGCGGACAAAATATACAGAGTAAAAAAATAAAGTTAAGCTAGATATGCCGTGTTTGGTATCATTTTAAAGCGCTTCACTTCAAAACCATAGAGGGTTTGTTTATAAGTGCCTTGGATCATAATAAGTTGCTTAAAAATCCACATGACAGTCAATCGTTAGCAGAATTAGATAGATTAAGAAATCTTCCTAGGTCATCTTAATACATGAAACCTTCAATCTACATTACACATTTACACATTACACTAACGACCTCATCCACTAATCGGTCCATTACCCATTTGCTGCCATCGACGGATATGTGCGTCACTACTACCAAATACTGGAAGCGTCATACGTCAAAAAATAAAGTTAAGATAAATATGCCGTGTTTGGTATCATTCAAAAGCGCTTTACTTGTACATTTTGAATATATCTATATATTACTAGCATTTGCTTGTGACTTTACCTGTATTCATGGGGTACTTTTATACTTTTTCAGCGTAGTTTTTTGTCGTAGTTGGGTTTTAGTTTTTTTACTTTATCTTGTTTGACTATGAGCAAAATAAATTTTACATGTTTTATAGCAAAATATTGCCCTCGGAAATAGAAAAAAGAGGAAACTTAAAATTAAAGTAAATGACTGCATTATAAATATTCTTATTGTTTATAAAACATTTTAGTGTAAAAAAGTGGTTATTAATCTCGTTAAAAAATATTCAGTCCTGTATTATGTAAGTGAATATGACCATTTAAAAAATATATTAAAGTAGTCTTATCCATAAACTTCAAAACAGGCATAAAAAAAAATATTTTATTCCAATGCTTAAATATCATGCTTTATTGTTTAGCGCCAAAAATTACGTGTATCAAAAACGTAGAATTTTTTTTTTTTTATAATAGAAGGAAATTTAATAACTGATGAAGAATATCTATAATTAATTTTTTTTATATTACTCAGTCTAGAAATTTTAAAATCATAACCCGCAGAAAAATGTTTACATGAAATTTAAAAAAATTAAGATACAGTAAATCCTCCCTAAGGCGACCACGTACCGTTCCAATAAAATTGGGTCATTCCGAGAGGTGGTCTCTTAATAAGGTCATGTTTAAATTTATATTTTAATTGTTTAAAAATGGTAATAATGTTACAAAAAATTATTTTACACATTTGGAAAAAATATAAAATCTAAGTATCAAAATAAAAGTTAATTACATAAGTTAATTACTGCAAAATTTAAAAAATGAATACACTGAGCTTTGCTTTAATTTTACAGTTTTATATTTTATAATTTTTATCTCCAAGTGCTTTCGAAGTTCAGTAAATAAATGCATTTTATTGTGGACGGGAACAAAATGACGATTTAATTGCTTTATCTATTTCTTTGAGAGTTTTCCGACAAAATAGGACAGAGGCGTTTATTGACCGCCAGTCTTAATTTATAATCAGAGTTAAATGCACAGCCTAAAAAGGCACAAAGGTACTAAAAACTCTTAAAAACACTTAAAAGTATCCGGGATTAAAAAAATATATATATCTGAACTTAGTTTAGAAGTTTGATGAATAATGCGCTCTCCGGAATTATTTTTTTAATAAAACGTTATTCAACCGACCAGGAAAAAACGGAATTTATTTCATTGTCTTCAAAGAAATCGACATGGACGGAGTTCAACTGGGATGGTCTCTGAATGGAGGTAAAATTAGTATTGAGCCTATGGGAATAAATTTCGCTCCATAAAAATATGGTCGTTCAGGGAGGTGGTCGCCTAATGGAGTTGGTCGCGCAGTGAGGTTTCACTGTACCAATCTTTTCGTAATATCATAAACATCAAATATTATATTTAACTCCGCAACAATAATAAATACTCTTAACTGTATATAATCCGAAATCAGTAATAAACAAAAAAAAAAATCTCATGAAACGGTAAATTAATGTTTTCGAATGTGTCACCTAAGAAATTAAAACTTTCAGATATCTTCTCTTATGAGTCAGTCACCCTTCCAAACGACAGAGATAAAGATTTTTGGCTTTGATCGTTGGCAAAAATAATTTGCTACACAGCATTGAAAGGGAAGAATAAAATATTTACACTAATTTTTTTTTTTTTTTTTTTTTTTTTTATTCACATTTCCCGAGCTAATGATGTTTGGATTATTTTTTTAAGCATTGTGCATATTAGAGGTCTGCACGGGCTGAAATTTCCAAGCCCGGCCCGGCCCGACTCATAGAAAAAAAATTCGGCTCGGCCCGGCCCGTAGAAAAAGAAAACTGGCCCGACCCGGCACGGTAAAAAATTTAAAAGTTTGGCCCGAGCCCGGCCCGGCTTGGAAAAAATATTAAAATATCGGCCCGAGTAAATTTCAACAAAACATTCATTTTTCTTCTTCTTCTTCTTTTTTTTTTTTCATAAGTATTAAAAATCTGAAAAATGCTATACAGTAAGACGGAATTGCATAGAAAAGAAAAAAAATGCTTTATAGACAAGTTCCCTTCTTAGCGAGTGTAAGTGTATTATATATTAGGGTGGATCGCTGTTATATGGGGTGAAAAAAAGTTCTAATAATCAAAACCTACCTATGCGGAAAAGATGTTCTATTGTATGGGGATTAAGATAAAAATAATAAAAAAATAAATTTTAAACTTTAATACTGCCGAAAGGGGGTTGAAATTTCTAAAAATTTGGAAAAAAGACCTAATTTTCGTTAGGTGATTTTTGACTCAAAATAATTTTTTTTACTATTAATCAAAAAGTACCTATGCGGAAATGATATTATATTGTATCGGGATTAAGAGAAAAATAAAAAAGAATAAATTTCAAAATTTAATACTCCCGCAAATGGGTTGAAATTTCGAAAAAAATGGAAAAATACCAATTTTTGGTTAAACGATTTTTGATTCAAAATAATTGTTTTAATATTTATCAAAACCTACATATACGGTAAAGATGTTAAGATTACGCGAATAATAATTTAAAATATTAATTTCAAAATTTATTACTGCCGCAAGGGTTTTGAATTTTGGAAAGAAAATAGAAATGCCATCTTTTTCGTCTCTCTAAAATTTCTGCAACATAGCGATGCTGAGAAAAGAAGTGATTTTCCCTATATTTGGGTCTCACTGTGGTATGCCAACGAATATGCTTATTACCTACGAAAACCTAATAATAAAGTGCGTATGATAGCATTAAAAAAAACCGAAGTAAAGAAACAGTGAATAGATCTACACTTTCCTCCTCATGTGAAGAAGTTGCTAATAAGTTAGAAGAGACCTGGAAACGAGCTTCAATCCCAATAATTGACTACTACAGCATTTTGAGAAACATTTGATCATACCACGACAAATATCGTGCTCTTCTTAAATGTTACAAAGCAAGAAAAGATATTGAAAGGTACCGCAATCAGATTGACGCTTTCCGAAAAAAAGCAAATGTTCTATTTGATATATCGACATGTAATTGTAAATCGTTTGAAGGTTGACGCTGTAAGAAAGAACGGAAAGTACCGATGAACGAGAGAAAATTTCTATTAGACCAGCGAACTGACAGAAAACTGAAAAGAGGTCACAGGATTGGAAAGTCACATTACAAATAACTAAAGCCAAGAGCGTTATGTGGAGAGAAACAAAACACTGCCTGATGTTTCTTCCAGTTCATTAGATTTGAATATGAATATAATTATTGGGTGTAAATTGAAGCGGCGTATGTGCGAGCATAATGACATTTCTGTATCGTCATCTATCATTGAAAGAGGGGCCTAAAACGCTGACGACATCACTGTCGTACATGTAGTGACGAAATTTCCAGCCGTAGCCAAAACATTGGACCGTTTTCACATTTCCGACCGAGCAGGCTCTGCCATAGTGTCTGCTGAGCTTTAAGATGTGGACATTATCTCAACATGCGATGTACCGAACGTTGTTGACATAAATAAAATTTGGCGTGAAAGAACAAAGGCAAGAACGACTCTGTCGTCTCAGTCAGGTGTAAAGGATTATGACCATGACCAATTTGGTTAATACTTCGATGAACGTAAATGCAGGTCTATATCACTAGAAGAAAACAGAAGAAAAGTCATAATAGAAGGACACGTAAGCTTGGTAAAAGAATTTGGTTCCGAGTACATCGGCCATCTATCTGTAAATTCCGGGAGAGAGCAAATCATTGGGAACAAAGTTGGTTGTTATCGATTGCGACCGAACATCTGTTAACACTGCTGTCAAATGAGGTCTTATTCGATATATGGAACTGAACCTGAAGCGTTCACTACAATGATTTGTGTACCTGTTACACGCCAGTGAGCTTCCACTACGTCATCTTTTCGCGCACGTAGACGGAACCACAACTGGTACCAGAAGTTTCTCTGGTGAAATAAGAAAAATGTTGGATGGATGTGAGTTTCATTCATGTCAGTTGCACACTGTGTGAAGTAACTAAAAAGAAAAACTTAAGTACCATTCAACTGAACTTAATGAGAATTTGTCTATCGAAGAGAAACCCTGGAAATATTTGCCACTCAAGGTAGCTTAATCGTGAACAGAATTCTCATAATGTATTTAGTTTACGAAAATCCATCCGAGAATTTAGTAACATTACTAGCTTTTCACCTTTGTACGATGGATTATATTGATTTGATTACATGGTAAAATGTTACAGAACCTCCACTAACTGAACGATTTATTGACGACATGATTTCAGAAAAATAGTAAATTCCGGAGGCAATAATACTATTATCAAGGGGTTTTTGTGCCACACCCAAGCTACAGAACGAATCGTAAAAACAGTCGAAGCATCTTCTGCTGTCTGTGAACCATAGAGAAGAGACTATTATATAAGAAATGTTATCGAATCATGAAACCACATGCCAATTAAAACACCAAACGTGATTACCGCTCATTGTAATTTCGACGATTTATTTAGTTTTACTTCAATTAATACTAAAAAAGCTGTTAAATGAGAAGCTGGAGTTTTTCTTGTAATCAAATAAGTGTCCTCCTATTGCAATAAATATTAAAAATTACTAATATGTATGTTTCGCTGAACAAAAATCACTTTGTCTTTTTACCGTAAAAAGACTCAAACACACAAAATTCAACCACAATGAATGTATGAATGAATGTATTAAATGAATGTATTAAATTTTGAAATTAATTTTTTTAATTGTTTTTCACTTAATCTCCATACAATACAAAATCTTTTCCGCACAGGTAGGTTTTGATTAATATTAAAGCAATTATTTTGAGTCAAAAATAATCTTGCCAAAATTAGGTCTTTCCTCCATTTTTTCGGAATTTCAAGCACATTACGGCAGTATTAAATTTTGAAATTAATTTTTTTAATTATTTTTCTCTTAATCTCCATAGAATCGAACATCGTTTCCGTATAGGTAGGTTTTCGAATTGTGAGAAACAAAATTTCGATCCACCCTATTATATATTCTTTTCTTATGTATTAGTATATTAATTATGCATGGATCAACACGTTAGTGAGTTTAAAACTGGGTTCCGTCATATGCAGGTTCTTTTTCACACGTTTTATTATGTTTTAATTTAGCTATATTTTAATAAGCGCAAAAATCTAATGTTAATACATGTGAATTATTACAGAGGGAAACAGTGGCTTAGTCTTGGAAAGTGGTTTAGTCGGTAGAACTTCAGTGCGCTATACTGATGGCCCAGGTTCGAGTCCCGGCTTGGAATCTTTTTCACTATGCTAGCCTTTGTGCCTTTTAAGCAATTTCTTTCTAAATTTATTTTCATTTAAAAATCTAATGTTCTGTAAAAAGAATAAATTTTAATGTTTAATTGTAGAAAAATGGCCATTTGAAAATGTATGCATTTTTTGCAAAAATATTTGGGCCAGGCCTAACTTTACTGACCTTAGAATGGATCAGGCCACGCTGAGACAATGATTTTGATACGGGCTGGGTCAAAATTACGGCTGAAAGTTTTTGGCCGTGAAGACTTGCAATGAACCAGTCCCGGCTTTGTACAGAACAAATAAGTTAGACCCGGCCCGGCCCGAGCCTTCAGAAAAAGTGGAGACCGGGCCCAGCTCGAGTACCGTGGGTAAAAGTCGGCCTGAGCCCGTGCCGGTCCGTGCAGATCTCTAGTGCGTATTCGATTGTTAAAAGAATTATATTTCAAACCGCTACATGAAGAAATATAACAGACAATCACTTTAGAACACTATAACGATCAATCTTTTTCTATACAATATACAACTATTTAGCCAATAATCTTAACATTCCACATATCTACACGGATAAATGCTTAAAATTAAATAAGACTTACCTTTTTTATGTACTAGGGGGCTCGTCCCCCTACGAGCTACGCTCGCCAACCCCCGTCCAGACACCGCAGACTCTAAATGCACGCTAATTTGATCGGCTTTAAAAAGATTTCGAAAGATTGAATTATAATTTAAAAAACAGTGGCGATCTCCCTATAAACGAATTTCTATTCATTTCTCTTTGATTGGGGAATTTTAACGCCAAATCCGCTGCGGTACTACTTGATTATCCTGTCGACCAATTTCGCCAAATTATATAAATCGCCAAACCACTCGCCAAATTATACAAATTGATATAATTTTTATTTTAAATAACGAAAGAACAAATAAATTCGTACAACATTGATAAAAACACAAATAAAACGTCGAAATAAAAATAACTTGATGATGTATACACGTGTAACAACATTTCAAAATAAGCTAATATAAAAGGAATTAAGTAAAGAGAGACTGTCTCCTGGTATTTTTTAACAAAGCGAAAAGAAAGTTCTTTTAAAGGAGACATTTTAAATTAATTCTCAAAATATCAAATAAATGTCTAGCCCAATTTCTAAATTTAAACTTTTTTGCAATATTATTTTGTGTTCATTTTATATAATAACTATAATGTGACGTAAATATGACGTAATTTCTCCTAAGACTTCTAACGCATGTTAATGAATTTATTATTTTACAATATCCTTTCTCTTTTAAAATTCACGTGTATACTTTTTATGACGTAATTTTTAATAAGTTCCTGCTCTTTATACGTAGTTATTTAATTCAAATTTGAAAGTTTTTTTCCTGTTTATACCAGTCACGTGTAAATAATTTTTTAATTTGAAGCAAACATTATTGCTTGCGCTTTTTATACAGTTGGCAACAGTTTAAATTAGTACAATTTTCTGAAATCTGAAAAAAAAATATTTCTAGAAATGCTGAAAATTTGAATTTAAAATATAAATAAAACCTGAAAAAAGGAGTCAAAAGAAAAAAATTAATGCAATCTGCGCTCCGGCAAATTCTAACGCATAAAATGATCTAAAAATGATTACACTGCAATGTATAGTTTTTGCTGCTATAAAACTTTTTTAGTGGAACGATTTTGTCCAACTTTAGCATTAAATAACTCTTAAAATAATTCTTCGATTTGAAAACTGTCTGCATCAGCGTGTTTATCAAACATTTCTGTATAAATCCACCGATTTTCATATTTTTGTATTCATTATGTTTGATAATATTAACAAAGAAAAGCTTCCGGTCACAAAAAAATCAAAACCGGCGGCGGCGGTGACAGCGGTAGTTACTTTTTTTAGAATAGAGAGATTCCAAAAAGAATAAATTTAATGATATCCTAAACTGTTAATCCATAATGGCGGACAAAAAGTAATCATTTTTCTTATCTTTTGAGGGTGTCGTCACCTTGCTGCTCTGATTGTTAATAAGCAATGCACACGTATACTCTTTCAGGCGTGAGACATTTCACTCCTTTCTAGAGAGTGGAAAATTCCACTCTTTAAGGAGTGTATTTTTATAAAATTCACTTCAAAAAGAGTAAAAATGCCTTGTTTCAAAGAGTGAACTTTTCACTCCTCCCAATTTTAGAGTGTATAAAAGATTTCTAAGAACATTTCCAAATCAGTTTGAAATTAAAAAAGTGTGAAAATGCGCCAAAAGCGTTCGAAAAACATTCTAAATGGTGGTTTCTACACAATCTCAGGAAATACCAAACCGATTAAAAAAATAATGATGCCAAAATGATGGTGACAATCCTTTCTCCAAGATAGTTTACGTTTTATCTCGGTGACACAATCCAAAAGGGCGTGCAGGAGCAAAAATTTCTAAAAATTCAATTTTTGTCTGACTGAAGGGCCTAGAAATATGAAATTTGGAATAGTAGTTACTTATTGCATATAAAAAAAATTCTAAGAACACTTCTTAAAGAAATCGAAATTTAAAAGGGGTGTTAATGCACGAAGAGTGTTCTAAAAAAGTTCTAAATGGCGATTTCTACGCAGTTTAAAGAATTATCAAATTGATTTGAAAAGTAATGGTTGTAAATTGATCGTGACAGCCCTTGCTGTAACATATGCTCTATTTTATGTTTTTGTCACTACCAACTGGGGCTTGCAGGAGCAAAAAATATTTTAAATTGCACTTTTCGTGTTATGGAAGGGCCTAGAATCATGAAGTTTTTAATAGTAGTTATTTATAAGATATCAATGATCTCTAAGAACATTTCCAAAAAAATCGAAATTTAAAAGGGATGAAAATGAGCGAAAAGCATTCTAAAAAACGTTCTAAATGGTGATCCCTACGCAATTTTAGGAAGTACTGAACCGATTTGAAACATAATGTTTTTAAATTGATAGTGACAGTCCTTGCTTTTCTATAGACTCGAATTTATGAGTGCGTCACTACCACCTGGGGTTTGCAGGATCACAAAACGTTCTAAGTTGCGGTTTTTGTGTTATGATAGGGCCTAGAATCATAAAATTTGAATGATAGTTACTTATAAGATATCAAGGATCTCTAAGAACATTTTCGAAAAAAATCGAAATTTACAAGGGGTGAAAATGCTCGAAAAGCGTTCTAAAAAAGTTCTAAATTGCAATTTCTATGCAATCTCAGGAAGTACTGAACCGATTTCAAACATAATGGTGTAAAAATGATGGTCACAGCTCTTGCTCCAAGATAGGCTATATTTTATGTCTATTTCCACTACCCCAAAGGGGGTGCAGGAGCAAAAAACGTTCTAAAAAATGCGAATTTTGTGTTATGGAAGGACCTACATTCATGAAATTTGGCATGGTATATACTTATTAGATATAAATGTTCTCTAAGAGCATTTGTTTAAAAATTTGAAATTTAAAAGGGGCGAAAAAGCGCGAAAAGCATTCTAAAAACGTTCTAAACGCCAATTTGTGAACAATCTGAGTAATAAATAAATTGATTTCCGAAGTAATGGTAGAAAATTGATGCTGACAGCCTCTGCTCTAACATAGACGCTATTTCATGTCAGTGTCACTACCACCTGGGAGTTACAGAAGCAAAAAACTTTCTAAATTGCGATTGTTTGATCGGTAGGAGCCAGCAACTTGAAATTAGGCTAGGCACATATTTATTAGATATAAATAATGTTTAAGGACAAGTTCTAAAAAAAGAAAAATTCAAAAGGGTTTGAAAATGCGCGGAAAGCGTTCTAAAAACGTTCTAAATTGAGATTTCTACACAATCTCAGGAAATATCAAATCGATTTCAAAAGTAATCGTTGCAAATTGATGGTGACAGTCACTGCCCCAACATAGGTTATATTTTAAGTTGCTGCCACGTTTTAAATGAAATGTTTACGTTTAAGTGAAATTGAAGCAATATGTAATGGAGAAAATTTTTTGCCATTTATCACCTGCGTTCGGCTAACATAAAAGTATCAATATTGACATTCGGGCACAGATGTCATATACGCACCACGTTGGCGTGATTTTTTTCTAATGCCAATTTGGCGATAACCTCGTTTTCGAATAGCAGTAACATATAGATTTTTAAAAAGGGAATAAGAATAAAAATAAAAAAACTTTAATTAATAACCGTAGAACAAATCAATTTATATAATTTTAGAAAAGAAGAGAAAAATAAATAAACAATTTATTAATAAATAAACGACAACATCCGGGATACCATATCAAGCAAAATAACGACGCTTTGGCGACAGTTAAATACCCCGGTGCGTATATCACATTGGAGTCATAAAAAACCGTGCCAACCTGGTGCGTATGTAACATCTGCACCGCAATGGGTACATGGTATGTGAAATCAAACGAATATGTTATATCCACTCTTCGGACAAGACAGATGGCGAATAATCCGTTGATGAAGCAAATCCCGTTGAAATTAGGTCCTTAGAATCTGAGGAAAGAATGCGCCCCCAAGCGGTGGAAGATGACCTTTCCCGTTGTAAATTTCATAAATTACTTTTAACATTAACACGATATTTAATAAACTGATGAAATCCATTATTTAAAGTTACCTTTAAATTAACGCGATTTTTAATTTACCGCTGTAGTGAGTAAACGTAAGTTGATGCTGAAAAAGGAGATTAATTTTCGAAAAAAATGGTAACTGAGGTATAAAGAAAGACTATGACCTGGAAAGGAGATTAATTTTCAAAATTGGTGGTAGCTGAATTTTGAGAAATTTTTTTTGTTATTGATGTAGTAGCAGGAGGACATAAGAAGCTGTTATAAAAAAAGCTAGTGAATCGGACCGTTTTTAAGAAACCTATAACAAAGGGCCCAAAGAGGGCCGACTGATAGTAAAGAGCAGGACCCTAGCATGAAAACTTGTTAAAAATTGTAAATTCTAGCACTTTAGATCTTCAATTTGTAAAAATTAAGCATATTTAATTATTAAAATAAAATTTGTAATAAATGCGCAAAAAATGGAGGGGGGGGGGCTTAAAAAAGCACTCTAGTGTCCAGTAATAATAAGAGGGTGTTACTCCGGGAGAAGAGTCAAAAAGTGAAAATCGGATTAACAGAAGGCAATTTATTATCAATTTATGGTCCAAGGACTTTAAGGTCCAAGGTACTTTTAGGTCCAAGGACTTAGGTGGCAAGTAGTTGCGCATAAAGACACTTTTTGTAGTTTTTAAAGTAGTCAAGGGATGCTAGAAATGTGTTATAGAAAATTGCAAGCAATTCCGATCATTCTTAAAGAAACTGCACCAAGGGCCTCAAGAAGGCGATGAATATTCAAAATTGGTTGTAGCTAAAGCGTAAGTTTTTTTTTTTTCATGAAATAGCTGGAGAACCTAAGATGTTGCTCGTAAAAATACTAGAGAATCGGAATATTTTACAGAAAGTTATTATAGGGGGCCCAAAAAGGGCCAACTGATGGTTGAGAACAGGGCCCTAACAGGAAAACATGTTAAAACGTTTTAGTACTTAGCGTTTTAGATCGTCGATTAGTCAAGATTAAACATAGGGTATGAATTAATCATTAGAAAATAATTTGAAAGAAATGCGCCAAAAAATTGGGAAATGCTAAAAAAGGGCCCTAGGGCCCCAACAAAAATATGTGAGTGTTGGTCTAGGGAGAAGAGTTGAAGACTCAACTTTAAAATTATGCACTGCAAAGGTGACAAAATTAGAGAGTGAAAAACGCATAGCACACAAAAAATTCAAGGGGCCCAGGACTAGGCCCTACGGGACCCTAGACGGGCCATGATCTTAACTGGTATGTAGAAAAGGAAGAATAAATAAATAGAGAGTGTATCACAAAAATGAAGATCCGATAAAAAAGAAGCAATTTATTAACAATTTAGTGCACTAAAACTTCAAGGGGCCCTGTACTGTGTCCGTTGTAAGGGTTCCAGGGACTTAAATGAAACATAGAAATGGGGCAGTAACTGAAAGGAGAATTCATCCCAAATACGAAGAAGATAGGATAGAAAAGAGGCATGTTATTAAGAATTTAGTGCACTAAAATTTCAAGGGCCCTGTGCTGGGCCCCTTGCAAGAGTGCCAGGGTCTTAACTGAAATGTAGAAATGGGGAAGAAACTGAAAGGAGAATTCACCCCAAAAAACGAAGAAGATCGGATAGAAAAGAGGCATGTTATTAAGAATTTAGTGCACTAAAATTTCAACGGGCCCTGAACTGGGCCTCTTGCAATGATGCCAGGATCTTAACTAAATGTAGAAATGGGGCAGAAACAGAAAGGAGTATTCACCCCAAAAACGAAGAAGATAGGATAGAAAAGAGGCCTGTTGTTAACAATTTAGTGTACTGAAACTTCAAGAGGCCCTGTACTTTGCCCCTTGTAAGGGTGCCATGGTCTTAACTGAAATGTAGAAATGGGGCAGAAACTGAAAGGGGAATACACCCCAAAAAAGAAGAAGATAGGATGGAAAAGAGCTATGTTATTAACAATTTAGTGCACTAAAACTTCAAAGGGCCCTGTACTGGTCCCCTTGTAAGGGTGCCAGGCTCTTAAGTAAATTTAGAAATGGGGCAGAAACTGGGAAGGAGAATTCACCCCAAAAACGAAGAAGATCGGGTAGAAAAGAGGCATGTTATTAACGTTTTAGTGCATAAAAACTTAAAGGGGCCCACGGACCCTGGTCCTTAAAAAAATAAAAATCCGAGCCTCAGGTGCATCAGGACCTGTCTTGCACAAATCACACCTGAATTTTCAGACTTCTATGTGCGGTAGGTTTTGCTAGCCATCGCACACACAGATCGATTTGTTCTTTTATTAGTATAGATATTCGAATATTTTTATAGATTATTCTATAGAAGTTATATATACATTTCTATTGAACTTCTACATTTCTATAGTTTTTGGTGAAACTAGCTTATAGAAAAAAGGGCCATAATTCTATAGGATTCTATAATACAATTACGATATATTTTTTAAAATTATTATTGAAATGTATAAGAAATTTTTGTAAATGTGGGATTGACCTATGGGCATCGCTACCCAGCTGTGCTCGATAACTGAGGAATTGGGGCAGTCGCATCTCTGATACCCACAGAAGTGAGCTCGACACCCATGCATACTGTCCGTTACCCGTGGCCGCCAAACTCATAAATGAGTCACTCGTGGAGTCTTTGGTTCGTCCGCATCTGGCCCCTTGCATTCGTGTACTACGTACGCCGCCTGGCTCCACGTGTTCTCCCCCACCAAAAGGGTTGGTTCTGGGCCACCCGGAAGGGCTACCACAAGATCTGGACAGTAAGGGGATGTGGCATGATTTTAATATTCCAATGTTGAACAATAGTAGTGACATGCGGTCGCGCATTATCATAATGTAATGACCGATTCCCGAACAGTTGACGACGCTTTCTCGATGTGTGGTGTCGCAAATGTTTCAAAACTGAAACATAATATTAACCATTAGCAGTAGATTTTGGAGGCACAGCATACTGATAGATTATACATTTATGATCAAAGAAAATAATCAGCATAACCTTTTCAGTAGATTTGTTTAGTTGGATTGTTTTCGGAGGCGGGAAATCAGCGTGCTTTCATACACTTGCAGCGGTCTTGGTAAAGGGATTAAAATGATGCACTCAAGTGTCATCAACTTTTATTACAGTTTTTCGAAAATTCGGATCTTTTTGAGTCATGTTTTACCACTCGCAACATTGTTGAATGCTTGTTTGCATTTATACTTTAGTAAGGTGATGAGGGATCAATCTGAAAAAAAAAAAAAAACTGGTAAAGCTGCAAATATCGACTGCAAAATATCGATGTTTTTGAAATGTTATTCGATACCGCAATCGCCACGCATCTCATTCACCGATTGACTTGCAAGAACATTTCGATCATTCACAACACTTTCTGGTTGGCTAGGCATAACAGACAGTTCTGCTGACAAACGTACTTTTTTGAATCACCACACCATCTAAAAATCGTAGACTCACCAAAACATTTGTCTTTGTAAGCTTCCTTCATTAAATTAACTGTTTTTGGAGCTGTTTTGTCCAAACTATAGCAAAATTGTATGGCACAACGATTTTCGATTTTTAACTCTGAATCACTCGACACCATTTCTGTAGTGAAAATAAAAACAGTTCTTTAAGCAAACAAAATATTGGTAAAATAAAACCGTCTGCTTCGTTTACAATATTTATAAACGTACTCTTAACAGTTTGAAAAAAAAAATACCCTGCGGTTTTATATTTTAGTTTCGAGGTGCTGTAATAAATCTTAGTTTTCATGGAAAACCATTTCTACATTTTCCCAGTGACGAACGGCGGATGACAGGTGATTGTCGATCATTCTGTTGAACCGGTACGCTGTTTGCAAATTCTACTTTTTCTTATAAAACTTATGCGTGAGATCATAACACACAGTTTCCTTTTTTTTCATACTCCAGCATTTGCTTAGTGGGTTTGTTTTTGATAGCAGAAAAAAAATATCAATCTCCTCTTTTGTTATTTTAAAAGAAAACTTTGAGCAAAATTCTTCTTTTATTAATATAAATATTTACTAAGACAAATAGTGATATTTATAACTTCGAAATTTTGAACCCTTGATTTACGGTAATGCATTTAATGTGTGCGTCTAATAATGTGTATTCTGGTAGGTATAATTTTAGCATATTTTACCCGGGATGCAAGAATTAAATGCTTCAAATATCTATATTTATTACGAAATATTTTAAAGTATGCAGTTTAATACTCAAAGAATTTATAAAAAAAAATATTTAGAATATTAAAAAAAACAAATGAGCCATAATTATTGTACACAGACAATAACAAACAAAAAAATATATTTTTGAATCGAATTTTTAGTTTATTGAATTTCATCTAAAATATATTTAGAAAAAATATCGAACTTTTCAATGAAAGCAAACAAATGTAAATAAGTAAAAGAGTTTTCGTACAATCGATGCAAAAATCTATTTCTTTTCTTTTAATATTTTTAATCGTGAGCATTAATAAAACACAAAGAAATTAATGGCGAAAATATATAGTACATTTTTAAGTGTGTTTAATTTTTATATATATAGCTTTATTTATTTTTTTTTAAATTCCTTTTGAGCTGTTTATTTTAAATTTGAAAAAAAAAATCGGAAATTATAGTTCCTAAAGGATGTTTTCCTTCTACGTTTGGGAAGAAAAAATGACTTATTCAAGATAAGAATTTGTATCATTATTGATTTTTTCTTTTAGCTAACACGTGGGAGAAAGACTGTATATTATATTTTCTCAATAACTGTGATCTACTAGACAAATACGACGGAGACTCACAAACGCATTTGTATAAATAAGCGAAACTCTTTTAACTGAACGATAATTTCAAAAATTATTTAAGAAAACAGCGAAAAGCATTTTTTAGGATATTATGTGTGAAAAAAATATATTTAAAAATATATATTACGCAGAAAGCATTTCTAAAATTATTTAAAGGTTTATTTTTAGTACATATAAAATTCAAAATTACCACAGCTTAAAAAAAAAAAAAAAAAAAAAAAAAAAAAACGGATATAAATTTTTTTGTCCTTCTCTTTAAAAAAAATGATCTTTTATTTCTTCAGTGCTTATTCTAGTAAAATCTGTTTTGTTTGTTTCTCAAACATCAAACTTATGCTTATATCTCGAATCTTTTTTTTATTTTTTTATAATGCACAAATATTTTTACTATGTGAAAAATGCATTTTTGAGGTTTCTAACACATACAATAAAAAAAAGAAATTTTAACTTCAAAAGAATTTTTAGGAATGCTTTCAAGAATATACGAGCTTTAAATCAAAGTACTCCATTTTTTTTCTGAATTGTAATACTTATTCCAAAGTCTTCCTTTTTTTATTATTTTAAAGCATCAAGTCAATGTAAGGAGATTTAGTTGATACATTCGACTCTTTATTACAAGCAGTTGTTATATTTTTCTACATATTGTATACATGAAGGTTAAGAATATTTTAAGATTATTTATTTTCGTTCACAATACAGAAGTAATACTTCTATTTATTTTTAGTTTGCATTCGATATTTTTTCTGAATTCAAAGGATATTGAAACATTATAAATCTCTGGTGTAATGTTTTAAGGACTCAAAACGACTTTAGAAGCATTAAAAATATTAATATTTCCTTCTTTGTTTGTTTGTAGTATTAAGGGATTGTTAAACTTTTTCAACATTTAGGATTCTTGAAAGTTAAAAATAAACTAAGAAAATTTAATGTCTTGTCGATTAGGCTAACCTTTTAAAACAAATTAAAGAATGAACCAACTAATGATAACACTAAAAAAATTTAAAAAAAAAAAGATTATACGTGATTTTTAAGAGGTAAAATGATATTACAGACTGAAATATGATGCATGTTTTATGTGACATCAGCAATTTTTTTCATAACTTTAAAAGCAAATATAAATATTTACTGGGTTTCAGGATTATAATGATAAATTCATGTCTGCTTTTGTTAAATTAGTATATAAATCAATCGCATATAATTTTGATATCAATATTTATGCAATATAATTAAGATTCTTGAGGAAAACGTAATGAAATTTAATGTTTTACTTTATAGTTTTAAATTTCGATATACACAAATTTATGTTATTGAAAATATTCCGTTATACATTCTATATTAAATGTAGGTAATAAAGGTTTGATAAATGCATGGAGAAAGAGATAATAAATTATAAGAACAATCACAAATTAAAAAAAGGTGAAACATAACAAACATAACGATATACAATATTAGCTAATTAACTTTCGCAAAAACTGAAGTATTGAGTGTCACGGTGACTGACACTGAAGCGCTGAAAAATTTACAATGTTTTAAGTAATTTTTAAGAAACTATAATCCTGTAATAAATAAAAGGTAGGTAAATTTTAAATAAATGTTCAGTAATCACTTAAAACAATACATATATTTTTAGTTTTATATCATATTTTAGACGTCAGACATCGGTGAATGACACGTATTAAACGGGAAGTTCAGTAATCACTTAAAACAATATATATTTTTTTAGTTTTCTATCATATTTTAGACGTCAGACATCGGTGAATGACACGTATTAAACGGGAAGTTCAGTAATCACTTAAAACAATATATATATTTTTAGTTTTATATCATATTTTAGACGTCAGACATCGGCGAATGACACGTATTAAACGGGAAGTTCAGTAGGTGACTGACGTGGCTTTTAACGTGCTAAAAATAAACGGTCAAGTGCGAGTATTAGTGGCAGTCAGAGGGTTCCGTACAATAAATATATAAATTATTAACTGTAGTATTTAAAAAAAAACATCGTTGTTAAATGAATAGTAAGACTTTGTAAAAAACTATACAACGAAGGTTTAGGAATAGCGGTATATACTAAAAAAATATGAATGGGTAGGTATACCATAAAAATTCAATGAGATATGAAGACTAAATAACAGCAAATATTGTTATTTTGTATAACTCTTTTTTTTAATCCTATCGTAATCTATTTATGATGAACATATATCGGTACTAACAATAAAATAAGTGCATATTTAAACTTCATTTCGCATTTAATAAAACTAAATTCAGCGTAGTAATCATCTTTTCTATTTGAAGTGTAGGCAAAACAAAACCCTTGTTCAAAGTTTAAACTTGACATTGTGCAAAGCACGCTGCGAAAGGAGGTCGGAAAGTTGCAACGCCGCCTCGGCTCGTGCCGCGTA
This sequence comes from Maratus speciosus, assembly GCA_963932465.1. NCBI lineage: Eukaryota > Metazoa > Arthropoda > Arachnida > Araneae > Salticidae > Maratus > Maratus speciosus. The sequence goes on along the minus strand of OZ010795.1, from coordinate 432,870,686 downwards.
TTTCCAGGTACTTTTTAATTAACTTTTAACCCTCTAAGTGTTTGGGGCGTAATATTCCGTTCACTAAGCTCCATGTTTCACAGCAATACACGCAATATTTAAGATAATATAATTCTATAGATTTAATGAATTTTAAATAAATATAAGAATGATTAATACTCTCAAAGATTACATTCATATTTGTAATTGAGCTTTTTTTTATAATGTTGAAATAATCATATTTTCTTAGCATTTAAAACAAAATGCAGAGAAAACAACATTACAATTTTACCCTTTTGCAAGACGCTCGGAGGGTTAAAGACACGGAAGGCGTATTGAGACATCCACTCAATGCAAAATAGTCGAGAAACCAAAAGTATTTCGCGCTGAATGCCGGTAAAATGAAATTTGTGTGTAACGGAAAAATGCACTTTTCTCAAAATCTATGCAACCTAGTATAATCGCTATAGTTTTCCTGCAAGGATTAAAGTAACGTCTACTACCTATAATTTTTTTTTTTCATAATTTTAGTTTCAATAGATTCGGAAATAGATGAGGAGAACATATTTTTGCACTACATTTTCGACGATGCCTCCTAAATTATAATATCTATAAATAAAATAAATATATTTTTGAATTCAGCATTACGAAACCTTTCACCGGATACCCCACACGATATACAAAGAAAATATTTTTTTCAAGTAACTTAATTAGCCCTGTAATTTTTTCTTAAATATATTTGTGAATGTTTAATTATCCGCAAATATGTCGGTCAATAGTCTTTATTACATCCCTCAATTTGAACTTTCCACGTTCCATAGTTTGCGAGTAAAATAGATGTGACAGGCAGACAGACACAGGAGTGATCTTATAATGGTTCGTTTTTGACTTTTTAAGTTAGGAACCCTAAAAAGGTATATGAGTATATATATATATATATATATATATGTATGTATATATATCTTGAAATAAATATATTATTGTGATTTTTTTATATTAATTTTATATTAAACTATTAAGAATAACATTATTTCCACTTATGCGAAGATATTTCAACTAAAACCGATATTTTTTTAATAATATGTAAAACAAATTCAGAATGAAATTTTTACGACCCTGTTCATAATCTTAATTATATCTTAAAAGACATTAGGATTAACAATGTAAGAATAAACAGTATCTTTGTTTGTCATGACAACGTATATTTGAGTAATTGCCTACATGATCAGGCTGTTTATGCATTTTTAATGTAATTATGATTATGGGGAAACTAAGACTATACGCTAGATATAGACGTTCATTTTATCTTTTCTCTAAAAAAATAATTGGAGAATATTTTGTCTATTCCTTTTTAATCAACAGATTTCACAATGCATCGGAACAGTTTTACAATTTAAGGTATTTGTATTACATTATATAATTTGTTTTTAACAAAGTTTTAGATAAACATTAGATTTATACGTATATTTAACATACTTTTATGTCAATTTATGTTATTTGAAAGTTATCAACTTCTTCGCATTAGCATAAATTGTATTTATTTTTTAATACAAATTAAGTTATAAAATCCCACTTTATAACACAAATATTTAAAAAATAACCTATTATTTTACATTCACGATTATATAACTTTAGTTCCTTATTTACCTTAACATATATAACGTACTATCAGGGTTCGTACGCATCAGGGAATTGAGGGATTTTAAGTGTTTTAGTACCAGAACATTCGTATAGTACTGGTCGCTAAATTTGAAGATATAATATTTTTTTCGTTAAATAAGTGAACTATTATTTTACGAAAAATCTTGCAAAAGGTGTTTGAAAGTCCTTGAAGTGTAGGAGCAGATAGTAAAGGATTTTTCGAAACGTAAAATATCTCTTTGTAATACCAAATACTATCGTGTATTTGTTATGATTTTGACATTAAAATTGATACAAATATGTCAAAATAACGGGCAATAGCATATATTATGTGATGTAGTCTGCGAACCGTGTGCTCTAGATATCTGAGATATCTGTGCTCTAGATATCTGAGATATCTATGCTCTGAGAAACCAGATATTATTGCCAATAAGGTTATCTGAGAGTCGTGTCTGCAGGATCACTGCCAATTTGCTCAATAGGTATAATATTCGAAATTTTATTTACTGGTTTTAAGTTCAACGCCCGGACTGAGCATTTTTCTAATTATTTGGGAAATCTCCAACCGAATAATATATTTACCAATTATTTCTACTGGGTTGAAAATAATATGGACAATTGTAGTAACTTATACTTTGCTTTTTAATTAAATACTCATCCATTGATTAAAAAAAAATTAAATTTTCTAAAACCTTAAAAGAAAATAATATTAAATATAAAGGTTATTTGCAATATAGCTTATTTCGTTAAACAAAAAAAAAAAAAACCATTGCTTAAAAAACCCCAACAAAATGGTTTTATTTATTTTATTACTGCTAAGGAATTGTTAAAAGGGAATATATATTATCTGTATTTTCCCAATAAATGCATTAAATGTACACACAAAATCCAACCGCATTTTTGAACAAATAAAACAGAGTTAAATAGAAATTCTTTTCAGAAAAATATTTCAAAGTTACTCCATTTACTTAACACGTGTTCTCCGGAGAATTATCTTTTAAAGGATAAAAGTTATTTTTAAATGTTCTGCTTACAAAATATGTCATTCCATTTTGTGTAAGCATAAATAAAACATTTGTTTTAATATAGGAATTATTCGCAAAACGTAATGAGATTTTTATGTTCTTTACAAAAGAAAGCAATGTCTACAAGATTAAATTCAACATATGTATAATTTAAAAATAATTAAATTAACTTTGTTATTACTGTTGCATAAAAATGAACGGCAATAAATGTAGACGTGAAAAGCAAAGAGTGGTTTATGTAGATATAATATACGTCTAGAGAATTATAATAAATATATATTTTTATCAATTTTAATTAAATTAAAACCATTTTACACAGAATATGTATCTGTAGCATATAGATGTATTTTGAGCAGAAGTAAAATTATTTTTTTAAATAAAATTTCTCTGTCCTTTTGAAACCAGCCACGTTTTCGCTATGTACTATTTTTTTTTTTTTAAATTCTTAGTGTAAAATAAAGAACCACCACTTTATTACACAATTACACTGAAATTGTGTTATTAAAGTAGACAAAATTTCTAAGTTCTGATATGAAAATTGCTACTTAAAATCACAATTCTCTATAAGTACGCAGTAAAGAAATAGACAAATGTTTCTTAATCTACGATAAATATCGTAAGTATGGTGTAACCACCATCGAAAACATACATAGATCTCATCCCAATTGTAGTGATTTCGAAAAGCGTTCTTTGAAAACCCAGAAACAAAAATATTTTGAAGATTAAAAGAATCACTTATAAAAACAACGCTTTTTTACCCAACTGTCAAGAAGGTTTAGGTGTTTGACGCGTATCTGGGTATGTGGATTTCTTTATACCCTGGAGATATCCCAACGGCTGAATAGATTTTAATGAATGAGATCTCTATCGATTCGTCTTAACGGCCCGATGGTTATAGGCTAGATTTTGTTTTTAGAAATTCAAAATGGCGGTCGTAAAATACAAAATGGCCGTAGAGATGAAAGAAAAAATTACGCACCATATTGAGTGGCATGTCATTGGATAGGTCTTTCAAAATGAAGATGATGTTTCATTGACTATTTTAAAGTCAGAAGCTCCGTTTAAATATTACGCAACCTGAAAGTTGCGTAGGTAGGATCTGTAGCTTTACTGCAACTATAACCGTCATAGACATCTATAATAGGGTGGGTCGAATTTATTTTATTTTATTTTTTTTATTTATTTTAGGAACGCTTTAGTGCGGAAATGTTGCCTATTGTAACAAGAAGAAAAACGGCAAACAAATTTTAAAAATCGGTTAGCATCTTCTATACGTATCGTACTTAAAGTTTATAAAAAATTGCAAAAGTCGCGCATTTTTTGTAATTTTTTTATGTTAATTAAAACTTTAAAAATAAACACGCTGGAGTTTTGTATGCTAGCTTTATGGCTTACGTAACGTAAATAAATTAAATTTTGATCACTAATCTAATTTTTTTCGTTTGAGCAACATCTTAGAAAAAAACCGCCACAAATTTACCAATTCTTCGCAATTTTCACCGTGCAACACTTAGTTCATTTTGAATGAACAAAACGACCCAGAACTTAATATATGGAGCTGGTTGTATGATGAGTTTCACACACACACTTGCCAACCAACCATTCAATTGTTAGGTGTGGTATTTATATTATATTAAAAAGACAGATCAATGTCAGTATGTTAATCAGTATGTCAATGTACAATTCTAATTAAATGCCTATGTGAAAAAAAGAAAGAAAATTCCTGTCCTCGAGTTGAGCTTCATGTTTCTTGAAAAAAATTACAAGTTGGGAAAAATTGGATCTATTGACAAAACAGTTACAAAAAAGAAAAATGTGGAGGCTCGCGATCTTCAGCGAGCACTGAGTGGTTCCTTAAATATTGCTAAAGTTCTAAATGCAGCAGAATACTCGGAAGTCGATGAATGCAAACACAGTTATTTTAAAGACTCGAAGTATGAGGACGATAAATACAAACCAAGTACATCGACTGAAAAGCCCAAATGGCAGGTGAGAATTCAAATTAACTCGACAGCGCTAAATAGTTATTGGTTCGGAATTTCTTATCGGGCAACAGCTGTAATAGATTCAAGTGTTCTGCTAGAATATTTTAGTTCGCAAATCGTGCAGCAGCTCACTAGCTGTGAAAAACTCCCTGTGGTTCATTATGAACCCATGGATTGTTCGATTCCATATATAGACAGGAATTTTTGAGCAAAGAACAACAGTATTTGTTGTGCATTTCAAATTCGATCATTTTGGGAGATTCTCCAGAAGACTTGGCAAATCGGGACCCTGATTTTTCTAATTCCGGATGACTGCGGCCAACCTATGCCTTAACTTGTATATATGTTCATCAGGTCCATTCGAAAACTTAAAAGAAATAGTTCGCTTCATCTTAAAATCGTACATACCTACGTGGTTTGCCAAAATAAGAGCAAATATTTTACTGATGGGCCAAAGCATGTCATTCATTAAACCAAACATCATGCTATTTATCCGACGAATTACTACAAGTTGTCGAACCAGTAATAGAATGAAAAGCGTTTTTGAGCACCCCGAGAATGTTCTGTTGGAATAGATTGTCGATGAAACAGAACATATTATGGAGTCCTGTTACAGAAGGCTCTTAAAAGCACGACAAACCACCCACCTCAAAGAAAAAGACTGTTAGAAATAACGTACCACCGAAGGTAAACTTTCAAGCCTTGATTACATTGAAATTATGAATTGTAAAAATTGTGCCGGGTATCTTTACCCATTGTTGCAAGACCTAAGTGAAGATCATATTAAATCACTCATCAACCCTGACACTACGCTCCTCAGAGAAATACCAAAGAATATCTGTCACACCCAGGCTGTTGAGATGAGCGTTGGCCTCTAATAAAGTATGAGGGCATGAAGATAGAGATGGCTATATCCAAGCAACACTGAAGTTTATGTCGGTTATGCCTCATTATTTAAAAAAACCGATTTTGAATGTGTAGTCAAAATAAAAAAGTAAAAGTAAAAGAGTTCACAATGCCAAAGACTGCTACTCTATCAAAAATATTTGTAACTTGTTGTAAATATAATGTAAATAGCATTAAGAATAATTGGATGATTAGTTGGGTAGGGTGCTGGTAGAACTCAACGTGCAACCACCTCCATGTGATGAGTTTTGGTTCGTTTTGTTCTAAGCAAAATGAAAAGAGCTGGAAGGTGAAAATTGCAAAAACTTGGTAAATTCATGTTTTTCCTAAGATGTTGCGCGAACTAAAAAAATTAGATTATTGATCAGAATTTAATTTATTTAGTTTATTTAAATCATAAAGAAAGCAAACAAAAGCAAAGCGTGTTTATTTTAAAAGTTTTAATTAACTTTAAAAAATTACAAATAATGCGCAATTATTGCAATTTTTTATAACTTTAGTACGATGCGCGAATGGAAGATGTTAACCGATTTTAAAAGTTTGCATGCCGTTTGTCTTCTTATTACAATAGGCAACTTTTCCGCACTAAAACGTTCCTAAAATAAAAAATAAAAAATTCTTTTTTTCGACCCACTCTAATCTATAGGCCTCGTCAAAACAGTTTTTATAGATAGGAACTAAAAATTAAACACAACTTAAAAGTCATCAATACAAGTAAATAAAAAAAATACGTAAGTAATAAAAAAAATAATTTCACATTGATAAAAAATAATTAATTAGTTAGATTTTTATGCAGTCGGGTTTTGATTTTTTAAATTTAATCTCTTATTATTCCCATTAATTCTCATAATTCTTTGTGACTTTTTTTTTTTTTTACTGTATTAACACTAGAAATTTTACTCGAGTTTCATAAAATATTTTACACCAGAATTTTTATTTAAAATTATTTGACTGATTTATTTAACGGAAATGTGCGTTTTTAAAATTCAACTTATTTTTCTAAATAATTTCTGGTTCCAATTGACATTTAATCATGTGATCGGAGTCGAATCGACTTCTTCCGGGCGTTCTAGTGTTAAGTAGTTATCTGAACAGCCAATATTTAAAATACTATAAACTTTCAATTAAGCACTTGCAATTATATAATTGAAATTATACATTCGAAAATAACAAAATACAATTCTCGCAAAATACAAACTGAGCGCAAAAACCGAATGATAAATTAAACATTACACGCTTATGTACCCTTTATACGTTTCTGCTAAATTTGGTATTCTACGTACGCATATTTAACACATATACGCATATTTAAATATGTAATATATCTAGTCAAGTAATATGTATATCTGTGTATTGTATTTCATAATTAATGTATAAAAAATGTTTCGTTGTTTACGAATATCTCATAAAAACTGATCATAAGAAGGGAAATGTATCATAATATAATTCTAATGATAATGTTAAGGTTGATGCTGTTACGATTGTGTCTAAAATATTTTTCTTCGACATAAAACAGTTTTCATAGGAATTCAATTTTTCCAACCGAGTGAAACAATGCCCAAGCCAGAACTCGAACACAGAACCTTTGACTTACATTGTTAATGCCCTACTCTTTGAGTTACCTGGGCTGACAACCTGCGAGCATATTTAGCTCATACAAACTTATTGGGAATAACATCTGGTATGCGATGTAGACAGCGCAACAAAATAAGCCGCAGTAATTGGAACTCCATTTAAACGATAGCATCGTAGATATACTATTATTTTTAACTCAACCATAGTGATTGGTAAAGTTATACGAATTAAATTTTTCCAACTGATCGAAGAAATCGAGTGATAACGTTAAAATGATACGTTAATGTACCCTTTATAAATTTTTACTAAATTTGGTATTCTAGGTACTCGCAATATGCATATTTTTCTATGTAATATATCTAGACAAGTAATTTAAAAAATATCTGTGTATTCTATTTCTTAATTAATGTAAAAAAATAAAGTCTCGCTGTGTGCGAGCCCTTAAAATGTGATTTTAAGAAGGGAAAATGTATCATAATATTCTAACCGTATATAGATTTTTTAATACTTTTTTTTAATAATTATGATATATAATCATATCACAATATATATTCGAAACGGAAAAGTCAAAACATATACTAAACTATTTATTTGCTTAAAAGACATTGCTAAAAACACATTAAAAGTAAACTAAAAAACCTATATTGACATGTTTCAATTCTTTCACTGAGTCGTCATCAGAATGTATAACAAAATTTACAAATACAATGCATTTGAAAAATGGGAAAAATCATCTAATATAAACAAGTAAACAGAAACGTGCCTTACATTTTCATCATCGAACGTGTTCCCTTTATGTTACGATTCTGCAAGTTTTCCAACAATTCATTCCATATATTCGGGATGCGAAAAAATAACGTGTCGTTACAAACCCCTGAACCTCTTAAATAAATTTAAATGGATTCTCTTATAAATAATTGTAAATAAAAAATAGACATGTAGATTAATCTACTCGTTAAAAAGTATGTTAATGCTCTCTACTTGATTCAGCCGGGATGAAGCAGTATTAACTCTATTATATTTTATGTCCGCCATATGTAAGGGATATGTAATGTAAGGCGCGTTTTATGTTTACTTGTTTATATTCGATGATTTTTTTTTCCTTTTTCAAATGCATTGTATTTGTAATTTCTGTTATACATTCTAATGACGACACATGGAAGGAGTTGAAGCATGTCAATATACATTTCAATTTACTTTTAATGTGTTTTTAGTAACGTCTTTTAAGCAAATAAATATTTTAATATATGTTTTGATATTTCCGTTTGGAATATGTATTGCGATCGGTTATTAGTGGACGAAATACAGCTTATTACTCATACTTATATTTGTATGATATATAAAAGTAATTTTTATGTAACATTATTTTGTATAATTTATATTCAAGTATATATATATTGAAAGACATAGTGTTAGGTACTTTTAAGAATTTAGGTTATTCGATGACGTGATTAATTTTATAATAGATCTACGTAATCTTTAACAACGGGCATTTATTTCTTTATGGTCTATTTTGAGATCTATAAAAATATAAATCATCTTTTTGTCAATATAATTTTAATAAGTTACTTTAAATAATTATTTTATAAAATTATATGTATACTTACTTATATGTATGAGATATTATAAGTTGAACATATATGGCAAATTAGAAGATGTAGTTATAAAAATGACTTTACTTGTGAGTTGTATGTTTATTTACGATTTCGATGTCGCCAAACAATTTTATTTTTTGCCAAAAAGGCAGCGTGGCATCGGCCTGAGCGATGTTCACAATAATGGTGATTTTTCAAGTGTACAACGGCATTTTTGGAGTAGTCTACTTCTACTTATATACATAATATATATACACTGGTGGGCAAAACTTAAGACCACTGTTATTTTCAACGATTACAGTTAGAAATAGATTCGCAGCAGCTCGTGTAAATTTGCATAAATGTGGTATGTACTCTGTTTTGTGAAACTTATGCAAATTTTGTACTTCCGCTTTTGTCGATCACGTGATAGCAGAGATAAGAGATTTTAGGCAATAGGAGGGTGCTGTGAGTTGTAAAAATTGATGTTATTAGATGTCATTAGATGTAAAAATTGAAGGAAATGGAGTGAAGCTTGAAAATTGAAGTTTTGTACATGGCTTTGAGGCATCATTTAGATGATATTACTCGTGGATGAATAATCGGAAAGTTGGAAAAAGGGCGCAAAATGAGATATGCTGTCCGTGAATATAAAATCGCGCACAATACTGCTTCTAGGCTATTCTTGGCATTCCAAAAGAGTGAAAAATGTACTAGTTGCACCGAAGAAGGTCGTCCTAGCATTACGATGTCACAAGAACTTCGCTATATTGCTATTTCGGCAAAAAGGAACCGACGCATTACAGTTGATCAATTAGAAAATCAACTTTTTGCTGCCACAGGAACTAAAATATCTCGGAAAACTGTTGCAAGACGTTTTAAAAATGGCGGACTATACGACCGAAGACCTGCTGTGTATGTCCCACTTTCGAGAGGCCAACGTAGCGCCTGTTTACAGGGGTGCCTTATGCATCGCAATTGGACTGATGACGATTGATCTACCGCGCTCTTCTCAGATGAGATTAGATTCAGTGTATCGTCTCATTGTAGACAGAAACTGATACGGCGCGAGGTTGGAGTGCTTACTGTCGCGAAAACATTCTACAAAGAGCTCGATATGCGACTTGAAGTATCATGGTGTGGGCGGCTACATGTTCAATGGCCGAACGGACCTCTATGTGCTTGACCAAGGGCCCATGACCGGTAGACGGTGCATTTAAGACGTCCTGTTTCCACATGTTTGACTTTTTCATGGTGCTTTCGGCGAAAATTTTCGTTTTATGGTTGGTAACGTAGATTGTCATCCCACACAGTCTATACAAATATTGTCTTGAGCCCGAAGATATCCATCGCATAGACTGGCCAGCACGTTCCGCTGATCACATCGAAAATGTATAGGATGCCTTGGGGAAGCGTATTGCTGCTCAAAAATTGCCTCCTACAAACAAGTAAACCCACATCAGTGCAGTGTAGGACTAATGCGGCAATTTGCCACATCAGCTAATGAATCCTGTTCTTCTGAGTGTGCCAAGTCGTGTTGAAAGTTGTCTCACATTACACGGTGGCCACATCCCTTATTAATAGGGCACTAACGATTGTTAATTGTGAGTATTTTTCTTTCTTTGTACAGTCATGTTTTCGGACAATATTCACGTTTGAGAAAAAAGAACCTATGGTAATACACTACATACATCCTTTCAACAAAATTTTTATATTAAATCCTGTGTAACATTCTGTTAATATTATTGTTTGCTTCCTGACCCACAATCTCAGGTAGATTCTCATTTACGTGTGCATTTCTTCTTGGTGCTTAAGTTTTGTCCAAAAGTGTATAATAAAAATGGAAATTTCGTCCGTCTGCTGATAACTCGAGTTCTGCTCAATTTGTACTTTTAGATGGATAATTTTTGGGGAAGGTTTCAGTATATAACACGTCGTTCTACGTTGATTAGGTATCAAATTGGGATTTAAAGTTTCTTAATAATTAGTATATAATATATTGTTCTACATTTCTTAGTTATAGAGCAACGGGAGAAAATTCGGTAATTTTCCAATATAGCGCCCTATGCGAGATGGAGAAAATTCGCTTGGCGAGAGAAGGAAATATTTACGCATGCATTTTGTTAAATAATTATAAAGTTTATTTACTATGAAGAAGACATTTATCTCTTTTTATATAACTACAAGAGTTACTTGTATAACAAACTTACTAATATGTATAATTAAAAAGTTTATATATAGAAATACATATTTAAAAATGCATAAAAGTTCATTATATTCGTTTTCGTAGTTGTTCATATCATTTAACCACAAATCTCACTTTCTGATGTCTTAACTGCGCCAAACCTTTTTTTTTTTTTTTTTTTTCTTTTTTTTTTTTTTTTTCTTTTTTAACGCCAAGGTTCCTATACTGAAACAGTACCGATAATTCTATATCCCAGAGAACCCGTTTATGACAGATCTCAGATGAAAGCTTTGCTATTTGACTAACTACCGTCGATTTTGGGTGGGAAAGTCGTACAAAGATTCAATCAAACAATTCTTGACTGATATTTGACACAAAACTTGGTTGTTAATCACTAATATAGACGTCGGAGTTGTATCTTTGTTTACTGTCACAATTTCCATACGAAGTTTTCAGATACAAAATTTTCATTTTAGATTTCCCTCACAAATATCGTAAGAACACGCTTCGCGAGGAGGTATTTTTCGGTCCTTTAAGTTAGTCGGTCGCAAATCTCGCCAATAGCATTTTTATTCTTGACACTAGCATATTTTATTTTTTACCATGTGTAAGTTAAAAACAATCTTTTGATGATTAAGTAAGTGCTTGTTTATAGTATTATTTCTTATTTGTATTTTTTTGCAATTTCAATGAAATGGGTGAAAGGCGAATATTTTAAAGGTATCTAATATGTGTATCTATCTTAAATTAAATGAGTGAAATGTTAGCATTTTTAATGAATGGCGATGAGAACAATAATTTGCCATTTACCAGATGCGGCCTTCTAACCTAAAAGTACTCTTTTCTCTTGAGATTGTAGAAGCAATATTTCCCGGGAATAATTAAAAACAAAGTGGCCAAAATAACGCCGCTCCTAAGACTATTAATAATATCAGAATAGATATATAATACCATACTATTATAAGTTATAATTGTAATATAATAATAGTCAATTTCTTCGCGTTTATCTCCAGGCATGTGTCTTTAATAAATTACAAAACTTTACACTGATACATTAATAACATGTTTATTCCTGACTGCCAAGAAGGGTTATGTGATTCACGCGTATCTGGGTATGTGGATTTTTTTATACCCTCGAAACATCCCAGCGGCTAGATGGATTTTAAGGATTGAGGTCTCTATCGATTCAACTTAACCGCCCGATGGTTATGGGCTAGGTTTTGTTTTTATAAATTCAAAATGACGACCGTACAATACAAAATGGCGGTAGACACGAAAAAAAATTGCGCACCATATTGAGTGGCATATAATTTGATAGGTCTTTCAAAATGAAGATGATGTTTCATTGACTATTTTAAAGTCAAAAGCTCCGTTTAAATATTACGCAACCTGGAAGTAGCGTAGGTAGGATCTCTGGCTTTACTGCAACTCTAACCATCATAGACATCTATAGCCCACATCAAAACAATCTTTATAGATAGGAACTAAAAATTAAACACAACTTAAAAGTCGCGAATACAAGTAAATAAAAAAAAGTAAGTAATATAAAAAATAGTTTAACGTTGACGAGAAATAATTAATTAGTTCGTTTTTACACAGTCGGGTTTTTGATTTTTTAAATTTAATTTTTACTCGTTTTAAATGCTTTTTTGGTGTTGTTAATAGTAAATTATAAAAATTATATATTAATCGTAAAAAATCACAGTTGGAAAAATATGTATTTCACCTTTCATCTGTAACCCGGTAAACGCAGGGAGAATGCCCTAGGTTTTTCAATATAACAAAATGATCCAGCACAGAGTGACATTCCCCTGCAATATTAAAGAAACAATTGGAAGAAAATAGATGAGCAGCTGATCCGTTAAAAGAAAGAAAAATTTCACTGAGACTATATTCTAAATATTGATTCATATACTATTTAAAAGATCAGAATGTAATGAGTTATTTATATTTAATCGATGTCATTATTTTGTTAAATTATATTTTTCCTCCTTTAACCCTTAGCATTTTTTTACGATAGATGCTATTAGAGTAATTTATTATTCGCCTAGTGACACAAATGCATAAAAGTACATTAAAGGATTTTCAAGAAATTTTCTACATTTAGTTTTACACAAAGATAATACATTGATACATAAAACTTTACTTCTCAATAATATACTTTAAAATTTATTATAAATTATTATTTTCTAACATCTGTATTCATTTGCAACAAATTGTATTCGAATCCATTTATTATGATAAGAGATTAAGATTCATAGACATTGTAACGAGAGTTGTATATTCAGTTAGAACTTTTGATAGGTTATTACTTATACCTGAAGATGCCTGAGAACAATTACACGTTTAACAAGTAAAAATTTAAATTAAAAAATCAAAAAACTCGACTGCATAAAAAGAGAACTAATTAATTATTTCTCATCAATGTGAAACTGTTTTTTATATTACCTACGTATTTTTTATTTACTTGTATTGATGACATTTAAGTTGTGTTTAATTGTTAGTTCCTATCTATAAGCACTGTTTTGATGAGGCTTTATAGATGTCTATGAAGCTTAGAGTTGCAGTAAATCTAGAGATCCTTCTTACACATCTTCCAGGTTGTGTAGGGTGCGAAAAAACTTTTCGTCTCTACCGCCATTTTGTATTTTACGGCCGCCATTTTGAATTTATAAAAATAAAACCTAACCTATAACCGTCGGATGGTTAAGACAAATCGATTGAAACCCCATTCTCTAAAATCCATCCAGTCCTTGGGATTTTTCGAGTGTATAAAAAAATCCTCATACCCAGATACGCGTTAAAAACATAACCCTTCTTGGCAGTCAGGTAAAAACGAAATTGTATGTTGATCTGTACGGTTAAATTTTACTGAAAGTAACTGATTTGATGTTTGTATGATTTTAGAATATTGCTTTTCTGCTTATTCTTTAATGAAAATGTAATATATATATATATATATATATATATATATATATATATTCAATAATAAAAATAAATAAATAAAATTTAATTTTTTATTTATAAATTTAAACTAAAACTGTTAAAACCATATCACGAATAATCAGAGATTAAAATATTTAAAAAAAAACAGAAAAAAATTAAAAGAATGTAGTAATCGTTTCATACTGTGATCGATTCCTTCATCGTTGTAATGTCACACGATAAACAGATAATTTCAAACAGGTTCGCAGTTAAGTTTTTCCAGTTAAACTTTACGGAGCTTAAGATAAGCTAAGATTATATCACTGACCTCTATTTTAGTACGTAGGCCTAACTCACCGGCCCACTTTCTGCCGTGACCACATCACACTTTCAGTGCTCGCAAATATTAAATCCTAAACTTTTCTTAATGTTTTAAGGATTTTTTTTTTCAAACTTTTCGACATATTTGTCATCAATGTTTGTTATTTTTACACATTTTATTTTGTATTTTTATGAGCAATAGTTAACAAATGTTTAATTTTTCTTGTTGCGCTTACGTAAAATTTGATTTTTAACTACTATTAAAATGAAATTTTCAAGTAATTTAAATAAAATCTGTAATTTTTTTTAATGAAGAATATGTGAAGTTGTGTTAATTTTGTCATATTTTTAAAATAATATCCAATTTGAAAATATCTAATCCAAACTATTCTATGGGAGGAAATCTATGCTTGCCAAAAATGTTCATCGATAATTATTTGGCATTGTATTCATAGGGGGAACGCTGAATTCAATTTATCAAAATAGGAATTTTAGTCCTCCGTACTACTGTGGAGCTCAATGAACTGTATACTCGGGTGGAATCACGCAAGACTAATTTATATTAATTAAGTATGAACCAGTATTCATGAAAATATCTACTCTGTTTATGTTCAGCAAGTCGGAAGGTGTAAGAATAACCAGTTTCAGGAATATATACAAAGTTGTGATCCTTACAGGGTATATAAATGTTTAGATTATCCCACATTTTTGTAAAGTGGAAATTTTAGCTTTGGTTTTATTTATCATACCTTTTAAACCTTTATCATACCTTACAAACCATAAATACCTTTACCATACCTTTAACATAAATACCTTTAATTACCATAAATACCTTTATCATACCTTTCAAATTAAAACATTTTTAAATTTGAATTATGTACTGATATTATTAGATTTGGAAAAACTCAAAATTATTTCAGGACTTATCTTATAATACGGAATAAGTACGGTCTTACTATACTAATACTGTCTATAATAAATCTAACTATAATAAATATAATAAATCTAACTATAATAAATACTGTCTTAACAGAGGCATTTGACAACTTTTTATCTCTATTACATATCGAAATTAAAAAAAAAATGTTTTTTCGTTCCACCCTACTGTACAACTATGTCATTGTGATTTTTTCTGCTTATTTACACATATATATTTCACATACATATCTGTAACTTAATTTTTACTAATATTTGTATAATATTCAAGAAAGAAACGTATGCTTTTAAAATTAATTTAAAGAAAACATGTATTTTATACAATTTTCATTGATATGTTTGTGATAGACTAATTGTAAAATCTTGCTTATTACGATGAGTCTCGTATTTTTCCAATGAGCCTGGCTATTAGTACAAACATACAGCATATTGACAATTCCATTTAATATTTTTAGACATATTGAATTTTTTCTATATAGTTTTAGGTTAGTTAGAAGATTTGAAATTATTTTATAAAAATACATTTTTCATGGAAGCTTTTCCATTAATACTTAATGGGCTCTTACCCGCGTATTGTAAATTAAAGAAATGCAGTAACATCGTACACCTATTACAGAGTAATAATTTCACATTCGCTTTTCCATTAATACTTAATGGGCTCTTAACCGCGTATTGTAAATAAATGTACGCAGTAACATAGCACACCTATTACAGAGTAACACAGATTAATAATTTCACACATGGCATCTTTGTTTTAAATTGATTAATCGTAGCTGAGTTACGTCTTCGAATGAGCGTTTTGTTCTGTGCAGCACTCCTTTATCAGATTGTTGGGGTTTTAACCTCCATTCTCCTGTATTAGCAGGATTTATCAACTAAATTACTGTGACTATATCTTTTCTTTTCATCTTGATTTCTGGATTCATCAATAACGAACATTGTTTTTAAATGCTATTGTCAACTCTATAGCCATAGATTGCTATATTTTCGAATAGCGAAGGTGGATAAATTTCAATAGCAAAATAACATTCTTTTACTGCCAAACAAAAAAGAATTAATATTGAAGGCAAATTGATTTGGCCAAATTTATTGATCATTTAAAAATCACTTGATGACATAAAGACGTGTAACTTGCTTAAAGTCAAGTGAATGTGACATTTATCAATTATTATTGGCATTTAATCTTATAGTTTGGTGATAGATTTTTTTTCGACGGTATAACTAAGTAGTACCAAAAATACATATGTAACTGGTATTCGAAAACGGGAATTTCGCCAAATTTTCGTAAAAAAAATCACTCCAAACCGGGTGCGTATATGGCATCTGGCCAAATATTAAATTATGTAACAAACGATGACATTTAATTCAAACTTCAAAGCAAAGTTATAATTTACCACTCGAAAAAAAAAAGCTAACTGTCGAGTTGAAAAATAGTTATTGGCGAGATTTGCACCCGGCTAGCGTAACAGTACCAAGAATTCTTTGCGACAATGCTTTTATGTAGTATTATTCGAAAAAAAAATTGATTTTGTTTAATCGAAATGGAAAACTTTCGGCACAGATGCCACATACGGTCCCATATTGGCGCTATTTTTTTCTGACGCCAATGTCATATACGCAACGGGTACTTCACTGGTGCCATATTATCGTTATTTTGCTTGATTTGATAAGCCGGATGTTGTTGTGTATGCTGTTGATCTTTTCTCCAAAGTAGCGCCGGAAAATAATCGCGCCAATATGGGGCCGTATATGATATATGGGCCAAACTTTCATATGAAAAGCGAAGGGATCAGAGCGTATTTATTTATTGCAGTTACATGACTTGGACTATTATAATATAGATGAAATGGTGGCGATAGAATAATATTTGGCGACTTATCACCTGTACCTGACTAATATTAAAGTACCAAAATGGCACCAGGAATATAAAAAGCGAAGTGGTTCGCCCGGAACTCTTGATGATAGTCACATGGCTTAGTCTATTGTTATAGAAATTGTTTTAAAATACCGGGAGACAAAGACTCTGTACACTTAATTCCTTTTATTTTTAGCTTCTTTTCAAACGTTTAACTGATCCTCGTTAATCAAACACGAAAACAACATTGGATGTCTTAACAGCGACTGATTCGGCCTTAAATCTTTGAAATCAAAGGAAATTGAATAGAAACCCGTTTACAGGGAGATCTGCACAGCTTTTTTCCGTATAATTCAATCTTCTATAATATTTTTTAAACCCATCAGATTAGCGTGTTTTTAGATTCTACTTTGTCTGAACGGGGGTGGGCGAGCGTAGCTTGCAGGGGGCAGTGCCCCCTAATATATATATAATTATAAAAATACGGAACTTATTTTTACTGTAAATTGTATTAAATTTAAAATTCATAAAAGCATAAAATCTAAAATATTTTTCTGGAAACACGAACAAGAAAGAACGAAAAACGAACATGATTAAATAATAGTCTTCAGTAGTTTCTTTTTTACTCACAGAAAGCTTCTTTGTTGAAAATAAATCTAATGTGATATATTTTCTGGACGGGATACTTAGAGAAAAAAAATCACTAACCGGATCTCTTCAAATAAAGGAATTATCTTTAATATATTTCCGTTTTTCAGGAAAGACTTGTTAGTAAAGTTTTTATTTTCATTCAAGTCTCTTTTTCGTGGTGTTTTTTTTTTTTTTTTTTTTTTTTTTTTTTTTTTAACATTTTTTCAAGCAAAAACTAAAGATTGCAATTCGTATGCAATCATCATATTTGAAAATTCATTTTAATTTTGAAAAAAAAATGTCTTACAATGCTGAAAATAAATACAAAGAGTATTTAGAATGACAAACATGAGATCAAACGTGGATGAATTATATTATATTCTAAAATAAAAAAGAATAACGACAGAAGTGTTATTCAACATTTTACAATGATTTATTTTGATAACACTTACGTAAATCTTAAATATTTTAAACGATAAAAAAATAAAACAAATGATTTCGAAAATTATCTTCATTTTTCATAATTTTAAATGTTGTAGCATCCACCATTCTTTAGTTAATAAGTAAACTAGCAGTTACAAAATTCTGACTCAGAATTTTTTTCCTCAGTTCTATACATAATAATTATATGTTTGTACTAGGGAACACATATAAGCAAACATCAATCATTCTATCACATATGTGTTACATCATGTTGATACTGAAATGTTTAATGGTTGTGTATTTTCCATTTATGATTATATCTAAATCAATGTATTGGTTATAAAATATAAATAGAGATATTACCTTTTGTACATGAAATCACTATAGATTTTTGAACAAGAAATTATTTTTTAATTTTTAAGCGATCTTGCTATTTACTACTACATTCATTCTAAATTATGCTGGAAACATTATATTTCGAAAACAGAAAATAAACATTATAAAACAAAAGTTAAAATGTTTATGTAGAGATTTTATTTGTATTGTTTGTTTTATTCGTTTATATCAGTACACTTTGAAGTACAACCGCGTTTTATACTTTAAAAAGATAGCAATATATCTCTGTTTCTCAAAAAGTATGTCATTCATTCGTAAAAATAGATAATAAACCTTACAATACTTGGTATACTTTTACTTTAATTTGTTCCTAAACACCGCTGTATTAAAATTAAACAACACGTTGAAAATAACTGTGTTTACTAGGATACTCGAAAACATGTACATGGAATTGATGTCAGTAATTTTACTTCTAGAAAACCTGAATTTAATTTCAAATGTTAATAATATTTTTGGCACTTCAAGATATTCACTCTTTATTTATAATGTAACTAAAAAAGCTTTATAAAGAATTTGTTAATAAAAAATGCACTAGAATGTTGAAGTGTATAACCGTGTAGTTTACCTATTTAAATTGCGGTGTACAAAGCTTCTACAAATTTCCTAACAGTATAGAAGTAGAGCAGAAAGTACGGTTCCGAGAAAACTTCTAATAAAAATAAAATCACATCTCTTTATTAGTTAGTTCTTATTTGGCTCCTTCTTTTGTAGTTGGTGTTTAAATAAAGTTTTAATTGAAAATTATCAAAGTGATAAAATTGAATAATAATAAATATGAAATGCAACATTTAAAACCAGTTATAGACTGATACAAAAAGTTTAATTTGGGTAGGAAAGATATAATTGAACTTATTTTCGGAATTTTATCAAAATTATTTCTGCGCATTTTTGAAAAAAAAAAATTCCATATAGATTTTTATAATTCTCATTAATTTTGTTAAAGTTTATAAAAATATTTAAACGTCATCTGAAATAAATAATGTTTTTTTTATTAAAACTAGAAAGTACTATATTAATTTTGGATGCGTTAAATCTAAAAATAGTTTCAATATAAGAAAATTTAGACAAAAAAAGAAAAAAAAAGAAAAAAAAAGAAAAAAAAAAAGCATGTCACATTTACATTGCAAGTATTTACAATAGTCTTTAATCTGAAACGTGCATTATATATTTTCCGTACAATTTACTACAAATTCAGTTATAAATTTTTGATATATTTTTCATGCTGAAATTTATCAAAGTAGAATGTCGGATTTTTTTTAATGATATATATTGAGACGTATAAATTCCTAATTACATCACACGGATTTCATTATATACGTATTCGTTTCTTACTATAAATTTTCAGTAAGAACACTTCTTTTATATAATTTGTGAACTGAAGTACGTGAATATGCATTATCGTAAACTCTGGTATAACAATAATCAAAATTGATATCACTTAAAAACACTCATGTCCAAAATTTAAGTATAAGTGACCGGACACTTTCGATTTAACACGTTTTGTCGCATACCTACTGAAATTCTAGACGAATTATTCCTGAACTCCTAGGATGTAAATAATATGTTCGACGTCGTATTTTCCAGAGAAAATTTAGCCTGTGTCATAGATCTAAGTGTCTGTGGAAAATTCATTCTGTTGTTGTTCTTTACACCGTACAAGCTTTTCAACCATATTTAACACATCTTTCCGAAAACCTGACAAATAACAGCAGAAATATTATACCTCAATTAAAACATAAATATATTGTTCATTTGATGAGATATGGGCCATTGTATGTAATTATGTTTAACTGAACATGCGTGGAAGATTCCAAATTTTTTTTTCATAAGTTGGTAGTAAGCTATTAATAGCAACTTCTATAAATCGTCGAGTCAAATATTGTAAAAACTGAAAAAGGTACAGTGAGTTGATTGAAAAATTGTGGAAAATTCTTTGCAATAAAGCTACTTTTAGAAAGCAACTCACTATAACGCCCCTAACTTTCTGAATTTTTTAGAAATTTGACTGGGCATTTCATATATAGCACACACAAACACACACACACACACGCACACACGTATATATATATATATATATAATAAAAAAATATATTTATATTAAAAAAAATAAGTTTTAGCTAGTAAAATATTTAAGAATATGTTTCGTGAAAATTGAGAGCATGCATTAAATTAAAATTAAAAGCATAATTTTAAAATATTTTTCTATGTAAGGTGGTATCAAGTTTAAACTAAGGTTCGGATATTACACATTTAGTTGTATGTTAGTACACTATCTAAATGAATGTTATTCTGTTTGCATTAATTATTTAATTATTAGAAATCGTTTTATTTTTGGGATTATTAGATATAGAAGGGCGAAAAAACATTTTGATTTCAGAAAATAAACTATATTTATTACCTAAATCTTTACACTCTTATCTTAAATGCATATAGATTAGATTGGTATTAAAAGCAGTCACAAGTTTTATATTCTGATTTCTAAATATGTCTATTGTCTAAGTCTGATAAGTCGAATATTAGATCAAATTGACGTTTTCACAAAGTTATCGAGCTTATTTATTACAATTGAAAATTGAAATATCTCGATAAACTTGCAGCTTTTTAATCGACCTTTTTTCCGATAGAGAAATGACAGTATTTGGAATAATTTCTTGATTTTTCTGCACTGCCAAAAAGGTAGGACAAAATTGAAATATAAGAAAGTTTCTCCAAACAGTCATGATTAATATGATTTTTCAGAAATTTTGGTTTTGTAAATACTATTGTGTTCTATTAAATTATATGATCATCAGTGCTCATTATGGGAGACACTTTTAACACAGAAGAATGACAATTCCTATCCATATCATTGAATATTTTTCCGTATCTTTTCCGTATGTATTGCATAATTTTCTACAAAGCGATCTTACGACAGATCAAATATTTTTGGCGGCCCCTTCGAGTTAGACTTATTGAAAATTCATTGAATTCGACGAATGTATATTTATACTCGATATTTATGACTTGCGTTTAAATATCATTGTAATTTCGAAAGTGTAGATAATTATTTCAAAAATGTGTATTCTACAGAAACATTAACAATAATTATTTAAACTCCTGAAAGTTTCGATTAAATTGACTGAAAAAAACCCCCTCAATATGAGTGTGTCTTACCTGTTATTTGCTTTGCTCTATAGAGTCACTTTTGATTAGATTGCGTTGTGACGATACAACGTAAATTGAAAACTAGAGAACAAGAATTCTGCTTTTCAGAATTTAGTGTCACCCCCGACATATCCATTACTTCATTTTTTTCTGGTGGACTGGTGGTTTCGATTATTATGAAAGAGCTTTTATAAATGAAGTGTTAAGTGAAGATGAAAGAGTAGTCGTAAAAAGTTAGAACGTTGATTTTCTGGCCAGAATGGGAAAAAAAGAAAAAAAATATTCCCATTCTGACCAGAAAATCAGCATTCTAACATATTACGAATACTCTTTCCTATTCACCTTCATTTATAATGCCTGTTTCATAATAATATAAGCCACGAATCCATCGCAAGAAAATAACTCGGTTAAGCGGGACTCGGATAATCGGGACTCTACTGTAGTGCAAAACATATTTAAATTTTAAGACTTAAAGCACACGCTTTTATTTTATGCAAAATGACGTTATTTGCATTAATGTAGATACTTAAAATTAGATATAGTTTATTATAGCTTTATGTTTTATCATAAATCATTCATTTATATTTTTCTGAAAACAGCACGTATTTTCATTACATTTTTTTTCAGTTTTTATGGGAAAATGGCAACAAAAAGATATAATTCCTATTTTTCAACTTTTTTTTTCTTTACTTTCTACAGAAATGGAGTTCTTGAGTTGCCAAAATGAAACACATGTCGCAAAAAACTACAAAAAAAAAAATAATAATATTTCGAAAATAAATGGGGACGCAATTTTCAAACAAATTGCATTAAAAAGTACTTTTTTTCCCCAATACGACGGTATAAACATTGAAAATGTGCAATGCTTAGAAGTTTTAAAAAGTGCTGTATTTAATCGCACAATGAAACATCAGCTTTTGTTTGACGGCTGGCTAATACAAGGTAACTTTATTTATTGGAGTCAAAATAAGCTGGGAGAAAGAAATAGCATACCGGAGGCTAATAAATTTTAATATCCTTTTTCACGGACACAAAGAATATTTCGAATTGGAATAAATTCTTAACGGATACAGTCTGCACTTCTGATTATAAACTATACATTCTCGCAAAAATTCTTTAACAAGTGCTTCTCTCTACACTGAAATACTGAATACACTTTTTCTTCACTAGCACATATATTGTTTGTTATTCAATTACATATCAACAAAACTCATTTTTTATGCAATTATCATTTAAAAGTAGTCCAAAAAGTGCTGTCGCTATTAACATTTAACTATTTAAACAGTTGCAAGCTTTACTTGACAAAAAGTGCTTCTTTTTTATATATCTTCACATTTTGTTTTAAAATCTTCTTTATAAATGTTTTTAAGCTCACGCATTAAAATACAGTATTGGTATATAATAGGAAATATTGCTTCTTATATAATGGCGGCAAATGTATAGCAAAATCTACGTTTCAGTTTATACAAAAACCAAAGCAGGAAATATATAAAAATAACTGAAACTTAAATGCTTGAAATAAGTTAGAATCATTATATACCTTCAAACAATATCTGCACGAAATAATTAGTATAGCGCATGAATGTTTGAAAAAGTGAAGCTTTTTGCATATTAGAGTGATAATTGTTTTTAAGACGAAAATAGTATATTTAAATATTATTAATTTTAAATATTTACAGTGGTATTTTCTATACATATACATTTTACAAAACTTTAAATTTTCAGAAATAAATCTCATAAGTTCCATGCTTCTAATACTAATATTTCTTTTATAATACATTTGTCTACTTTATTATTTTATATAATAGTTCAAAAACATTTTAGTAAATTGTACTTTTACACATATTGGTCAAACGCAATGTGTTTCCTCCTAATAATATTCATACTGAGTAACAAATGACGCAAACTGCAAAAAAATGTAAGTTTAAAAGTAGCTTCAAAATTTAAAGATAATTGATTTTTTTTTTTTTTTTTTTTTTTTTTTTTTTTTTTTTTTTAGAAAAGTAAAATCTTTTATGAAAAGAAAATTTAAATAAATAAAATGTTTTCAAAATATCTTAAAGATGATGTTTGTATGTCTTTCGTTCCTCAATTTCTAAATTCTTAGTTCCTTTTCTATCCATATATATTGATTTTCATATTCAATTTTACATAATAAATTATATAATTTAAATTAAATGAAGAAAAATACTTTTCATTTTTTTCATTTTACTGATAAGTGGAATCTTTAAAAACAGATATTGTAATCAGCTAAATATTCGAAATGGAATTAACGTAAAATGGAATGCTAACAATTAAACATGAGTCTTTTCAAATCTGTTTTTTTAATTTAATAATTAGCTTAACCCGGATGCCTTTTTGTCTCTTATCATACCTATTTCAGAGTGTTAATATGAAAATAAAATAAAATGATTTTAGATCCCCATTATCTATAGTATTCACTACACTGTAAAAAAAAATCTGTAGTTCTACAGATGTAAAGTTACATGCTTACTAAACTTTCACCTGTAACTGTACGAAAAAAGCTGCAAATCTACAAAACTAGTTTTTGTAAAGCTACAAAAATCTGTAACTTTACAAATGAATCTGCTAAAATTTCAGTAATCTTACTAAACTTTTATTTGTAACCCTGGCTGCAGTTACATGAAAAGTTCTCGGAATCCCAGTTTCCAAAAAAATTCTTAGTAACCTTACAGATTTTTTGATTTTCGGCGCAAAAGTGTGTCTGTTACATGAAATTTTGTTGTTGCCGTTACATGAAAAGTTCTAGGAATCCCAGTTTCCTAGAAAAACTTTAGTAACTTCACAGATTTTTTTTTTACAGTGTATCTATTAGAACAATTACTTTAAAATGCGGAATTTTTTTCCATACTATTTTTCGAAATTAATCTTTTTTATTCATTTCTACTCTTTCATCAATGGCCAGGGCACCCGAGACCCATACGCAGTTTCCGTAGTAAAATACAGAAATTGATAGATTATTTTGATTTAGATCAATACAACTGGAAATTAATTTGAAAATAAGAGTTAGACATATATTTTAAGGGGGAAAATATTGAATGAATGTGAAATATTGAAAAACGAATGTGCATCATGAACTAAATTTCCAGATTGTTTACGAATTTCTGGTTTTCTGGACCGTTTTTGAGTTTCTAAAAAGAACGTCTGACACCAACCACTTTTATCCTTACTGTTTCATAATGCTTTAAGCTCTTTGTACTGGGTTCTAAACGTGTTGCAGCTTCTAATACGGAAAAATGTATTTTCAGTACACTTTCATTTTCAAATTGGTCAAAAAATGTCTCTTAGACTGTACATTTTGCGATTGATCTTGAATTGCTGGAAGGCTCAAGGTCTCACCTAATGGCTGCGAAAATGGGCGACGATTGTCTGTTTTATGGCTAAACATATCATTATTGGCATAATGTAAGCAGGAAGTGTTGCTATATCCACTATATTGAAAAATATTTCAAAAGTCCACGTGGTTCTAGTCTATGTATTGGATATCGCCTGAATATCATACCTATTATCTCTATATTCTGTTTCATTATAATACTGACCCATTACGGGTTTCTCTTTCGGCCCCGTGGCTATTTTTCATGATGCATATTAGACATTATAATGACAGCTTTGTCCGTTTTTTGGTACATACGGAAAAATACTTACGTCACCATGAAATTCCAATTCTGTGGATAAAACATGCGTGATTTACGTGGTCTCATTTTTTGAGGAATATAAGTTTTTTTTTTTTTTTTTTTTCTTTTTTTCCAAAGTGCCAACAATTGTGAGTTTCTAGTATAATAAATGCCTGGCCAAAAGAAAACAGATGAAGAAAAAATGTCCATGATGATATTTCGTCCTGAATCCTTGAATGAGGTGGCCAAGTGTTTCACAACTTCTTCACACTGGTTTATTTCACGGTCTATACCTATTTTTTCTATACATAGTTGGCTGCTTAGAGGCTAATATATTTCTATTTTTTGCTTCAATTAATCAACATATTTTGATCAAACATATTTAGCCGGTTGTGTGACTCTTGTTCTTCTTCAATACGAAAATAACTGCTTGTCAACAGTTAAGTTTCCCGGCAATTTGTATTTTTATAATTCGTTACGTTTACTATAAATCATCAATTTCTGCAGATTTCTGATTTTGAAGATGTTCCAGTCGTGTGTCATGATTGTCAAATCGAATTAATCTAAGAATATTTCAGAATCGGTTAACACAGGTACAGTTGTGGGGGAAAAAAGTAAACATCCCCTACTAACTCCTCAACAAATTACCGTAGAAGAAACTTACTGGTACCGAACGATTGGAAATAAAGTCTACTTTTGAATGATGTATAAAAAATTTTGCTCAGCGGTCATCTACATATTAAAACGAACCATAACTTTGTTTTTTTTTTCAATAGCAGTACACCATTCTGACAGCATAAAGGAATTCTACACCATTTAGTTAGCCGATAAATTAATTATTTTTAAACGAGCATATTTTAAGGACTGTATCCAAACTGAAGTTCGGTGCTCGATTGTTAACCGAGAGAGCCCCATTCTTGATCAAGGCACTTTAAGCGTCACTCAAGCAGTCAATGAAGTCTGCTAGATTACAGGACAGCATAAGATATTTGAAAATATCTAGTCACTTCTATCATAGACGGCCCCTTAAACCATCATTTTGCCGTTTTTTAAGCATAATTTTAAAACTACTTGGAAGAAAAATGGAAAATTTTGAATTTCCATAAAGCTTAATAAATCTAAATCCATCAAAAAAATTGCAGGTTACAATTCATACTTTTGACGAATATTAATTTCATAATTCATGATTCATATCATAAAAAGTTAAAAATTGCAAATTCAACATATTTAGGTTTGGGTATATTATTACTATTACTGCACAAAAAAATTAGCACATTAGGAGCACAATTTCAGGAGACATAAATAAAAATATGAAAATGTAATTTAACATTCGAAGCAGTAAATTTTGAATGTTTATAATTCAAAAACCGATTATTCAAATTATTTGAAATTTGGTGTCTAGGCATAGTTTGAATCGAAGATTTGAAATATCTTGTTAAATTTGGGTATTGCCATTGAAAAAAATGAAGTTTGTATTCATTTTATTATGTAGATGCTCCCCTAAGCAAATTGTATATAGATCATTTAAAAGTATACTTTATTTCCAATCGTTCGGTACCAGTAACTTTCGTATACGATAATTTGTTGAGGAGTTAGTAGGTGGTGTTTACTTTTTTTTTCCACGACTGTACTTGTTAGATATAACAGATATGAGTTTGTATTTCACGTTTCTAATGTGTGACCTTTGTTTGAATTCATGACACCTGGTGTAATAATTATTTCTATAATTGTGACAAATTCCTCTTCTCTAAAGGCGGACAGTTATATTCTGTGAATTGCGGTGTTTTATGGCTAACGTATGTTAAAATCGCAGACGCTACTCGTGTACCCCTGTCAATGGAGACAAGGGCGAATTTTGCTCATTGTCATAAGTTTTAAAGTGTTCTGATTTTAATAATATGGAGAATGGGTATTGTGGTCGAACAAGTTAATATGCTTCTGTGTGTTATGTATTCAGATGCACTTTATTTCCGATATTAATTCTATGTAAGTACAAATTTTTGAATTGGTATTTATGAAATTTTGCTAAAAAATATTCAGTTTATTTGAAAAAATACTAAAATGCTTTAAGAGAAACATGTCTTGTAAACGTCTATTTGGTGATTATATCTTATTAAGACATATATTTATATATCAAGACATATATATATATATATATATATATATATATATATATATATATATATACATATATATATAAATAAAGACATTATATCTTATAAGGTAAAACGCACTTGAAAATTTACTACTAATAATTCTTTTAGTTGTAAAATTCTAAATATATGAAGTTTTCCATAAATGAAAATAATATTATTAAAATGTAGGTCATTTATATTTAGGATATTCTTGCTTTACATTCAATAGGTTAATTACATATTTTCTGCTATTTTTTAGGACACATACTCGAAATAATCAAATAGATTTTTCACTGTGACTACTTCATTATGTTACAAAAGATACAATATTTTAAATTGCTTCGATCAAGACTGTTTTAAGAAAAGTAAAGCTGCTGAGTCGACCAAACAATTACTGAGTACACCGTCGTCACATAACTGCGAATTTTCAAGATCTTGAAATCATAACATTGCCAAATTGTACATATAACAGATTGTGGAGATTGTGAAATTTCATTTCCGAACTTCCCTTTTTTTCGGAATATTTGCACCCACGTAAATAATCGGACGTAATAAACAAAACCAGCACATTTTCTTTTATTTTATATATACACCCACATTCATAAATTTACTAAAAATAAGAGTTTTATACACACCCAACATTTTTTTGAGATTCCAATATAGCGCATCATCCGAACCTGTAGAATATGTGGTTATTATTACACTAGAAAGAATATTTATTATTTAATGATTTTGTAATTTCTGCACCTTGCCTCTTTCTGAGTGTTTTTAATGAGTTCGATGTCCATTCTTTTTTATAATCTTCCGAACCTACACATAAATGTTTCAACTTGAATAGTTGTTATGACATCGGAAATCTCTTTTACTTTTGATTGTTTTTGCCATTCTGGTATCATACGTCATACTAATTCTTTTTAATATGTGTAAAGTGCAACATTTCTTTGGTTATTAATGATTAGGGTTTAAAATATTTCATGTATTGAAAAATAGTAACTAAATCAGATAGTTGTGGATAATGTGTTTTCTGTTCGAAAGTTAGTATTAACATTTCATTTGGTTGAAGCAATATAAAAGATATTTATTGAAATATATTGTTAGATTTTTTTTTACATTTCTTTGTATAAAAAGACTTACATAAAAAAAAAAAACTAATTTTTTAAATTAAATTTCTGTACATATTAGAGAAAAAGCAATA
This sequence comes from Maratus speciosus, assembly GCA_963932465.1. Classification (NCBI taxonomy): domain Eukaryota; kingdom Metazoa; phylum Arthropoda; class Arachnida; order Araneae; family Salticidae; genus Maratus; species Maratus speciosus. The sequence continues at coordinate 432,842,221 of OZ010795.1, read as the reverse complement.
ATTTTCATTGTAAAAAAATCTAATTTGATTTGTCTTTTTTAATATGATTGTTTTCATTATATTTCGTTAAATGTAAATTTATTTTCATTTGTATGTTCCCTTTCGCCTTCATACTGAATTAGTTTTGGTAATTCAATAAATCGAACTCTAATTTAAGCGCCCTACAATCTGTTCAAAGATAATCAAACAAATGGATTTCCGAACTTCAGCAAATGTTTCAGAACAATTTTCCAATAAATGAACCATTGAAAGCACATTGTCTTCTTCGTACCAACAGTTTCTATTTAGATGTAATTGGGGCATTCGTTCCCTAGGACTACTAAAATTAGTAACTAGATTTTTCTTGTCCTTCGAATTGCTTAAATCCAATTAAAATGGAATTCTTTGAAAAGTCACCTTATTAGACATTATTTTAAATTTGGATAGGACTGATAATACTATTATTTAATTTAAGAGATTTTATATTTTAAAATACAATTTACAATAAATGTTCCAAATATTTTTCAATCATGTTTTAGAATATAAATTTGAAAAAAAAATACTCTGCAAAATTTTCGGTGCCACTAATTCGATATTAGTTTTAATGATAACCCCACGAATTCGATATTACTTTTAATGATAACATGATTAGTTTTAATGATAATATTAATGAAATAATAAAGATTTTTTATTTAAACTTAGGTTATTATTCATCACAGGGCTAATTTTAATTGAAACTGATACAGAAAATATTTTTGTGTATGATTTCACTCACCGCTTGACATAATTGGACTGTCCTCATATTTATTTTACGTTTGAACATTTAATTTCGCTGTTTTTATACTTACACTTCTTTCTATTTGATTTTCAGCATCTGTCTTACTTAAAAATATATATTTAATGTATCCATCATGAATCATATTTGAATTATCTGTGTTTGTATTGAAATATCTGTGGATCCAGATTGAGTAAGTCAAAAAAATCCATGTAAAATATAGTGAATTAAATAAATTAAATAACATTAAGTGAACCGGGTGAGCGAAATTCAACCAAAAAATGGTCTTTTACTCATTATATCATTAAATAGTTTAAGTTTTTATCTTTTTAACGATGTATTACACATGTTTATATATAAAATAAAGTGTTGGATTTTTTTCATTCTTTCTAAGAGCACTTCACAGCAGTGGAATATTTATTTAAAATTCAGATTTCATGATTGGCGCCACTTTTTTGAAGTGGTAAAATTCCCGTTGTTTTCGCATTAATTAATATGTTATTATGTAAGGCAAATTTTACTATCTCAAAAAAGTGGTGCCAATCAAGAAATCAGAATTTTTTTTAAAAAAGTAGTCCACTGGTAACAGTGCTTCACAATTTTAATTAACTTTTTCTCAAAACTTCGGTTTTTCAGGTTTGTGTCCCTTTTAGGTAGCTTTCATTACAAAAAGCTGCCTATTGCAGCCGTTCGGAGGAAAGCGATTTCAAAAAATGTTGGTATATTTTCATCGATCGTGAACCCCAGACCCCGAAACCACCCTCCGTTCAAATGTTGATATATATATATATATATATACATATATATGATTTTTGTCACACTGTAACTCTCGTATTTATGAACCGATTTGGATGAAACTTCGTGTATGCATAGTACATACCAATGTCTCGACCGAGCTCGTTGGCCAGCTTCATCCGCCATCTTGTTTCAAAATGGCAGCCATTTAAAGTTTAAAAAAAAATGAAATTTGAAATGTGATAACAAAAAATTGAAAATTAAAAACATATTTTTGTCTTATGTGTTTGACCTTGATACAAAGATTCCGGAGCAGTTTTTGAATCGTTTATATCTTAAAAAATGTCTGAGTTATAGCACTTAGAATTTATAGCGTGGCTGACATTTTGAAATGACCTGATTTTTGTCACGCGATAAGAAGCGGATTTATGAACCGATTTGGATGTACCTCGGTTTATATATAGTACATACCAATTTCTCGAACGAGTTCGTTGGCCAGCTTCATCCGCTATATTCTTTCAAAATGGCGGCTATTTGAAAAAATTTAAAATTTAAAATGAGGTACCAAGAAATTGGAAAATGAAAAAGATTTTTTTTGTATGTGTTTAACCTTAATACAAAGATTCCGGAACAGGTTTTGTTTCGTCTATATCTAAAAAAAATGCTGAGTTATAGCATTTTGAATTTCTATTGTGGCTGACATTTTGAAACGACCTGAACTTTGTCACGCGATAACAGGCGTATTTAATAACCGATTTGGATGTACCTTGGTGTATACATAGTACATACCAATGCCTCGACCGACTTCTTTGGCCAGCTTCATCCGCCATCTTGTTTCAAAATGGCTGCCTTTAGATTTTTTTTTATTTAAAATTTGAAATGTGGTACAAAAAAATTTAAAATTAAAAAATATTTTTTCTTATGTGTTTGACCTTGATACAAAGATTCCGGAGCAGTTTTTTTTCGTGTATATCTTTAAAAATGGCTGAGTTATAGCATTTTGAATTTCATTTGTGGCTGACATTTTGAAACGACCTGATTTTTGTCACAAAATAACAGGCGCATTTATGAACTGATTTGGATGTAACTTGGTGTGTACACAGTGCATACCAATGTCTAGACCCAGTTTGTTTGCCAGCTTCATTCGTCATCTTGTTTCAAAAGGGCTGACATTTAAAAAAATATTTAAAATTTAAAATGAGGTATCAAAAAATTGGAAAATGAAATATATTTTTTTTTATGTGTTTGATCTTGATACAAACATTCCGGAGCAGTTTTTGTTTCGTTTATATCTTAAAAAATTGTTGAATTATAGAGCGTTGAATTTCTAGCATGGCAGACATTTTGAAACGATCTGATATTTGTCTCGCGATAACACGTGTATTTATTAACCTATTGCGATGTAAGAAGGCATGTGGATCGTATATAGCAATGTCTTGCCCAAGATCGCTGGCCAGCTTTATCAGCCATCTTGTTTTAAAATGACGCCAGTAAATATGAACAAATTATATTTAAAGTAAGTTGCAAAAACATTAGAAAGTGAAAAATGTTTCTTTTTTAAGTATTTGACCTTGATATAAGGATTCCGGAGCATTTTTTTATTTTGTCTTTATCGTAAACAATGGCTCAGATATAGCAGTTTACATTTCATAAAATTGCCTATGTGGCAATAAAAATTTAAAAAAAAATCTAATTTTTAAATTACATGAAGTAGTGTAGGACAATATTATGTATTTATATGTATATATATATCCATGTACCTTAAAAGCGCTTAATAGCGGACACTTCAAGACCGCGGAATTTGTCCGATAGTCGGCGATGTCTGCTTTTGTGAAGTAAAAATGTACAAATATGTATGCCTTGGGGGTTAAAAAACTATTCGCTAAATGGAATTTTCCGCTGTTCGGGAATGTCCATTAACCAATATAATGCAGGACTACATTTTTTGTAAAATAACTTCTTGATTAAAGCATTTGCATACTGGGTCGTGCCCTGTCCCCTACGATTTTAGTGCCCCCAAATTTGATGTGCAATGTACTGATTATAATCAACATTTCGAACTTCTAAAGTAAAATAAGATTAAAATTAAAACAAATAAAAAAAATCTAATATTTTGATAAATATTTTTTGCTTTAATCTTGTTCTACTGCTGAAGTGCAAAATATTGATTATAATTAGTACATTGTCGTAAAAGATTTAAAGTGTCCGCTTAATGAAAATTGCATACCAAAATTGGGAGCACCTAAAAATTCAGGCTGTATGGGGACAGATGGGGCAAAACCACAGCCAGATATTTTTCCAGGATTCAACGTGGTGAAACATGGTTACGTATGATGCTTACAAAAAGAATGTATGCGATTAAGACGTTTGAAGTGTATTAATTTCAGACGCAAAAAGAGTAAAAAAAAATTAAGACATTTTAAAATGTTTGAAAATTGAACACTCCGTTTCAGACACTTAAGTGCCTGAACTTCAGACATTTTAATTTAGAGTGCAGTACAAACTACAACTACAGAAAAAAATGTACCCCAATGTCTATATCTGTTTTCAAGGCATCTCATATTTTGTCTTCGCGGACAGTTAAATGCAACGCGGACGCCTAGGAAATCTGTCCCACACTGTTCACAATCGTACAGCAAATATGATCGAATAACATAAATCTTATAACAAAGCTAAAAATGCTTCCGAAAAAACAAAATTAAATATCATTAATTATAATAACATCGTACTCAATTATAATACTTTTTTAAAGATTTCATTTTTTACATTTCGATAGCTGAAAAACACTATCAATTCTTAAATTTCTAACTGCGTTTCAAAACAATAGCCGAATGTCCTTAATTGTTTTATGACTTCAAAAGAAAAAAAAAATCTTTGAAATAAATTTCATAAATTCAAAAGACATATTTATTTTTTTTTTAATTGAGAAATATAGTTTCCAACAAATTATTTAATAAACGCAATTGCACATCAGCAACAATACTTCAGCAGCATTGCAAAAATATTTAAATTCCAATCGTTTTAGACAGAACATTAATATCAGTAAAGAAACAAATGTTAAAGTATTTATTATGCAACATTTCACATTTGTTTATTCAGTTAATTAAAATTTAGAACATTTTATTTCGCGTTTAGATATTTAAACTTTTAATTAACAAAGTTTTTAAAAAAGTTCAAATATTTAACCGCGATCTTTGTAAACACGAAAGCGAGGATGAAAATTTTGCGTTTAATTATTTCAAACATAATTTTTAATTTCATTTTCTAGAACAAGAATTTTTATAATTAAAACTGTGTCGTAATTAGATTTATTTAATTAGAGTACGTGTATTTTTATGGGGTTTCATTTCGCGTTCTCTAAATTTACTTAAACATATAAAAAAAATGTGAATAAAATTGTGTGTGTGTGTGTCTAATGAATTCCACACATTTTGTTTCAAATGAAAAGATAGTAACTATATTTTAACAAAAGTATTATAATTCAAACCTTGTATCATTTCCTGAACATATTCATACTATTTAAATTTCTGAAATTTGCTCAATTTCCTCTGAAAGGTGTTCTTCGGAGTTAAACTATGTTCCCGTAAGGGAGCGCAAATGTTTTAACACAAACGCAGATTAAATTGAAAACTGAAGTAGTATAAAACAACAAAGAAAAAATCATGCGTCTATCATAGATTATGAATCACTTTCCAACACATTCAGAATAATGTAATAGAACTTAACCGTTTAATAATTTGAAATATGATGTCTAATTCCACCATATGGAAACGCTTAACACATCTAAAAGCCCAATTTCAGCAATTTCCATCTACAGTGGTAGAATTATCCGAATTTTTTGAGCAGCACTGGTTATGATATATAGATTTCAGATTATAGATATTCAGAAAACTGAAATATATTATAAAAAACATGTAACAAATATTCTCACCGTTTCTTCAAATGTGATAACACCAAACAAAAGTGATAGATGTTTGCATTATACGCACCAGCAATATGCACTTGACCTCCCACATTTTGACTGTGATTATCGATCCACACCGTGTCATCGATTTCTTAAGAAACATGTTTTTACAGACCTTTTCGTGATGTTATCACAAAAATGGAAAAAAGCAGCACTGACCATTTCAGCGTTGAAACTTTGCGACCTCCTTCGAAGCGCATTTAGCACAATGCAAAATTTTAACTTTGAACAAATATTTTATTTTAGCTTCACTGTAGAAATAAAGCTTATTACTAGGCTGAATTTAGTTTTATGAAATGCGAAATGAAGTTTAAATATTCACTGCTTTTATTGTCAGTACCGAATTAAGTTCATCATAAACAGATTAGGATAATATTTAAAAAAAAAATGAGTTATAGAGAATAACTGTATTTGATATCATTTAGGTTCCACAGCTCTTTAATCATTCAAGATATATCCATTTACACTTTTCTAATATATACTGTTATACCCAACTCTACGTAGTATATTTTTTTACAAAGTCTTTCATTTAGCAACGGTTTTTTTAATAATACAAATATAATTTTAATATTACCAATTCATATATTTATTCTACGGAACCCTCTGTGCTCGAGTAATACTCGCACTTGACAGTTTATTTAATATCGGTTCCATCATTTGGGCTCACCCGTATTTAAGTAAGCAATAAAAATATGCGACATATTATTTTGCGATTTGCCGAAAAATAGTTCTATCACAGTTATTCTTCTCATTACTTTAAACGGCGATACATTCTTTAAAGACTGTTAGTACCGAAAGTACTCCTACATCACTGTTTAATCATAGTTTTCGCACATCAAGTGAAATTTTCTTCACAAATGATATTTGCATGTAAAGATTTTCCTTAGAAATAACAAAGAAAAATATAATTTCAAATAACAAGACTAAATTTAAAATAATAAATATCTTACATTATATGTTTTGTGATATTTAGAAGCATTAAAAATTCTTTTTTGAAAAACAAGCATTTAAAAAAAAATATTTCAGAGAATGCAATGAATAAAACACAATAATTTTATTTATTATATTTGTATCACTTGTTATCAAAATAAATGAATCCGATATTACCACCCAAAAAACTTATATGTTTAGGAAAGTTAATATTATTGATTAAACATTAATATCCCATCATGCGCGAATCTTTTAGAAAGAATAAATAAAAGAAAATGAAGCAAAATAAACTTTGCTTTCGGCGTTTAGAAAAGCTACTTTTTTGTTGTTGTTGTTGTTTATTTTTTTAATGTTGAGCATAAATTGATACTTCCTATATTTAGAAATCCGAGATTGATATAATTAACAGTAACGCTAACTTTATTATTTTGTTGTTGTTATTGTTGTTTTTAAATTATATACATTTCCGTTTCTGTTTTCTGATTTAAATTTCTATAGTCAATCTTTTGCTCTAATCTTTATAAAGATAAACATTATGTTTGCATGTTTGGAATATGTAAGAAAAATAAATTCCATAAATTATTATATTTTCATTTATTTAATATTGAGAATTGAAATTCATATAGAGGTCAATTGTACTCGTATATCTGTGTTTTAAATTATTTAAAGTCACCAAATACAAATACTATCTATCACAAGCTAGTGAATTAATTAACGAATTTTTTTTTTAAATTATAGTATGTTCTTCTTTGAACATGATTATTAACACACTGAGAACGGACAATTTTGTATGAAATTTGATTTTAAATCAGTAGAAGCTCCCTACTTCTAAAATCCTTTCTTAAATTAGTTCCTAGACAGATTTGTCAAGTTTATGCATCAATATACAGTCGAGTCTCTCTATAACGAAACCCCATACTTCGAATTTCTCTATATAACGAATTTTTAGTAGGAACGGTCCCCTTTTCCCATGATCTCATTAAAACACTCTCCATATAGCGAAATATCTATCTGTATATAACGATTTTTTTCATAAAATGTTCTTTATTTATTCAGTTTTAAAAAAGCTTCCAAATCACATGGCATCAATTTTCCATCACTGATTCCTGAATTATCGTTCAGTGCTAAGTTTTTTTTTTATCTTAATTTTCTACCTTGAATCTTCTTGGTCTTTATTTCCAACGAATTCATCTCCCCCCCCCCCCTCCCACACACCTTCCAACATCCTTCTTAAAACAGTGTCGATTGTATTGAAATACATGTAGGAGCGGGATCAGAGAGGTAATTGAAGTTTAAGGTGAATGAAATCGAACATCATTCAGAAGGTTAAAAAAAAATAAACTATCTTTTAATCAAGCACAACAAGTCGATATTCATAATATTCACTGCCAAAAAGCTCTCGAGATCCACTGGCTTGACACGTGATCTGATGCGCTCCACAAAAAAGAGGGCGGGAAAGAAGGCGCAAGCACGCTCTTGGTCGAATGGAAAATTCTACCTCGACAGCTGCAGCTATGAGAGCAGATCACTGTCACCACTTAGAACGCGTTTTTATCTATCCAAAATAAAGCTATCATTCCTTACAGTTAGAGTAGATGATTATTGTTCCTGGCTTTCTTTGGTATGAAAGATTAACAAAAACTTAATCTGTTTGAGTGTGTTATTTTTACCGCTTCTGCAAAAAATGTCTCCTAGGAGCTGCATAACTTTCTGTGATAAAGTGAAGATTTTGAAAGAAATCGATAAGGGATAAAAAAATAAAGATGTTGCGAAAAAGTTTGGGATTCCGACAAACACTCTTTTAACAATCATAAAAAATAGAAAGTCAATTCGGATCTTGGTTCGGCGCGAAAAAGAAAGAGGATGTGCCAGTACGAAGAGTCAGATGTAAGGGCCGAAAACTACCAGTTTCGACGCCAATTATTTTAGAAAAGGCTCTAGAATATGATTCATGTCTTGGGAACTCTGACTTCCAATACAGCATTGTTTGGCTAGAAAAGTTGAAGAAAAGACATGGATTATTCCAGAAAACTATCTGCGGTGAAAGTGCGCATGCTCCAGGGACAACATGTCAGAACAGGAGTCTTAAAGTAGCAGAAATTCTAAAAGAATTCGCTCCTGAGAACATTTTTTACCTGACGAAAAATGTCTCTTTTACAGGTGTCTTTTACTTATCTCCAAAACAAGATTCTGGCGTTGAAAGAAGATAAATGTTTTGGCGGCAAACGAAGGATTACTATTCTGTTGTGTGCTAACATGAGAGGGAAAGAAAAATTAAAGATGCTAGTCATTGGGAAAAGTAAATCTCTTCGGTGTTATAAAGGCGTGATGTCCTTAGAAATGGACTATGATTTTAATAAAAAGTCCTTGATGACCACTGAAATTTTTGATAAATGGTTAGAATCACTTGACAATCAAATGCGAAAACAACGCCGAAAAATTGCTTTGCTTCTGTTGTTATATTTATTTATGTTATTGCTTGTCTAGCTCTCTCATAAACTGTGGTGAAAAACTGCAAACTGTTGAAGTTATTTTTTACCACCCAATTGCACATCAAAACTGAAGCCCTTGTACTTGGGAATAATAAAAAAATCTAAAGGTGCATTATAAGAAAAGAATTTTTAAAGAACTGATCGTGATCATAGCTACTGAAAAAAATAATTCTACCCAAGACATAGTCTTAGAAATTGTATTGTGGAAGTTTATAAAGCTTAAAGATTTGATGTAACTGAAAAAATAATTTACAATTGCTTCACAAATTCCGGCTTTTCTAAACTGGAGAATAATGCGGATTCTGAGGACGAAGAAGATGTGTCTTTAGCAAACAAGAGAAATGGAAATTAATTAAGGAACGCGGAAATGTCGAAGAAAATGTTACTCTCTCTGATAATTTGGAAGTGGATGACAAACTCACTATTGCGCAATATTTTACTGATAGTGATATTTTAAGTAGCATTATCAACTATTATGGTGAGATTGACAATTAGCATGAAAACAAAAATGTACAACAAGAGAAAAAACCATCCCGCAATGAAATGATGAGTTCTTTTGATCTTATAAGGAGAGGACTTCAAATGGAGGAAAATGTTTCCGATACAATTTTTGATTCCTTGCTAAAGTGTGAACATTTTTTCGAGAGTGTAACAATTTTGAAATCAAAACAGCGAAAAACTGCAGTTTTATTCGTCCAATATTAATGCAAGTTTTCCTTATGTGATCGGTATTATGCTTTCAAATAAATGCCTGTTCTCATTTTTGAAACTGTTTAAATAATTCAGCAATGCAATATTAGGTTAATATTTATAGTTAAACATTTCAAATTCTTAATTAAACTACTGAAAAATAAATTTTGTTCAAAATTGACAAATTAAATAGCAATTTTTACTCATCCTCTATATAGCGAATTTCTCTATATAACGAATTTTTCATTGGAACAATGGATTTCGTTATTTGTAGACTCGACTGTATATATATTTTTTGTTCAATTTGCGAATGTAAAGTGCCTTTCATTCTAAAAAAAAAATGTAGACAATATTATATAAATGCTTTTCACGTAAAGTAGAAATCACGCCTTTATTCGATGATGTTGATTTAAATAAAAACAGAAATATCGTTTCTCTGTCCACAATGTTTTAACACTTTTTTTTTTTTTTTTTTTTTTTTTTTTTTTTTTTTTTTTTTTTTTAATTATGAAAGCATGTCTTTATAAAATGCATATATATGAAATATTTTATTTCTTAGAAAATTTGTATAAAGTCAAAATAGTTTTTTACATTATTTTACTTCTTACAAACAACAAGCCAGGTGTTGAATATAAGATTATTTTTAACACTTCCCAACATAGTTGAAAAGAGTTTATGATGTCGGTTTGTCAGTCATTCCGTCCGTCTGTCCTTGCTCTTATTCTAGTACATATACTCTGCTTGATCTGTAATTTTAATATATTATTGACATTTAATATAGCATGATCCTTATTGAAAATGAAGCGTATAGTAGTGAAAAATCGTTTACAGGGTAGACAGAATATTAAAGCATACCTTTACATTATGCAATATTGATGCTGTTTTAATGTTTGTTTAAACAATTGTTGTTGGAACTACTGTTAGGTAGCTTTCTTTACAAAAAGCTACCTATTGCAGCCGTTCGGAGGAAAGCGATTTCAAAAAATTTGGTATGTTTTCATCGATCATGACCCCCAGACCCCGAAACCACCCTCCATTCAAAATTTATATATATATATATATATATATATATATATTTATATATATGACCTATGTGACACTGTAACTCTCGTATTTATGAACCGATTTGGATGAAATTCGGTGTGTACATAGTACATACCAATGTCTCGACCGAGTTCGTTGGCCAGCTTCATCCGCCATTTTGTTTCAAAATTGCGGACATTTAAAAATGTTTAAAAAATTTAAAATTTGAAATGTGGTACCAAAAAAGTGAAAATGGAAAATATTTTTTTCTTATGTATTTGACCTTTATACAAAGACTCCGTAGCAGTTTTTGTTTCGTCTATATCATAAAAAATGGCTGAGTTATAGCATTTTGAATTTCTAGCGAAGCTGACATTTTGAAACGTCCTGAAATTTGTCACGCGATAAAAGGAGTATTTATGAACCGATTTGGATGTAACTTCGTTTATACATAGTACTGACCAATGTCTCGAACGAGTTCGTTGGCCAGCTTCATCCGCCATCTTGTTTAAAAATGGCGGCCATTTAAAATTTTAAGAAAAATTTAAATTTGAAATGTAGTTGCAAAAAATTCAAAATTGGAAAAATATTTTTTTCTTATAAGTTTGACCTTGATAAAAAGATTCGGAAGCAGTTTTTGTTTCGTCTATATCTTAAAAAATGGCTGAGTTATAGCATTTTGAATTTCTAGCGTGGCTGACATTTTGAAACGTCCTGATTTTTTCCACGTGATAACAGACGTATTTATGAACCGATTTGGATGTACCTTGTTGTGTACATAGTACATACAAATAACTCAACCGAGTTCGTTGACCAACTTCATTCGCCATCTTGTTTCAAAATGGTGGCCATTTAAAAAAATTAAAAAAAATTAAATTTAAAATGAGATACCAAAAAATTGGAAAATGAAAACGATTTTTTTTATGTGTTTTACCTTAATACAAAGATTCCGGAACAGGTTTTGTTTCGTCTACATCTAAAAAAATGGCTGAGTTATAACATTTTGAATTTCTATTGTGGCAGACATTTTAAAACGACCTGATTTTTGTCACACGATAACAGGCGTATTTATGAACCCATTTGAATGTAACTTGGTCTGTACATAGTACATACCAATGTCTCGACCGAGTTCGTTGGCCAGCTTCATTCGCCATCTTGTTTCAAAAGGGTTGCCATTTTAAAAAAAAAAAAATGTAATTTAAAATGAGGTATTAAAAAATTGGAAAATGAAAAAGATTTTTTTTTATGTGTTTGGCCTTGATACAAAGATTCTGGAGCAGTTTTTGTTTCTGAAAAGTTTTTCTTTTGTTTATATCTTAAAAAGTGGTTGAATTATAGCACTTTGAATTTCTATCATGGCTAACACTTTGAAACGATCTTGTTTTTGTCACGCGATACCACACGTATTCGCCTATTTCGATGGAAGAAGGCATGGTTATAGTATACATCAATATCTCGACCAAGTTCGCTGGCCAGCTTCATCAGCCATCTTGTTTCAAAATGGCGGTAATTAAATAAAAAAAAATTATATTTAAAGTGAGGTGCAAAAAAATTAGAAATTGAAAAAGGTTTCTTTCTTAAGTATTTGACCTTGATATAAGGATTCAGGAGCATTTTTTGTTTGTCTTTATCTTAAAAAATGGCTCAGATATAGCAGTTTCAATTTCTAAAGTGGGTGACATTTTGAAAAACCTGATTTTTTCACTGCGACAGCACTCGTATATATCAACCGATTCCGATATGAGTGAGCATGTGCACAGCAATTACTAAGGTCTCGACCAAGTTCACTGGTTAGCCTCATCTACCATGTTGTCTTAAAATGGCAGGCACTTTAAGAAATCGCCGAATTTGGCAGACAAATATAAGTGACTTTAAATAAAAGCGGCTTGGATAAAGCTGACTAATTTCGCGAAATTCTCATTCATAATGATTTAGTATTGATAAAAATCAGTATTGAATCTCCTACATTCGGTTTCCTCTTAATTTAGCTTCGTGTGTTTGAATAATATAAGTTGGCTTTTTAAAAATAAGGAATATGAAAGCTTCCTCTTCCTCCCGACACTGGCCGGAAGGACTTTTTAAAATTATTGTTGTTGGATATGTTGGTTTAATGATTTTATACTATTTCATATATAATAAAATTTATATACATTATTCAGGAATACAGCAAGATACCTGTTATAGACTATGATGTGCATATCATTTATTGTTCATTTATAGGGACACAAAAGATTTCGGATAAAGTAATTCAGCGACAATAATTGGAAGTGTGTTTTCATTTATGATATACGTTTTGTAGTATAACTAAATATTGCATACAATCGGGTATGCATAAATGTTATAGATTGTGGAATATTTCGCAAGCCCCCTTGAGTGGGCCTCTTTCAGCGCCATACTCCAGCGGCCCCTATAGTTACGTGATTCGACTAGAGAACTGATATTATTTATTTTTTCTTGTTCTTTAGTTTTATAGTAGAACGTGAAATTCGATCGCTGCTTGTACACTGCAGTTTTATTTTTGATCTTCAAAAAGTGGAATAAAATGAATAAAATAAAATGTTCCTGATTTTATAAAATATTAGCTAGGGTTCCCATAGAGGAAAAAGTCATTCTCAATTACTAATCATTTCTTTGTACATATGATGTATAAATCTAAATTATGTACATTTTCGAACTGTCAATAATCTTCTATAAAATGTTCTCGTGCTGGTGATTATTCTTAAATGATAAACACAAAAGTAAGCACTCTCATTCGTGAAATATGCTGACTTTAATGTGATTTTAAAAGAATCGTGAATTCTTCAAAAAATGCTCTCCCCATCTGAATATTGTGAATTGTGATATAACGTGAAATTCGTGGATACAAATGAAATATCTTCATTATTTTGGAGCCGTTGAGACCGCGAAAAAAAGGTAGGAAATACTTTTATTATTCTGCATGACTATTGACTGTTAATTTATTTAAAATAAACATCTTTCTTCATGATATTTTTTTTTAATTGAATTAAAATTTAAACATGGATAAGCCAGAAAAACGTAAAAGTAACAGAGCTACTATTCGTGCACGGATTACGAAATTAAGCACAAAATGTGATCCATTGTTATCAGTTGGTATTAATAAAACTGATTTCGATTCTTTAATGAAATCATTAGAAATCATAAATGAAAAGGAGGCTCTACTCAAGGAATTAGATTCTGAAATAGATGAACTAAGTCAGGAAAAAACTGAATATGAAAAAGAACTAAAATCGGTATATGAGTATTCTGAAAAATATCAAGTATGAGATTTAAAATTAAGTTGAGGCTTAAAAAATGTAAAATCGAAACTGAACCAAAAGCTTTACTAGAAACAAATAACGGTTCATATATCATATATAGGGCTGCACAAAAAAATTCTGAATCATCACAGAAAATGAGTCTGAATTGCTTAAGGGTTTGTTTTTTTTTTCATTAAATTATGCTTTTGCAACCTCAGCTATATTTAATATATTAAGAGATATTTGTAGAACATAAATAAAATAATTTTACAGGGTCACTTAAAGAACTGAATAAATCACTTATGATCAACAATTTCTAAAAGTATGTTTTCAGTAGTTTTAAACTTGTTTTTAACCAGAATTAATTATTAGCTTAATATATGGCATGCAGAAAATCTCTAGATTAAATACACGGCTGTACAAACGAATTGGAGTATTTTTTGCCAATTTTTTTTTAAATTGCTGAAGGTGGGTTTTCACTCTATTTTTCATTGTTTCATTACTAAACTAAATTTCACATTCTATATAGAATTTATATAAATTTACAGATTCAATATAGGGCTATACAGAAGAATTGAAACACTTTTCTGGCTATAGAGAACGATTGCTCAATCATTTTCTTTTAATGTGTTAACCGTTTATTAAAACGGTTATTTAGGTATGATATTAACCTTGTTAACCAACGAAGTATTGTTAAAGTACTGTGGAATGGTTGGAATGTGTTTCATAATCTATGTTTTATGCATGAATTTTCATCCTTGTTTTAGCAGGAAAATGGATTTCTAACTTTAATAAAACGTAGAATTATAATTAGATTTACAATTTAATTAGTTATAAAATATTTTATAGAAGTATTTAAGAGAGAAAACCTTATTAAGATACAGTTTTTATCTTAAAAATGTAATCATGTTTTAAATTTTCTGTTAACAATTTAAAAAATAAATTCAATATTTTGCCAAACTGAAGTTTTTAAAAGACATAATCTCGTACATAAAGGAATAATAGCACGAAGTATATACAAAATATTTTAAATAATATCGATACTCAATTTGAAAATCGTTAAAATACTATATTAAAACTTTTTACATAATGGAAAATTCGCAAAAATCGCTAATAGAAAACAAAGATATATTTCATTATACGTAATACATTTTCATTAATATCATTTTAATGGTATGAGGTTAGTGAAATCAATGTTCCAACTTCATGTACTTAATGTTCTAACACAAAAAATGAATTCCTGGGAAAACAGCCTTAAGACTCATGAGATTTAAATAACAAAGTTTATTGAAAACATTGCTTTTGGAGTAAAAAATAAAGTTCAATCAGTAAACTGTAACACAATGAAAAGAGATATCGACATGAAAAAAAAAAAAGTTCATTGGATTTTGTTTTTGAAATACAAATATGAAAATGAAAATTTCCGCAAAATACATATTATTTGAAATTAATATTAAAAAAACATATAATTTCCATCCTATGAAATTTTAAACAGAAACCGATTTGAAAAATATGTGATTCTAAATTTACAGCTCACCCCGAAATGTATTTTTCGATTTCTGCTTTAAAAACCTTAAACTATAATGTCTGAATTGGATGTTTACATTAAAAATTTCAAAGTATATTAATATTTGAATACTGAGTCGAACCCGAGGCTACCCTTTTAAATTAAATAATGCGTACTTTCCAATCGAATGTCTATTTCAGTCTTATTTTCAACAACTGTGCAGTTAAAAAGTATGCCTCCTGTACACTTTTTTATTTTCATTTTTTCTACTTTAGACCTTTAAATTTAGACCTTAGTTTAATTAACATGTAAAAAAAGTGTTACTCTGTATAATATTAATTGTTTCATGATTATGGCTTTTAATAAATTTATTTTCATTTTGTGTTTCTAATTACATTTACTTCCAAGTTATCTAATTTAACTCTGTTAATAGAAGCAGTTATAAGTTGAAGACGTAATATAACAGCAAAATACAAAATAATGTGTTAATTGCAGCTTTTACATATCTACATTTACATTAAAAGCATCGAATTCATTATCATATATATTAAACGAGAAAGCGATTTTCCCGATTATGATGATATCGTAAACTACTGGATCGATTTTCATGAAACTTGCCTCCTATACTAAATCAAGCACGAGAAAAAGATCTAGCTAGGTAGCGAATTCAAGAAAATTCGTTTTTACAGGGCAAAACAAGATCTTAGCTGAAAATTTTGCTTGATATAAATCGAAAAATTCTCATGCAATTTACATGAAACGTGTTTTCTATAATAATTCGAGCACGAGAAACACATCTAGCTAGGTTTCGAATTCGAGAAAATTCGTTTTTATCGATTAAAACAAACTCAGCACTGAAAATGTTGATATATATCGAAAACGGCTCTAACGATTTTCATAAAATTTGATTTCTATTCTAATTCGAGCTCAAGAAATCGATTTAGCTAAGTCGTTAAATCGAGAAAAATCGTTTTTCTTTGGTTAAAATAAGCTCATTACTTAAAATATGGTATTAATCGAAAAAAAATTCTGACAATTTTTATGAAATATACTTTATTCTAATATGACAGAACCTTCCAACTAAGTCTCGACTTAGAAAAATTCGAAACGATTGTTAGAAAAAAAAAATGTAATTTTAAGCATTTTTTTTTATATTTAATCATCCGTAACAGGAATCCTCGCCAAAACAATGAAAGGCAATCTCGAAAGTGGCACTAAATTATTACCTACAACACTTAATCAAGCACTAGATAACAGCTTATGTAGATCAAAAATACGGCAAAATTTGTTTTAACTGGCTAGAACCAAAAAAAAAATGGTATGGACGATATTGCTGGATACGAGAACGTGATAAATGAAGAAACTATGAACACCAATGAGTCTATTTCTATTGGAGAACATATGTATCAACTTCTTAAAGGGTGACAAATTGGAATTGTTGATACCGTCTTACATTCAGTAAACGATTCAACACCTCGATCAAAATGTTTCTTTATTGATGGACCTGGAGGCACTGGAAAGACTTTTGTATACAAAACTCTTTATTACATCCTTTCAGGACAACAGCATAAAGTAAAGTGCATCACATTCACTGGGATTGCTTCTATTCTGCTACCTGATGGAAGTACTTCACACAAGACTTTGGACTTAAAGTTCCATTGACATTGGATTCAATTTCTAACATCATATCTAGATCCGCTAAAGCAGTCGAACTCAGCATTAGTTGGTGTATTTTTGATGGATGAAGCTCCTATGCTACCAAAATACGGACTGCACAACCTAGAACAAATGCTGCGCTCTATTGGAAATCGAATTTTCCCATTTGATGGAAAGATTATAGTCCTAGGAAGGGACTTCCCTCAATGTCTACCCGTCCAACGACGGGCAAACAGAATTGAAATATTGTATTTATCAATCAAAAATAGTGAGCTGTGGCACCACTTCAATTCAATTTCATTAACAGATAACATGCGCGTTGATTCGGAACAAAGATAATTTGCCAAATATCTTCTGAAACTTGGAAATGGGGAGCTACCTGAGAACGCGATGGGTGAAATTGAACTACCCGTCAATATACTTTCAAATGGTCATCTCATTGATGAAGTCTTTTGGAGCTGCTTAAAGAAAGGAAGCTATGAATAAATGAAGGATCGAGCTATTCTTGCGCCATTAAATAAAGATGTCAGCAAGATTAACGCCGAAAATATTGAAAAGCTTCCTGGAGAGTATAAAATGACCACAGCTACGATTCCGTCAAAGATCAACCTGAAGGAGCACTCCAGTTTACGACGGAATTTCTCAATTCCATCGAAATAGCTGATTTACCACCTCATGTGTTAAAGCTTAAAAATAACGCAATAATCATACTATTGCGCAATTTAGATGTTTCAGACGGCCTTTGCAATAAAACAAGGCTAATTGTAGATCTTTGCAATAACATAATCAAAACAAAAATAATCACAGGAGAATATTCAGGTATCGAAGTACATATTCCGCGAATAACTCTCGATTCAAGCAGAGGTCAACTTGGATGCACGATGCAAAGATATCAATTTCCTGTGATGCCAGCGTTTGTTATAACTATACATAAAGCTCAATGTCAGACCTTCGAATTTGTTGGCGTCGACATACAGACACCTGTTTGTATGCATGGAATGCTCTACTTTCCTTTTTCCAGGTTTAAGAGGCAAAACAACTTAAAGGTACTTCTACCTACAGAAAATCCTCATCACATTCATAATTTTGTATGGGAAGAAGTATTAAATACACCGACAACCAATCAATTTAGTATTTAAAGGACTGCAGAAATACGTAGCAAAATAGTTTACTAGAAAGTACTAAGAATAGGATATAGATTTGTAAATAAATAAAAGGCTCAAAAAACGAATATTTAATATGTGTTATTCTTATTTTTAGAAAGTAGAAATGACATTTTCATGTAGAAATAAATACGCTTAAATAATAAATAAATATTTTTTTGTCAATGCAATATGATCGCAGAATAAAAAATTCACCGAGTCATGCTCGGTGTACCAGGTACTTTTTTTTTAAAATCTCCAAAGCTTTAATTTCACTGACCTCTGTTTTACGATACCTCAGGATACAATTACAGTGAATTTCAGATATATATCTATAAACACAATAAATGCGTTTGATAAAATTATTTTGTTTCGAAATGTCTTTTTATTTGCGACTGTCTCTTATTCATTATAATTTTAATCCTCCATATTCCATAGACCAATTGGATTAACAGAAAGTTACTTATTCATTATAAAACGTATATCAATTTCATCCTCTGTAAAAATAACATATGAATATCACTTTCATCTTTAGCGTTTCAGCCAGTAAAAATTCTAACTTTTGAAAATTTTCGAAAGTTGGATCATTAAAATTCAGAAGAGAAAAGAGATAACATAAATATTTTTTGCTTTTTTGCCAGACATACTTTAACGTTTTACTGACATATATTCTTACTGTTGCTCTTTCATAATATATATTTTCCTGAAAAGTGGTGATTTGACTAATTTTAGAGTATAACTGTAACTAATCAAATTACAAAAAAGAACAACTACAGATCATTCAACGGCAATTACAAAATCAAAAAGAATCAAATACATTTCAGATTTTTCTATTCATTTGTTTGCCGCTATGAATAAAAAAAAAATATGCTCGATTACTAATGAATGAGTTTGTTAAACTGTATTTTTCAACCAACTGTAATCAAAAATTCTTTTCAAATGAATTTTAAGAAGAAACAGTATCCAACTACAAAGTATGGCTACAATCACAAACAATTTATAAAAGTATATTTACCGAAATTCTGTTGAATTGCACATTATAAATTGCACTTTATTTACAGAATGGGAAGTAGAATTTTCAATTTATGTGAACTATCAGAAAACTTCTTGTATATATTTAAGTATATATATATATATATATATACATATAATATAACTTCAGTAGATATTCAATAACAAAATAATATCCAAATCTCACTTGCAAAAGTTTGGCATGTAAAGGAAAATTTTAATTCCCGGAATCCAATTTGAATTGGAGACAGAGCAATTCACTGCGGAATTTCATGGAAGTAAACAAATATTTCTTTTAACAGCTAATCACGTTTTCGTGCCTCGAGATAAGAGAAAAAAAATCCAGACGTATAAGGAGTTACATGATGCGCATGTAAGTGTTTGATAAAAATGTTTAAAATTTTCGTACGTTTTGTTTTCAATAAAGGAGAGTTTATATTCCTTCTAGAAGATAAACAGATGATTCTTAGCGTTAGCCTTGCCATCAGACGCGTTGAAGTGGGGCAATCCATCACATATGCAACTTTTTTTTTCGGCGTTCATCATTCCAAAATTTCAAGATTTTGGAAAAAAATTCTTAACCAGCTACAACGTTATGTTTACGGATGACTCTCAATTTTACTTGCAACCAGATGACACGCATGTAGGGGTCTGGAGAGAAGAAAACGTACGCAATCGGCCCCAAAACATCGCTGAACATGACGCATTCTGGGGTGGAAGTATTATGGTGTGGGCAAGGTTTGGCTTTTCTTAAATCAAAGTCAATATTCTATAAGTTAAAGACATTTTTATCAACAAATTCGAAATATTTTTAAAGCTACATAATTTGTATGGAGTATCGTTTTCGGTGTTTGAATTATAATCGTAGACTTTTTTTTTATATACTCAATGCATAAAAAAAAAAAAAAAAAAAACGTGAAGGCGTTTTTACAAAACTAAGGTGCACTATATGATAGTGCCAAAGTAACGTCTTCTTTTTCTGATAGATGTTTTAACAATAATTGGACGCGAATGTACAGAGATCGTAATCTCCATATTTTTAGAAAATTATACAGATCTGTTTTATTTTATTCTTAAGTCTCTTGTGTTTAGCATGGACAAAACCAGGCTGGTCTGCTATAATATCTACAAGGAAAAATAATTGTATCTGTGCATTAGTAAATTTATGCATAAATTTCTAAGACGTTCCAAAAAAATAAATGCTCATTAATGAAAAAATGAAATGAATATATTTCACAAAATGTAAACTATTTTATGTCAAAATTATGGCAATTTGAACATGTATTTTTATCTTTAAAAGTTCATCCAGATTGAGGCATATAGCATAATTTTGAATTTATATCAAAAAGCATCATTTTTAAGTATTCAATCATAATAACTCCCTTTAACTTATTTTTGTCAAAACAAATGTCGAACACAAAGTAGTATTTACTTATGGTAATTTATCTTCCGGGGACGTAAACTGACGTAATTATATTTTAATTGTTTTAATATTATAATTAATCTAGATATACAAAAATACATTCTATCAACTGTAATGACTGAGAGATCAAGATGTTTTATTAACAACACTGGAATTAAAAAAAAAAAAAATATCTGTAAGCTAGCACTTGGTGTTGAATTATTGGAATGAAATATTTTGATAATAATGAGTAAATAAATGAAAATTTAAATGTAATTAATTACAGAATATTTATACTTAATGTTTTTTAATAACATGTATCATATTCTAGAAACTAGTTGCATCTTCCGGTCACGCCTAGTAAAAATAATTAGATAAATGATTAGTAATAACTTCTTTTGTGTGTATATATAACTGCATATACAAACAATAATGATTTTAAACACACGAATTAAATAATTCAATATTAAATTAATTCTATTATAGATTGTTTTAACGAGCAGATTTACACAAATAAGTTACAAGGAAAACATACTATTAATTAATATTTTGCCATTTACCGCTCACGCACTTATATGAAATTTAGATTACTATTTAAGTTTACTTGTCCATCTTATAGAGTCTTTCCTTTTAATAATAACACAAAATATTCTTGTTTCGCTCAAAATGAAAATGCATATTATTTTGATTTAAACAAATATCTCATTCAAGTGTAATAATAATAAAATGCACCTGCTTATATATATATATATTGATCAGTCACTTATTATTAGTATTATCAATATTAAAAAATAAAAACTGTAAAAAATCCTCAATCTTTATTCGTGCATACGAACGTTTTCATTTTATTGTTTGTGGAAAAATATTACTCCTATTGTAATCTAATGAGGAGAATTCAGTAGAATGTAATTTTCCAATATTCCGTAATTTATTCAGTTATAAATTCGATTTCTTGATCACTGATCCAAGAAAAAAATTAACATTGCATGCTTCAATAAAATTTGTAAATTTTCCCCTAGCACAATAGCAGTGGACTGTAAATCATAAAGATATTTTAGAGGGATTTTATTGTTATGCAACGCGGAAACTCAATTTATAAGCAATTTTACTATTTGATAAATAAATAAATATATATATGTATATACAGGGTGCAATATGTTATATATTGCCGACATTTAACTTATGAATCATTGGTCGCATATCTATAGTTCCAATTACAAAAACGTTTCAAATGAGGTAAATATTCATGTTGTGGCATTATTTAAAGTGAAAAATGAATTTGATAAAAATTACAAATATAACTTTTTGTACGTTTCCCCAGTCCCTATAGTTATATCTCTCTATTCTAAAAAAAAAGTAACTACCGCTGTCACCGCCGCCGCCGGTTTTGAATTTTTTGTGACCGGAGGTCTTTCTTCGTTAATATTAAGAAAAATAATGCATACAAAAATATGAAAATTGGTAGTATTATACAGAAATGTTTGATAAACACGCTGATACAGACAGTTTTCAAATCGAAGAATTATTTTAAGAGATATTTAATGCTAAAGTTGGACAAAATTGTTCCACTAAAAAAGTTTTATAGGAGCAAACACTATACATCGAATTTAATATTTTTTAGATCATTTTATACGTTATAAGTTCCCTGTGTGCAGAATTAATTTATTTTTTAATTTGACTCATTTTTCGAGGTTTCATTTCTATTTTAATTTCAAATTTTCAGCATTTCGAGAGACATTTTTTACTTATTTCCGAAAATTGTACTAATTTAACCTGTTGCCAACTGTATAAACAAAGGAAACAATAATGTTTGCTTCAAATTAAAAATTTAT